>CM041786.1:118008254-118478575 GCA_023375725.1 Nephotettix cincticeps | reverse complement strand
AAACAATTTGTAAAAACGAATGGGTAAAATAACTGTGCGAAATAAAAGCACAGAAAAGTATTTCCAGAATCTTTCCTGTTTTGATAGAAAACTTAATCATTATATTGCTTCAGGCTATGTAACAAACCAATTGGTGCAAATTAAATTTCTCTTTTGCTGTTCAATCCTCATTCCGTTGATCACAGGCTAATAATAATTGTACGTATAAATAAACAGTTAAACGACAGCCACGCTGAGCAGACGCCGTGGCTTAGTGCTAGTGCAGGGCATTCACGTGCGGAAGGTAATGAGAACGATCCCTCCGGATTAAGCTTCATTTTTGTCCAGAGGGTTTTTTATGCAAGTTAGTAAAAAAACTGTTTGTTATTCTGTTGTATATTTATGCTATGTTAATTAAGTGTATTAAATCTGTTTTATTTAAACCATATAAACTGTGTTCACATTGAATAATAAATGTTTTAATTTTGCTAATTAACATGTCTTATTCCGTGGGTTCCCATCTTGAAGAATCCTATTTCGTAGAAAATGAAGGTTTCCAATCGTGTAGAATTGTATAGTTTTTCCTTGTTTTGTTGGCAATTTTCCTTGTTTAGTTAGCATAGCTTGCATTTCTACACGTTTGGACACCCTAACTTTTCTACAAAATAGGAAACCTCCATTTTCTACGAGATGGGAAACCCGCATTTTCTACAAAATAACACTCATCCATTTTCGGAATATAGCACTGATATTGTTATATTGTGTCAAAAAATCCTAACCAAATTATACCAGAAAAAAGCGCAGTTGGGGTTAACAAAATTATCGTACTGGTATCAGAATAAATGCAAATTAAATAAATGCAAATGAACAATGGAGAAAGCTAATATTAGCTAACGATCATATTGCTGTTAGGAGGAAGGTGTACATTATAAAAAATGCATTTTAAACTCAAACAATTAAAATAGATAAATAATTAAAGACTACGACCTTCAATAATTAGGCTTAGATCTATCAAAGTTAAGTAAATCAAAGCTCTCAATGGATTATATTTTGTATTTGCAACTAAAAAGAGATGATTTGATATTTTATAGATTCTGTCTCAGAGGTCCAATTAAGCTGCACATGAGTATATAATAATTATTTATTCATCAATGCCTATCAACAGTGACTAGAAACTATTATTGACTAATTTTACTGGCTCGTAATGAAAACAATATAACTCATTATGTTAAGCCTCCAAACTGGAATTAGTTTTTATGTATACAATACCTTTTCACGTATTTTCCCATAATCGTCGACCCAAAAGAAATAACTTCAAAAAGTTTGTATGATATTTAATTTATGATTTGTAACTGAGACTGGAAAAATATCAATGTAATCTTATTTAGTTACAGAAGATAAAGCTATATGAATTGTTGTCAATGAGTAGTTAGCCTACTTTGACCAGAATTTTATAAATTTATAGATGAAACTAATTACTAATGTGTTTTGCATTAGCTTTGTGTAACAACTGCATTCAATTCGTTGTTAGTTTAATAATTATCGTCTTTCTTAAATGGAGCTGGTATTAGTTCATCAGAGACAGCATGGAAATACCAAACGGTAGGCTTCAATATAATAATATATTACCTGAAGAGCAATTTAGTTTCCATTCATGGTGGTGCATATGCAATCTGCTATGGAAAATTATATTGACAACAGACTGTCAGCTCCAAGTACATTGCAAGTCAATATCAGATGATAACAGTAACAAAACGGAATTTTAATAATAAAAGTCTGCTTAATATACATATTAATAGACTTTTAACATTTTAATACAGGGCTTCCATCCTGCATTACTTTGGAGCTATGAGTATTTGAATTGCCCATAAATAGTGTTATATAACATATGAAACAAAAACAAAAATAATATATCGTAGAAAATAACTTTATTTGGAGATCTTTTAAAAAATTTACCTGAGGATCAACTTAAAAGCTCAGGGTATTTTAACGCGATATGCGATTATTCGCATATCGCGGCAACCACCGCTAGAAAATCAGTTTCACTCTGATTAATGTATTCTAATGAATAGTAAGCTTGACTAGTAAGTAAGTAGTACTGTAGTATATAATGAATAGTAACGTAATCTCCAACAAAACATTATTTTCTATAGATAAAAGGCTGGTTACAGTTCCATCACAACAGATGAATGATCGTCCCTCAAAAGAGCTGACACCAAAGGTAGTCATGTAATCAATTAAGAACTAATTAATCAGTAATTCGTCAAATAACATGGCTATTCATTTGAAAAATAATATTACCATAATGGCAACATTTAAAACTTGAAATTCAAAATGATATACTCTTTTTCCTATTGCTAATATTTTTAAATGGAATATTTTTTATTTAAACAATAAAAGAAACGTTTTAAATGTGTATTTATATGTTATACTCACCAAATAACTCAATAACCGAGACCAAACGTATACCAAACCAATATATTACCACTATATGTACTTTTATTGTTTTAGCTATTCATACTAACTAATTAATTCTATAAACATCCTAGTTAGTTACTTCACGTTGTTAATTAATTATTATTTGTAGATAACTTATAAGACTTAAATCAGTTATTAATTATAAACGTTTATTTCTTATAGTTACGTATATTATGAATGATGATAATACCATAGATGAACGGATAGTAAAGAACTTATAATCCGTTCCTCTCTGATAGTACATATCAATCAAATTTATAACGGTCTATTCTTCTTTGAAACTAGTCTTGCTAGACACAGCTAAAAAGAAGAAATAACGTTAGCTACACGTTAGCTTACTTGGCAATGACAGCTGTTAACCGTCCTCAAAATTATTATCGTGCACATGGCAACCCTGTCTATTTGTTCCATAGAGTAAGGGAAATTCTACAAAATTGGACGATCTTATGTTTCTACAAAATGGGAAACCTCCATTTTCTACAGAATTGGAAACCTTCATTTTCTACAATTTAAGACGATTTTAAATATTTCTGAAGAATTGTAAGAGCTTACTTTCTGCACGATTGGAAACCCTTAAATTTCTACACGATTGGAAACCCTCATTTTCTACGAAATAGGATTCTACAGGATGGTATCGCACCGACTTATTCTATTCGAGCTTTGCACGGTTACCAGGCACTATTTATTAAAATACCATTTAAACATTTATTGTTTTAAAAATAATCATTCAATTTCTTAAACAACAGAAAACAAGTAATTTGGGGCATGACCCATCCCCGCCTCCGCTTATACCATTTTTAGTGGATCGTTTGGTGTAGCCTTATTATGAATATGCAGTATTGTAACGCTGCATTTTCGTGGTAACGGTTGAGAAATGAGAAAGAAAAAGATTGTTTAATAAACTCCATAAGATCTTATTGGAGTTTGGAGTTTATCGTTGGGCGCTCTAAGACAACGTACTGTTTACCACTGAGAGTAAATTTGACCTTTCTCTAGAACCGTTAGTTGTACAAATAATTCAAAATACTTAGTTGTTTAGTTTTTAAGCTGGTTTTAATGGGGAACCCTACCCCAAAAGTCAAAATCTTTTAGTATTAAAGTAAAAATATGTATGCTCTTATTTAATTACTAACTGACCCGGCGAACTTCGTAACGCCTGACTTTAAATACATGTTAACTTTAAGATTGGCAATGTTCTGAAGTCGAATAGCATTACGGCTTCAATGTGAGAGGCTATATATTCTGGGTCGTGGCATAGTGAATAACAATACCGAAACGAAAAGACATATTAATAACATTCCCATAAAACAATTAATCTAAGCGGGTTAATTCACAATTTTCAAATCCAATCCAAACCTAAGCCAAAACTAACTGTAATATGACTTTTTAGGAAAGGTATACAACAGCTAATTATTGTAAGTACATGGTGACCGAGCTTTTCTCGGAGAGAATAACGCAATTTTAAGGAAATAAATATAAAACTAATAATACAAATAGTTTAATCGTTATTAGCGAATTTCCCATAGGGAAGAAGTTATTACCGTAGGTCTCATGGTAAGACTTAAGCCCGGGACCATGTTATTTTTCTTCTTTAGATGCCTAGAGACCAAAAACAGTACGTAGTGGTTAAAATTTATACATATCGAAAATATGTATATAAAATATAATATATGAATGAATGAATGAATGAATGAATGAATGAATGAATGAATGAATGTTGTCTTTATTCATGAGCGTTTTTCAACATAGCAGTTGTTTTACAAAAAAACTCAAGTCAACTAATTCTAAAATACATTATAAATATATATATATATATAAAATTACATAAGTTTTAAATGACACAGTCACTCATTATGATTTGTCCCACTGACCGACACATCACCTCCGGCCAAGAACATTTGGTTATAGATTTTTGGACCAAAGTACCCAAAACGCTTCCTGTCAAGCTCCAACCGCACACGAGGCAACTCCAACATAGCATCTTGCCTAGTACTACGGGGACAAACCTCAGACCGGGGTTTTAGCTTGGCCCTTAGATATTCAGGCTTACTTGCGGTCAAAACTCTATGGACTACCATAGCCGTACGCAGAGTGCAAAGATCAGAAATGGGTAATAATCCCAACATCAGACGTGCACTTGAAACATGGTCATATTTCCTAAGACCACAGACAAATTTGACACACATGTTCTGCACTCTCTGCATTCTCTCCATGTCCCCCGCTGTAATAACATTCCCAAAGACAGGAAGACAGTAATCAAACAGAGAGAGTACGAGAGCCTGGATAAGGCGAAGCTTCGCCGCCTGCGGAAACATATGTTTTTTTCTGTACAAAACTCTGAGGCAGGAAACAGCTTTTCTACACACGGTACTCACATGGCTGGAAAAATTGAGACCGTTATCGAAAACTATACCAAGTAATTTGGCTGAAATTACCTCTTTCAAAGCTGCACCACCAATAGAAATCAGACTTGACGGAGAAAGGGAAACCTTGCTACCATGGAAAAAGAGCAAGGCACACTTGTTCGTGTTTAGCTTAATTCCATGCTCCATCGACCAATTGTAAATTGAATCCAAATCTGAATTCAACAGCCGAATAGCTGAATCGGCCTTCTCAAAGTCAAAAGAGAGGCTCAATTGAGCATCATCGGCGTATGAGTAGAGCTTCGAGTGCTTCACAGATCTGCCCATGGTGGAAGCAAAAAATATAAACAAAATGGGTCCCAGGCAACTTCCTTGGGGGACTCCTAAGGTCCTTTCAGTGGAGGCAGATACATCAATTCCATCTTTGACTCTCTGTCTCCTTTCACTCAAATAGGACAAAAACCATGCAATCGCATTAGGCTCAACATCATCTCACCACAAAAGTCATTTTCTCTCTATCTTGCCCTAAAATGTCTAATCACATTTTTCTTTCTCTCTCTGCTTTCAAAAGCAATAATATTAAGAACTAAAACTTTGTATTATTTACGAAATTACAAAAAAAAATCCCCAACTTTCCAATAAACAAATATTTTTTACTCAAATTTTATACATTATATTAAAAATTCGCAATCACACAACAAACCCATTTACTTTCAAATGGTATGACTATTCCTTCCATTAAAAACACAACCAATGCATAACTTTTTTTGAATATAATCCAACCAACAACCAAAATTTTTTTGCATATCGACACTTATACTCAACACTCTACAATATACATTAAAACCATCAACAAATTAATAAGAAAAAAATAATTCAAAAAAAAACATGCATAAATGAAAAACACCACAATATCCAACATTTGTCCCAAACTTTAATTTTACCACCTTTAATTACAAAACTTATAAAAAACTTGTTCCTAGCCTCGCAATACACTTTCCTATGACCTCTCTCTAACATTAATTCTTTCTCTCTTCAATCTTAATATCTTCACTATGCCATGGGGCTTTATTTCTGGTAACTCTTTTCTTTACTAGAGGTGCATTGTCATTAAATATTTTTAATATTTCCCTATTTATAAAAGCCAGCTTATCTTCGACAAGTGTGATCGATGTAATATCACTCCAATTTACATTTGTAGCGCTTCTTGTTAAATTTTCAGCAGTAAAGGTGGAATAATCTCTGTATTGAATAAACTTAGCGGTTCTCTTTAGCTTCTCTATATCAAAATCACAGTAAGTTAACATATGATCGGACACCCTAACGCCTCTATGATCAACAATCAATGACATATCCACCAAATCACAAGCAATGACTTTTAGTCCTCTACTGATGATAATGTGGTCAATCAGAGTTGCCGATGTTTTAGTAACTCGTGTGGCCTTGTCCACTATTTGTATCACACCTAGAGACTCAAACTGACTCTTCAAAAAACTGTTCAAAAAACTAATATGTATTATATATCATTATATAATATAAATATATATATATAAATATATATATATATATATATATATATATATATATATGTGTGTGTGTGTGTGTGTGTGTGTGTGTGTGTGTGTGTGTCTGTGAACACGATAACTCTCGTAAAAATGGTCCGATCGAGACCAAATTCGGTAGAGACGTGTATTCCTATATATTTGCTCGGAGGAGTTCGTAAACCAGATATATCGGTCAGTCGGAACGGGTAGTTTAGAGGGGCTTTGTACCCCAGAAATTGGTTTTTTGCGCTTTTCCCATGTAATTTTTATTTATGGACAGATGGTGCTGATGAAACTTGGTGTATATAGTCAAAATAAAAATTGTTTATGCTAAAAATACCTACTTTTAGTGTTCCTCACAGCAGCTAACCTGCATACTCTTTTCCCATGGTTTATCATAAGAAAAATAGTAAAACTCCTTTATTTATGGATAGATGTTGATGAAAGTTGATATAAATTGCCAAAATAAAAATTGTTTATGCTATAAATGCCTACTTTCAGTGTTCCTCACAGCGGCAAACCTGCATATCCTTTCCCATGTTAATCTTACGGAGAATAGGCAAATAACTAACTCATATATTTATCGATAAATATTGATAAAACTTGACATATAATAATATTATTATATTATTGTTTTGGAAATTCGCTGAGTACGCAGATCTGCTGCGACGGGGATATTTTTAATAATTTTTATTTACAATCTATTCAAGTTAGAAGAACATTTAAATCAAAATAACACAATAAATCACACGTGCTGTCCCTAGTCAGCACAAGGATTGACAAACTACAAAAAGATAATCAAAATTTATAATCTATGAGGCAGGTCTAGCACAGAGCACCTTCAATCCATTTTAAAATGAATTTAACTTAAAGTTTGCATTACAACGCAAATGATTTTAAGAAAACACACACAAAAGATTTGACACTTAAAATAAACGGTACCAGTGGACTGACACATACTTTCTCCCTTAAGTAAATTTAAAAAAGACAATCTGTAATAAAACCATCATGTTCTACAGAGTTGTTCTAAATATCATTTAATAATTTATTGTTCAAATTGTATGGGGGGGAAACCCCCACCCCCGGTAGTAATACCAAGCTTTTTTGAGCTGTATTTGTTCGGTGATTTTACCTTACTCTTCATACCAAGTTTCATGGAAAACGGTTGGAAAGTAAGGAGAAAATTGATTTTTTTATATTCTCCATAAGAATAACATTGGGCGCTTTCAGACAACGTACTGCGTTTATCGTGGACAGTAAATTTAACTTTCCTCTGGAACCGTTAGTCGTAGACAAATAATTCAAAATTCTAATTTTTTTAGTTTTGAAGCTAATGTCAATGGTACCAGTCAAGTTATACTTTACTTCTATTGTTTTCGCTGAAAATTTTAAAGAATAGTTTACCCCTAAAACCCTTAAAAACGTGAAAAATCCAAATTTATTGAAAACGACTCTAACGATTTTTATTTAAATTTGACAGTTTATATTGCACAACGTACTAAATAATTTGACACTACCCGCATGTCTGTAAAAATGACGGTTAAAAAGTTATTGGCTTTTAAATGTCAAAAAAGTCAAATTTTTAAATTCTGAGTGAAAACAATTATAGTAAAGTATAACTTGACTGGCACCATTGAAACCAGCTTAAAAACTAAACAAATTAGTATTTTAATTATTTGTCTACGACCAACGGTTCCAAAGAAAAGTAAAATTTACTGTCCATGATAAACGCAGTACGTTGTCTCAATGCGACCAATGTTATTCTTATGGAGAACTAGCTGACCCGGCGAACTTCGTAACGCCTAACAGTAAATACGTGTTAACTTCCAGATCGGCCATGTTCTGAAGTCGAATAGCATTACAGCGTCGTTGCATTTATTATTATTTATATATTATTATTTATTCTGGGTTGCAGCATAGTTAATAATAATACTGAAACGATAAGAAATATTAATAACATTACCACAAAATAATTAAGTCTGAGCGGATTGATTTACAATTTTTCTAATCCAACCTAAAACCAAACAAAACCTAACCGTAATACGGCTTTAATAAGAAAGATATACAACAGCTGATTATTATAACAATCGTAATATGTATAATCACCGTAATTATTTTTTATTTGGTCATCATATATAAACACGTGTCTTTTAATCAGACAGAAAATAAAAAATAGAAATACATAATCAGCGAGCACATAATACAATAGAGAGGACACGGCGTTTTATTCCAATGCATTGCCAGTGAAGCCAGATCCGCCATTTTGGTTCGTTCCATCGCCTCGAATCCACGCTGCAGTGAGCTCAGTTCACATTAAAACGCCGCGACAAATACACAATCATAAACTATATTATTAATTGAATAAAGTTGCTGAAATTTTGCAAACTTGTAGTTTAGATTCTGAGGATAGCGATCATATCAAAAAAGATCATATCAATTAAAATAACTTATTAATTAAATTATGTTTAAACACTTGTCGTTCCATTTTCTAGATCTAGGCATGAAAAAGTTGTATAGCGAGGATTTTATTATATTTTTTGGTCAGAGGCTTTTTGTCAGCGAGAAAGTTTTAGGTAAATAACCAAATTTAATTATACAATTCACAAATATTTTTTATCATGTTTGGTTTTCTTGCAAAGTTAGTTATAATACCAGTGGGAATTATTTCCGTCACATCGCGCCGCGCCCGACTACGCGACGGGTCGGCCGCGGCCAAATGTGAGTCAATGATACCCTTATGTGATGTTATTAATTAGATTTTAAATTAAATGTTCACTATGGATTTCACTTAGATCAATTAAATTATGATAATTGTATTTAATTAATCAAATATGATTAAATACATTTTTACAAATATTTATTAATATAAATGAATGATGAAAGATTTTATTTCCAGAAATTACACAAAAAATATAAATAATTTACAATAATACCCCCGTCGCAGCAGACCTGCGTACTCAGCGAATTTCCAAATCAATAATATAATAATAATAATATATGACAAGTTTGGTCAAAATCTGTCTATAAACATGAGAATTATTTGCCTATTCTCCATAAGATTAACATGGGAAAGAGTGAGCAGGTTTGCTACTGTGAGGAACACTGAAAGTAGCCATTTATACCATAAAAGATTTTATTTTTAACATTTATACCAACTTTAATCGACATCTGTCCATAATTAAAGAAGTTTGCCTAATCTCCATATGATTAACATGAGAAAATAGTATGCAGGTTTGCTGCCATGATAAACACATAAACTATGATTTTTTAGCACAAATGTATGGATCTCAACCACATGAAGCTAAATATCAAGTTTCATCCAAAAATATTAGATAATAAGTGAAAAAATTAATTTTTCCTAATCCTCCATAAGATTAACATTGGAGCCTCAAAATACAACGTACTGTGTTTAGATTTTTTAATATCTCGGTAACCGTTGAAGATAGAGAAAAACTTTAAGGAACTTAAGTGTGTAGTTTTTTAAGCTGATTCCAATGGTGAAATATAAAATTAGAATTTTTTTAAAATTACATGTGAAAAACGCAAAAAACCCCATTTTGGGGTACAAAACCCCCCCAAACTACCCGTTCCCATTGTCCGATATGTCTGGTTTACGAACTCGTCCGAGCATTTATAGGAATACACGTCTCTACCAAATTTGGTCTCGATCGGACCATTTTTACGAGAGTTATCGTGTTCACAGACACACACACACACACACACACACACACACACATATATATATATATATATATATATATATATATATATAAAAATTTTAACGACTATTGTTTTTGGTCTCTGGGCACCTAAAGAAGAAAAAATAACATGGTCTCGGGCTTAACTCTTGCCATGAGACCTACGGTAATAGCTTCTTCCCTATGGAAAATTCGCTAATAATGAGGAGGAATTGTATTTACTAAAAAATAAATTTTTTTTTAGAAATTTATTTGTTTTTTAAGAAATTAAATTTATTTTTTCCAGTTAATGTGCCAGGAAACAATTTTAACAGCACTACATTTTAATAAGGACTAATCTGCTTAAAAATTTTAAATGCTTACACTACAGAATTGTTCTCATTCATAGAAAAGATTCTGTAAAGGTTAAAATAAAAATAATTACACTTTATAAAAATGCACGCGAAACAACGAAATGACAGCCGACTTGGCGCGAGGCAGACGTTCAGGAGTAGGCTTGCGCCGCCATCTTGGTATGATCCGCTGCTCGCCAGATGGCTTCACTTCG
Source organism: Nephotettix cincticeps (assembly GCA_023375725.1). Taxonomy (NCBI): domain Eukaryota; kingdom Metazoa; phylum Arthropoda; class Insecta; order Hemiptera; family Cicadellidae; genus Nephotettix; species Nephotettix cincticeps. The sequence goes on along the minus strand of CM041786.1, from coordinate 118,467,966 downwards.
GCGTTCCAAGTAGCGCTTCTATTTTGTTATGTGTCCGCTGTACATAATCCCCAAAAGACCGTAAACTATTAACGTGGTGAATAATTCTGCACATTTACTTCATAGTTTTACATTAATAAATGATTCAGATGGCATTGGATAGTAAAGCGGTATTGCAAATGGAAAATAAAACAGCTGTAGCTTAAGAAATCAAATGGTTTTATTGTAGAACATTTGTAAACAAACTTAGTCTCCATAAGGTTAAAATTAGAAATTTAAAACGCTATAAAATGGAAACTAATTGAATTGTAATTGAATATGCCTAAAGCATGACCGGAGCAGAGACGAATCCAAAAAATCAAAGATCATTAAAAACGGTCCAGCCGTTCTCGAGTTATAATGCGTGTAACTAACACGACTTTGTTTTATATATTTAGATATAAAAAATCAATTTCTTCCTTATTTTCTAACCGTTTACCATGAAACTTGGCGTGAAGCTTAAGGTCAAATCAGCTAACAGAACCAACTCAAAAAAGCTTAGTATTAGGGGGGGGGTGTTTCCCCCCATACAATTCGAACAATTAATTTAACTTTGGGATGATTATTTTTGAAACAATAAATTATTAAATGATATTTAGATAAACTTTGAAGAACATGATAGTTTTATTGCAGATTTTCTTTTTTAAATTTACTTAAGGGAGAAAGTATGCATCAGTCCACTGATACAGTTTATTTAAATTTACTTATACGAGAAAGTATGTGTCAGTCCAATGGTACTGTTTATTTACGAGAGTTATATCAAGAAAGTACTGCAGTAGTTGCTACTTTATTTATCTTTAACTCACCTTGCACATTGAGCACGTTCTCTCGATAATCTGTGTGTAATATATTTGGTTCTTTCAAAATCATTTTCCTAAATAGTCAACCCAATAGTCCTCACAACTGCAAATACTTGCCTGTGTTTTACTTTATATTGGATACAAATAAATTAGTATTTAATATTATAGTAGAGAGCATGGACATCAAATAAGTGTGATTTATTGTTACACACAAGAGGGGTACATTTGACATAGACATTCCTCCTTTTGTATGTTTTTTTGTGTTTTTTTGTATGTTTTCCTCTCTGGTTCTGTGTATATCACGGACATAATTCCCCTAAAAAGGATTTGGCGTTCAAGTTTTATTACATTTCCAGTTAATAGTTTTATTATAGTATGGAGGAAAGAGAAACAAAGGCCTTTATTGGCCTAAAGAGATTTATTATTACTTTTTGCTAAAGTGAGTGATTTGTTTAAATATCTGGAGAAGTTGTTCTTAGTAGAAAGGTCATCTGCTAGCCTAAAGGTCACCGTCTTGAACTTCGCGTTCGATCCCTGGAATAGCCATAAAAGTTAGATGAGAATAATTTTCTTAAAAAATAGTATACTTCGACGTTTCATATCTTAAGTAGAGCCTGCCACCGGCAAAACAGAATAAAAAAAACATTTGTGTTGGCCACACTGGTAATATTAGGATTAGGAGCTATGGAATCGGAATGGTATAAGTTAGAGAGTGAGAAATGGTGTTATTTATTTATATTAATATTTGCGCTCTTTGAAGTTGACCTGCTGGCCGTCTCTAATCTTATCAACCCTTGTTGTATGGGTTGAGTGTGATTGTCAGAGCTCTAAGTGATTTTACTAACAATTGAGTTTTAATTTTAGTTTATTCAAGAAAAATGGATTACAGCCAGTTCATAAAAGTTTATGATGTTATCCATAAAGATCCAGTAAGGTGTGCTGTTGATAAAGAAACTAGAGCTGAAGACGTCGTTGTTGATCTCTGTAGACAACTTAATATCAAACCTGTTGCACGGCATTTGTTTGCATTGCGCTTTCATAACACAAAAGAATGGGTTAGTCCTCTTGTCAAATTGACAGATTCAAAAATCACAATTTTTGACTTCAGATTGAGATTCAAAGTACCCAACTTCAGTAAGTTGAGAGTGATAGATGCAGAAGCTTACAATTTTTATTTCCATCAAGCTAGGTCTGATGTTTTGAACAACAATATTTCTGAAATAAATTGTGAGAAAAATAAAAGTGAGTTGTTAGGAATGGGTGTAGCAGATATGTATAGAGTTATGCTAGAAACTAGATCATCTAGAGAAGCAGTTGAAAGTGACTACAAGAAATACATCCCCAAAGAAGTTTACAATCAACATTTCTTTTATGCCAAGAAACCTATGCATGATTCATTAAAACTAATAGAGAGAAATGCCAAAGAAGGAAAATATGATGCATGGTTTGTCAAAGATCAATACTTAAAACAACTAGAGGCCCTGGCTCCGAATTACTTGTGTGAAGAATACAAAGCAGTTGTTGATGAAGGAGGGACTGTTAAGGGTGTAAATATTCATATCAATCCATATGACAAAGAATTTCCAGGGATTAAGTATCAATGTGATGCTCAAAAGGAAGTAAGTTCTTGTGGAAGAAGTTCCAGGCTTAAGTTATCACATTAATTAATATGAAATGAAGATGCAATCTATTATGTACTTCAATGAGAATGGTAGTAGGACTATGGTTACCAATTGCTTTTAAATTAATCTATACTATTTCCATTTGTTTAGATAGATTGATGTCTTCTATTCTCATTTGTTTATGAAGCACATTAAGCTACGGTACAACATTTAGATTACTTAGGTTTTACCAAATAATAAATCTAGTAATCCCCTAGTAGGCCTACAATATTGCTCCTTAGCAGTTGTGAAGAGTTTTCCTGGTGGCATGTAGTCGAAAACCTGAACCATAAACCCAACAAAATTCTGGCTTTGTTCGGGATTGTTTTTGTCCACTTAAACAAATCGTAATTCTATGAGACCTAAAATATCACTTTAGTTAAGGGGAGCTGAACCGCCCATAAGGCCCCAACTAATTTGCAAATTTTAAATACCTTTTTCTCTGTAACCCCTTGAGATACCAAGAGGAAATTTCTAACCCTTATTAAGTTGTATCTGGTAAACCTACTTTGATGTTTTTATAGCAACAATTTAAAATTTAATGATTTCTTTACTAAACCCTTGTTAAAAATACAGTAACAATTATTTTATTTATTTATTGTTATAATTCAGTTAAATTTAAACAAAAAGTTTCATTGTAGATCCGTTGCAGCTACTACGTTTACTTAATACACAGAAAAAATTTCAGCTTGATATCTTAAATAGTTTTTTAGAAAAAAGGGTCATTTATAAGAAAAAATCTAATTTTAAGGCAAACCGCGAAAACAAAGTAGCTCTATATGAAGTTGTAAGTTAATGCTTGGAGGCTGCAAATGTGAATGCAGAGGCAACTTTAAAAAAATATTTAAGTATGTTGCAGTAAGTTTTATTTCTTAAATTTTATATTTTATTGTTCTGAAAATACTGGAAAATAATAATAAACATTTAAAAACACATAAACAAAAATTTTTTTGTATTCAACTTCTCTTAAAAGAAGCACACCTAGGCCTATAGATTTGATGTCGTCATTAAAATGTCAATGAATAGAATGAAGAAAAAGTTTTTTCTGGTTACACAATAGAGTAAAAGAAACCTATTTTAAACTACTTAGGGCTTGGCCTTAGACTACTTCACTGTATTTAACCTCCCCACCAAGTATAAGAGATATAACCTAATGTCCTAGAGTCTAGTGTAATTTAGATATGTCAGACGTCACTTCACTAGACACTGGGAATCTCTTTCTACAGAAGAATAATATGGAGTTTAAGTTGTATATTTTATTTCAGCCTGTTTGTATAAAAATATTTTATGTTATTAATATTTAGTTACCTAAACTTTGCTCACTCTTTTAGACCACTATAACTAAGCCCGTATTAGTATTAGTAAGCCCGTAGGGGTTGTAGGGTTCAGTTTAAAGAAGAAAGATTATAATACCAAAACGTAAACCTAAAATCCTAAACAAATCAATACTCTTCTTTATTATTTGGCATTACTTTACAACTAAATAGATTAGAACATTTTTACCGTTAGGCTATTATAATTATTTATACGTTAAAATAACATTTTAACATTGTATGATTTCGAAATGGGTTTAAAATCAATGACCAATACAAAATAACTAATTGATTTGACAGCTGTTTGTTTTTCTTTCTATTAAATAATTAAACTATAAAGACAGCTGATTATTACCAGTAGGTTATTTATTGAAAACTGAAGCAAAATTTGACTAATATCGCGTAAAAAGTGGGTTTTAAAATGCTCATTATTTACTTTTTAAGGGGTGGCGGGCAATTTCAAGCATTGAAAAAACCTCTGGAATGTAGAGAATGCATGAAATAAGTTTCATTATTATTAGTTCACCTGTTTTTTTCGGAGAAGACGGCGTACAATGCCTCCTGGAGCATCACAGACAAACAGACACAAATTGAGATAAGACTGGTTTCGGCTTCTCTAACGCATGAAACTTAAAAATAACTAAAAAAATGAATAATTCTGAGCAATGTACAGACAAAACTCTAATTTTATTTATGTAGTTATGGATCCATGCCAGGGACATGGATCCATTTAGATATTTGACTTAGGCTGATTAAAAACTACCAAATTTAAGAGTTTATATGGTTGAAGATTGGGTTGGATCCTTATGTGATAATAATAGGGCCTATTTTGAAAATTGATTTTCCAATAACAATATTTTATACCTAGCCTATTAGGCACAGCCACAAATTTTTCATAACTATCATTGTAGGTTATAAAAAGTATTATAAAATTCATGATTAGATGCATGCCTATTTTTATTCAATTGAATAACTTTTATAAATTTAATATTTTTTACAGTGGGTGCATGTTTGCTCCATAGAAGAGCTCTGTTTCATTACAGTAAGGAGTGATGGAAGTATGGAAATCGCAAGGAAAACAGGAATACCAATTTATTTTAAGTTTGTCTCCATTCTGAGTATGTTTTCACTTGTTAGTCTATTAGATGGCTACTACAGACTTGGAGTCAAATGGACTTTTAGTTTGTCAAAAGACTTACCAACACCTTCCCTCGAGAGGTTGCATTCAATCAAATGTCATGGTCCAGTTGGGTAAGTGTGGTTTAGGTGAAATCAACACTATTAAATAAAAAAAGTATGATAGCTTTTTAGTGCACTTTAAAGAGAATTTAAAAAATCTAATTAAGGTTTTATCTTCTATAGGTTCACCCTTTTTGGCACTTTTGCAGACTTTTATTAAAACATTCACATAAAATACTAAAAATACATTAACTATAACATATTATATACCATTTCAATCTACATTAAGTTATCTGTAAGAAAATAATAATATGTTAGCGAATTTCCCATAGGGAAGAAGCTATTACCAAAGGTCTCATGGCGAGACTTAAGCCCGGGACCATGTTATTTTTTCTTCTTTAGGTGCCCAGAGACCAAAAACAATAGTCGTTAAAATTTATATATATATATATATGACTGTGAACACGATAACTCTCGTAAAAGTGGTCCGATCGAAACCAAATTTGGTAGAAACGTGTATTCCTGCAATAGCTCGGACGAGTTCGTAATCCAGACATATCGGTCTATGGGAAGGGGTAGTTTGGGGGGGCTTTTTACGTCCAAAAATGGGCTTTTTGCATTTTTCCCATGTAATTTTTAAAAATTTTAAATTTCATCTTTTACCATTAGAATCAGCTTAAAAAACTGCACACCTAGGTTTCTTAAAGTTTTTCTCTATCTCCAATGGTTACTGAGATATGAAAAATCTAAACACAGTACGTTGTATTTTGGGGCTCCAATGTTAATCTTATGGAGGATAAGAAAAAATTAATATTTCCCATATCAATCAATATTTCTAGATTAAACATGGTATTTACCTTCATGTTGTTGATACCCACCCGTTTATGCTTAAAAATCATAGTTAATGTGTTTATCATGGCAGCAAACCTGCATACTTTTTTCCCATGTTAATCATATGGGGAATAGGCAAACTCCTTTATTAATGGACAGATGTTGATAAAAGTTGGTATAAATGTTAAAAATAAAAATTATTTATGGTAGAAATGCCTACTTTCAGTGTTCCTCACAGCAGCAAACCTGCACACTCTTTCCCATGTCAATCTTATGGAGAATAGACTAATAATTCTCATGTTTATGGACAAATTTTTATAAAACTTGACATATATGATTATTATTATTATATTATTGATTTGAAAATTCGCTGAGTACGCAGGTCTGCTGCGACGGGTGTATTATCTTTATTTTGGTTTTGATGTGTGTATCCACTTGATATTGATAAAAAAAAGTTTTCAAACAATTTCTCAAAGTTCGCTCCCCCACAAAGCACAGAAAATAAAAACCACTCATAAATTGAATTCAGTAAACCCTCTCATATCCGGACCCTTCGATAATCGGACCTGATTTTGAAAGAATACAAAAATTTGATAACATTCTAGGAGGCCAATGTTGGTTAACCCAGTAGTCGCAAACAATGTTTGTAGGCCGGTTAGTAGCGTGCCGGACGCGGAGTTGAAGCGATGTGGACAGCGGTAATGTTCAAAATCAGTGTAGAGTGAACGATGAGTCATCCTTGTCCCGAGTGCCTGAGTCTTGAGCACTACTCTCTGTATTCTGTTCTATATCTGTATTCTGTGCAAGGTCTGACTGACTCACAAAACAATAAATCTCCCCATCCCACCTGTCCATACCCACCCCATTAACCATTACATCAGTGGTCAGTGTTACCCTTGTTTTGCTTGAGTGACCTACTCTTTCTTGCAACGGTTCGTTTTAGTTTCTATTACTCTACATACTGTACCGATTTATACTGTATTACGTAATTTTTTTAGTTATGATGAGTTATTTATGAGTTATGAATTTAAGTATTGCAACAAAAATTATTATGTTTTTTCATTTAATATCCAGATGCTTTATTCCCTTCTCATATCCAGATTTTTTCCTATCCGGATCGGCCGTCAATGGTTAAAATTAGTAGGTTTTAGCTATTCGAGATAAACTCATAAATAAGTGAAGTAAATGGAACACATTAAATAAATTTACTCGATACAATAAAATTCATTATTATAATTCATAAAATAAAATATGGAAAAAGTTTAGGTACTAAAATAATATTTTATAGGCCTAATGATTTTTTTCTGTTTGAAGTTAAAAAAAATGCCAGTAGATAATTCCTCGCGTATAAAAAATTGAGTATTTTTGTTAAAGTCTACTTAGTTGTGTACAGATATGTAATAAATTTCACATTTATCTTCAAAAATAGTTTGTACGATTTTTAGAAAATATAGTGAGTTTTGGTTTCTGCATAAGTTACCGACAAAATTAATCACACCGAAAAATATATACACATTAGATATAGAATTTGAATTATATTGTGTTGTGTCTTTAGCTGTGTAAATGAATAAAATTATTTGAACTATTCTGATTATTATTTTTAAAATATTCTCGTTATTAGCATCAAAATCTGCATCACTGTCCGTGTTGTCAAAGCCTAACTTGACTTCTCATTACTTCCACTCAAATCACTCATTGAAAAATTACTGTCACCTTTTAACACTCATAGAATTGTTTTATCATTGACAAGTGAATCACTACGCTTCATAATCAAAAAAAGAAATGAAACAAACAATAATAATAACCTCAAATTGCTTGGGGCTGTCGGCTAACTAACCAAGTAAACAAACAACCAATGTTTATGGGGACTGCAGTAAAAAATACTTAAAATGAAATTTTATCTTAAATATTTATATTTCATTTGTTCTTTATAGCCTAAACAAAACAAACATAAATTAAAAAATTACTTTTTTTCTAAATATACGGACAGCGTCCGTATAGTCGGACGCTATGTCTTTTTGCATCTTTTGTCGACGGCCGTATATATGCTTGATACTTACTTGATACTTGATAAAATCTAGGGGAAAGATTGCACCGCGACCTATGAGATCTATTGTGCCCCCCAGACTAGTCTCTAGTTCTTGCCTAGAGAACCCCCTCTAGTCCTAATGCCTTAATAAAGTTTAGTATAACGAGGGGTTCTAGCTTTGGAAAATCCTCCACCGCCACCTGGTGTGTTCCCAAGCTTCTGGCTCTCTTCTGACCTATCGCGTCACACTCAGCCAATAGGTGTCTAGGTGTTTCCTCCCCAGATTGGCAGAAGCGGCATTCACCCTCATGGACAATGCCCATCTTGCTCAGATGACCCCTGAGCCTACAGTGTCCGGTTAGAAATCCCGTCAGTATCCTTAGATCGTTTTTCTTAAGCCTGATCATGGTCTCAGACCTTCTTATATTATGCACTCCAAGCATTTCCTTAGCCTGTCGGCATCCCGGATGAACGGTCCAGGCTTTCCCTCTGGCTTCCTTCTCTTCCTCCTTTAATTTCTTTTTGAAAAAGGAGTCCTCCAGTGCACAACCTGGCTCCGGTCCAACAAAGGGGGTGGCTGCCCCTACCCTAGCCAGTTTGTCTGCTACTTCATTCCCCTGGACACCTTGGTGCCCAGTTATACTTTCTTACCATGGAATCCCTTGGTTGTTTCATCAGGTCCTTTAGGCCTGGCGGAAATAGCTCCCCGCGAATTGTGGAGGAAGTGTCAAAGCCAGTCTTCTCCATTCTAAGCAAGGTCTCCCTTGCTGCTCTCTCTTCCACAAAGTGTAGGGGTGTCAGATTCAAGATCACCTCCAGGGCAGCAGTAGGACAGGATCTCATAGCTCCTGTAATGATAACGCATGCCAGCGCATTCTCCAGGGCTTTCCTTATTGCTTCAACTTTGGTTCTACCAGCCCAGACAACGCACCCATACGTAATGATAGGCCTCACTAACAGGGTATACATACTTCTTAGTATATATGGGTTACAACCCCACATCTTCCCCGCATATCTCCTGCATGTCATCAGGTTATTACTAGCCATGTTTGTCACCTCCTCTATGTGTCTATTCCACATAAGTTTCTTATCTAGTATTAACCCTAGAAATTTCACTTCTGATTTCCACTCAAGCTCCTCCCTCCAAGCCTGATGGTCTTCAGATGCTCAAGTCTCCTCTTTCTTGTGAAAGGCACAAGTGATGTCTTCTTATGGTTGACTGACAGCCCCACAGACTCACATCAAGCCTCCCCTGAATTAGATCGCAGAGAGTGTTTTCGAACCTCCCTCTTGCGATGATGACCACATCATCTGCATATCCGATGCATCGCTAGCCCTTCCTGGTTAGTTTCCCAAGAAGCTCATCGACTACCAGACTCCAAAGGAGGGGTGATAATACCCCACCCTGAGGGCACCCCCTTACTGTACCCATTTGAATAATTCTATTTCCTAGTGTGTTTCCACCGTTCTTGTGGACAGCATATTCCTAATCCAACGGGTTGTGGTCTTGTCAACCCCTCTACCTTCCAGTACCCCCTCTATTATAAATAAATCAAATGAGAAATGAGAAATGTTATCAAAGGCTCCTGTTATGTCCAGGAAGGCACATAAAACAGTCTCTTTCCCGTCCAGTGCTTGCCTGATCACTTTTGTCAGCTCATATAGGGCAGTATCTGTTGATATTCCCGCCCGATATGCGTGCTGTTGCTGATGTAGAGGGTAATCCCTCAGCACTTCTGACCTTATCTGGTTGTCCACCATCTTTTCCATTGTTTTCAACAGAAAAGAGGTTAGACTTATGGGACGGTAGGACTTAGGTTGACTATTGTCCTTTTTGCCTACTTTTGGAATGAAGGTTACCCTTGCCCTCCTCCATTTCGAGGGTATGTACCCCGTTGCTAAACTACATCTCATCACCCCTAAGAGGTAGGGCAGTATCTCCCTCTTCCCCTCTTGGAGTAGTGCCGGGAGAATGCTATCTATTCCCGGCGACTTGAAGGGCTCGAAAGAGTTGATGGCCCATTCTAACCTCCCTGGTGAAATGACTGCTTTAGCCACTTTCCAGTCATCCTTTTGAGATCTAACTGCTCTTGGTTCTGTTGTCACCCCACCCCCCCAACGGTCTGCACCCTGGAAAATGTGTCTCCAGGAGAAGGAGAGTGTGTTGAACCTCATCCTCTGTGTAGCCCCCCGCCGGGTTTTTAGTGACATTGTCCCATAAGTACAGTCCCTAACCAAGGTCTTGTGCAATCTGGCCCCCTCTGGAATAGAGGTAATTTGCCCACAAAACCTCCTGAAGCTGTCCCTTTTTGCTCGCCTTATCTCTTTGTTGTACAGAGTAAGGGCCTTGGAGTACCTTTGCCACCCTCCATCTGTTTTTGCCCTATTGAACAGCCTTCTAGTTTCCACCCTTAGTTCTGATAGTCGGTTGTTCCACCAGGGGACATCCCGACTGGCCGGTTCCTTTTTGACCCGACAGCTAGAGACATATGCGTCCATAATGGCTGTGTTCAGATTCTCCACAGCCTCTTCCAAAATTACTTCAAAATTCAAAATTCAAAATTACTAGAAACCTGAAAGCTCAATTGGTCCATATTACAGCCTAATATCGACCTATACTTCTCCCAGTACGTATTTCTGGGGTTTCTGCCATGGGTAGTACCCGTGATCGTCCCCACCAGACTAAATTCTATGATCCTATGATCAGAAAGAGAGGGCTCATCAGACACCCTCCACCTTTCGATGTTACCCCTCACACTGTTACTAGCCAGTGTGAGGTCTAGCACCTCCCTTCTGTTCTTCGTTACGAAGGTAGGTTTACTCCCTACATTCATAATCTCTAGATTAGATCTTACAATAAATTCCAGAAGATTCTCACCTCTCCTGTTGATGTTGCTGCTGGCCCACACAGTGTGGTGCGCATTTGCGTCACATCCCAAGATCAGCGGCAGTCCCATCCTGTCGCAGTACTCTACCAGGCCCTGGAGTTCTGGAGGAGGGCATTCCCTCTAAGCATCAAAATATCCAGAGGCGAGGATCACATCACGGTCGGTGCCCCCTATGCTTAGATAGGTTCTAATTGGCACTAGGTCCCGTGATAGGTACTCTGTAACACACATACACCTCGTATAATTCCTTACCAGAATGCAAGCCCTAGGTTTACCCTCCCTAGTGTCCCAAATTACCTTTGCATCCTTGCTCTGGAGGCCCATAATCTTCTTTCTGAGGACCCAGGGTTCCTGGATCAGCACCACCATCTGTCCCTCCCGGGAAAATCTTCTCAAGACCAAGGCCGAGGCTCCCTTGGCATGATGAAGGTTTACCTGGGCTATCCTAAAGTTGAGGAGATCCCTTCCCAACTTTTTCTTGAGGGAGGGCATCCTCCTCGCTATCTAGCAGTGCCTGCTCCTCCTCTTCCTCCATGCTCTCTACCATCTTGGGGGTTGCTATATTGAGGCTAGAGAGGTCCAGGTCATCGCCCTGTACATCGCTTCCCTCAGCTCCCCCTGGCTGGTTGGTCTCCTCCTGGTTGGAGTCTCCCGACTTCTCGCCTGCCTCCTTCTCCGTGGGCTTGCGCGCATGCACAGGGATCCTCCCAAATCGGTAGAAAATTTGGAATTCCTCCTTCTTGATTTGCTCCCATGCCTGGTCATCAATCCCAATGTGCAGGAGCTTTCCCTGTCCCCCCTCTTTACTTCTCAGAACCTGCCACGTCTGGGTACTAAGCCCCTCGTTCTGGCTTTCAACCAGGGACAGGATGAACTTGTCGTCCTCGCCTTTGCTTCTTGGGAAGAAGATCGTGACGTTATGAGCCTTGGGTATATCGTCCCCAAGGCACGCCATCAGCTCTACCCCCTTCCACTCCTGCAGCTGGGTGGCCTTACTCCTCAACCAGTCAGCAGTTTCTTGGTTGATGCACTCCACCAGCATATACCCAGGCCTGAAGTGCACGCCCGCAAACTTAACCTTGCACGAGGTACCTCTCGCTATCTCTCTGATGATAGCGTCCTCTAGCTGTGAAAGCTCCTCCTTCCCCAGCCTCAATTTAGGGTACTCCTTTGGGAGTACAGCAACTTTGACGAGTTTAGTGGTTTTTGCATATGTGGTTGCTTGCCCACGTGCAGGTGCGTAGGGTGAACCCTCTATGCCCACTCTCCTACTCTTAGCATCGTACTCCCTCTGGGGTGGGGTGATCTCCTGCGTACCCCTTTTCCCCTGACTGGGCGCAGGTTCGTTCTGCCCTGCTGCCTTCCTTTCTTCTACCCTCTTCCTAGCCTCGTCAGGTTCCATGCCCTGCTCCAGGAGTCGAAGGTATCTGCGGGTTCCTGCCCCACTCGTCCGTATATATACAAACAATGGCACTAAAAGGGTTAACGAATAAAAAATTTCCCTTAAGAAGCTGTTCAGTAACAACGGGAATAGTAGGTAATCAAATAGTTTCCTTTCTGTATACAAACATTAACCCTAGAGGTTGCAAGCTTTTGACTTTAACTGTAACATAACTATAATTACATATATATATATATTTGAAATATGAAGTATAAACAATACAAAGCATAAACCATGCCCCTCCCCCTTATAACCACTAACCATAAAAGCATAACAGGTGTCCACTGCAATCCCAATTAAGCCTACAAATGCCGTCAACTTCCACCCAAGCCGGAATGGCTAGAATGTTATACTCGTCAGCGCAGCGCTCTAGCCGATTCAGCCACCATTGCATAGGAGTAGAAAGCGTACTTAGCTATAAGATATGCCCTATTGGCAGTTAAGTTAACTGCATGAGCAGGTTCGGTTGCTTGGTCCCAGAGGGCAACATGGTCATGAAGGTGATAAGTTCACTAAATTAACGACAGATGCCTCCACCTGCCACTTCTTATTGAATTTGTAAATGCGTCGTGAATTACGACTTTATCACTTCCTGGGTTAAAAAACTCACCATACCTATTCTCATTCCAAATTACTTATCAATATTTCTAGTTAGCATTAGTAGTCTCACTAGTGGGTTTGTACTTGAGTTATTCTAGTAATAACTTGCCTAATCAATACAGAGTGCTTCAGTTTGTACAATAAGTTCTGCCTCAATCAATTAATAAAATCTTTATTTATGTTTATGTTATTTTCTTATGTGTGTCATCAGAAGTCTACCCATCCCTTCGTCCCCGGGGTGTGGATGTAGAGGTTGGGCTTTGTGAGGCCATGGTAGTCCACTGGAAAATTAGGTTTCTGGTGCTGTGCAAACAAAGATAGCAGTGGTAGAAGTCATTATTTTATGGTATAGGGGTTTAGAGACAGGTCCTCTAACCTTTCCTGACTCTCTGACCAAAGATAGAGAGCAAAAGAGGCAAGGCAAAACGGAGCATGCCTGCCTGAATGTTGAGCAGGTGATGTAGGCTTTCATGAAGAATGCCCTCTCCCCATAATCTGCTTATTTTATTTTTTATTTTGTGTATTTCTACGCCAGTGGCATTTTTAACGTTTTGATGGGGAACGGTCCAAACCCCGGTCTTGTTACTACCTAAAGTCGACCTGTTGTTAGGAAGCATCATCAATTAGTAGCCCAATGACAAATGGCGACTGGGCTTATTAACAGACCTTCATTTCAAATCAGAATAAGTTTCAGGTGGGTGCTTCATTAAAGGAGCAGGAAGAGCCAAATGAGGCTTTTGTTCAGATAACAGAAAAGTTCAGGAAATTTACATTAAGCTTAGCTGTTTTCAGTAGTCTTTATCAAATCTACTCAAATAAACGGTATCAGTGAACTAACACATACTTTCTCCCTTAAGTAAATTTAAAAAAGAAAATCTGTAAAAAAACTATCACGTTCTTCAAAGTTTATCTAAATATCATTTAATAATTTATTGTTTAAAAAATAATCATCCCAAAGTTAAATTAATTTTTCGAATTGTATGGGGAACCCCCCCTCCCCTGGTGATACCAAGTTTTTTTGAGTTTTTTTGTTGGGTGATTTGACCTTACGCTTCATACCAAGTTTCATGGAAAACGGTTGGAAAATAAGAAAGAAATTGATTTTTTAAATATTCTCCAATAGAAAAAATTGGGCGCTTTCAGACAACGTACTGCGTTTTTCATGGACAGTAAATTTTTTCTGGAACCGTTAGTCGTAGAGAAATAATTCAAAATACTAATTTGTCTATTTTTTAAAGCTGTTTTCAATGGTGTCAGTCAAGTTAGACTTTACCTGCATTGTTTTTGCTGAAATTTTTTTTTATTTTTTTGACATTTATCCCATAACTTTTGAACTGTCATTTTTACAGACATGCAGGTGGTGTCAAATTATTTAGTACTCTGTGCACTATAAACTATCAAATTTTAATCAAAATCATTAGAGCCATTTTCGAGAAATTTGAATTTTTCACGTTTTTTAAGAGTTCTAGGAGTGAACTAAAAAATGTCTTCATTTACAATATAAATATAATACAAACACACACACATATATATATATTATATATATATATATATGTAAAACCTAGTAATAGTTTCTTCACTATAACCTAGAAACTACCTATAACCTAAAACCTAGCTCCAGATCCCCAGAACTATGTCAGTTACTGTGGTTGTAGATTCAGTCAGACTCCAATATCCGGGATCAGATAAAGAATCTTGCAGGTTCCACCATGCAGTCATTCCTTATGTATTTGACTTTGTCAAGTTGATTTTTTAACGTTTCGCCCTTGGTGTGAAGTGGCATCCTCAGTGGCTAGTTTGACACACTGAGGATGCCACTTCTCAGTAAGGGCGAAACGTTTGGCAATATAAACTACATGATGACGTAGTTGACACAGAAAAATCAACTTAACATAGTCGACAGCTTGGAGGAATTTAGGTAATAGTAAAACTATGACTCCTGAAATAGTTATGACCATCATTGACACTCTTCTTAAGTCACTAGACTTTATTTCGTTGTGGTGGGAGAAGAGGGACATGAAGCAAGTTTGAGATTTTCCATTGGTTTTGGTTCAAAGGCTCGTATAGGCATGGCCTGTAATACAAAACAACAAAGAACTAAGGTAGGGGCTCCAAAGGCTTTTGTGGGAAGTCATTCATGCCTTCTACTCTGCATATTTAGTTTGTGTGTCTTAGTAGATGAGTTTCCATTAAACTGTAAGAAATTGGCGCTAATCTACAAAAGTAAATCTGACTAGGAATCATCCCCTGTATGCGTCACAGATCTCACTGATATAAAACTCTCTGAGACAGTATAAAACCCAGGTTGCAGTTTATTGAAATTGCTGAGGATGTTTTATTTATGAATAAACTTGGTTTATGCTATATTTTCATTTTCAGAGGCGAGTTTTCATATAACAAATTACAAAAGCTACGCTCTAATAAACCAGGATGTTACATTCTAAGAGAAAGTGAGCTAACATATGACCAGTACTATTTAGACGTTTGCACAGAAAACAGGTTGGTAAACTAACTTTTCTGACAATTATTCAAAGGGCTATAACAACCATTTAAGAGACAAAATACCATAGATCTTGTATACTCTCAAAGATAAAATACAATTTAATCAGGCCTAACTTTAAAGTTAAATTTACTACAATTGTAATCCTTTTGAATTAGCAAATATAAAATAAAAATATTAAAAACCTTTTTTTAGTAATAATGCTTAGTAATAAATGCATGTTAATTTAAAATTAATTTGAACTTTAGTTAATTTAATTAGCTATTCTGAGTATGAATATGTTCTCAAAGAACTGGGTGTCCTATATTTCTCACTTAAGGGTAAATTAATGCTTTATCCTACCTGTTTGAACTTGAATCCTTAACATTATTAATACTCCAGTTAAATAGTCCAGGAAATTAAGCATTTCACCTCGCAATTTTTTCGTCCTGCTTGGATTGACTTGAAATTTTAACAGAAGATAGGTGATAGCCCAAGGATCAAAATCTATATTGAACCGAAGGGCGCTAAAGCCTTGGGGGTGGTTGCCACCCCATCTCGGGGGTGGGAATTTTTTGTCACATTTCAACCACAGGAATCGATTGAAAAAGTGATTCTAAGCAAAAAATGTTCTATACATTTTCTTTGTAAAATCAATATTCTCGAAGTTATTCGCGATTGAAAGTAACACTTTTTAGAGGAAAAAATCGACGTTTTTGATCGTTTTTTGCGGATAACTAAAAAATTATACATTTTATCAAAAAAATTGTAGGAAACAAAATTGTAGCTATTAAAAAAACAAACAAAACGCTTATTTTATAATTTTTCTACGACCAATAGAGACTGAGATAGACCTATCCATAATTAGGTTTTATTTTCAAATGCAAAGACTGATAGATTCAAAGAATTCATAGAATGTTTTTTAAGAGCATACTTAGACCTTTCTTTTTTTTTAAAAAAAAAGGTCTGTAGCATCAAAATTGACTGAGTTATGACAAAAATAAGGTCAATACCAAGTTTTTTATAAAAAAAATCGGTAAAAACAACCTCCTAACTACCCCCCTAATCAAAATTGATCTTTACCCTCGTGCAATTCTCTTTGCATGTGTATGATTAATATGTCCAAGAAGTTTGACCAACTTAAAATTTATAGTTTTCGAAAAATCAAGGCTTAAAGTAAAAAAAAATGGGTGGTGCTCGTGCGTAAATACACGTTTTAAATGGCTATATCTTGCCAAATTTTCACTGTACAAAAAATTTACTTACAGGAAAATTTTTGTCATAAAAAAAAGCTACAATTTCGTTTTTAACTTTGCTTATACCTCTAATATTTTCGGAGTTATTTTGAATGAAAGGGTAAAAAATACAAAAATGTGAAAAATTACTTTTGACTTTAAGCCTTCATTTTTCGAAAACTATAAATTTTAAGTTGGTCAAACTTCTTGGACATATTAATCATACAAATAAATAAATAGACTTACGAATGTAAATAGTAAAACTGTTAGTATGAATGAAAACATAACGGCTGATTCCTTTAATAACTTTTTTATTGATCATATTGAAGAAGTTAGTAGAAATGTACCTGATAGTAATTACCTCAGCTCTCATTACATTAATAAGTGTACTAGGCCTAATGTTATTTTTTCTTTTCTTCCTGTTAGTGTAGAATATGTGTACAAAAAAATATTTGGTCTTAGTGGCTCAAAGTGTTTAGATATATATGGTATTAACTCTGAGATTTTAAAAATATCTGCCCCATACATATGTGAAGTATTAAGTTATTTGTTTAATGATTGTTTGGTTAGAGACTGTATTTTTCCAAGTAAACTTAAAAATATCAAAGTAATACCTGTTTATAAAAAAGGTGATAAGAAGCAGATAAACAACTATAGGCCTATATCTATAGTGCCCGTAGTATCTAAAGTGTTTGAGTCCATAATGCAAGAACAGTTATCAAATCATTTTGAAAGCTTTGGAATTTTTACTGACAAACAATTCGGCTTTAGGCCATGTAGAAGTACCAGTAACGCGGTCATAGGTTTGGTTAACAATGTTATTAATGACTTAGAAAATGGAAAATCTGTTAGCTTTAGGTCCTTTGACATGTCAAAGGCATTTGAAAGCATTGCATTATTGGTAGTAAACTTGATCACTATGGCTTAAATTCTGCTTCAGTTAATCTAGTCTTGTCATATTTAACAGATTGAAACCAGTTTGTATACAAGGATGGTCAGTTCTCTGTAGGTAGAAAGGTTCAATATGGGGTCCCCCAGGGCTCCATACTTGGACCAATTCTTTTCAATATATACATCAATGACTTAATCTATAATATTGAAGGTAATCATAAAGAAGGATTTCTATTTGCTGATGATTTTGGTCTTAAAGTTAGTTGTAATTCTGAAGCTGATGTAAACAATTGTCTTGTTAGTAGTTCTTTGATGCTGAATGATTGGTGTGCTAGTAATAATTTATCATTGAACTTACAATAGAAATTCTTCCAATGAAGTAGGAACTGAACCTTTAAAATTTTTGGGTATTGTACTTGATTCAAAGCTTAACTGGCAATCACATGTTGAGTATGTTAGTAAAAAACTAGCAAAGGGCTTGTATCTACTAAGAAGGTTGAAGTTTACTGTAAATGTAGAAGTGCTTTTGAATGTATATTTTTCACAAATACAAAGTTTTTTGATCTATGGAATACTACTATGGGGCTCTGGTACTCATACTCACAAAATATTTCTACTTCAAAAAAAAGCAATTAGAATTATTAGCAATGTTGATATGAGAACTCATTGCAAACCTCTGTTCACTAGCCTTAGAGTTTTAACTATTTATTCCTTGTATGTCTTGTTTAGTCTTAACTATATTCACAGTAATATAAGCCTTGGCAATCTTAAATTTAATAGCGATTTTCATAACTACAATACTAGAAATAAAGACAATATCAGAGTTCAACAGTTAAGGTTTACTAGCTCTCAAAAAAATTTGATGTATACATCAGCTAAACTATACAATGCTTTACCTATGAAAATCAAGTCTCTGCCAATTACATCCTTTAAAAGTAAATTGAAGACTGTGTTGTTATCAGAGTGTCTGTATGATGTTCAGGAATATTTTGAAATTGACTGGACTAAATATTTGTAAGTTACCAAAGGGCCTGTTTCTTTGTTGTACACTTGAAATGTTAAATGTTGTTTTTATTAATTGTTATATGTAAGGCTAGAGGCTATATTCTTTTAATGTTTCATTTTGTCATATATTTCTTGTTTATACTGCTGCTCAACTAGTTTTAATGACGCTTATCAATGCATTTGTGATACAATGTCTGTGATAATAAAGTTTCTTATTTCTTATTTCATATACAAAGAGAATTGCACGAGGGTAATGATCAATTTTGATTAGGGGGTAGTTAGGGGGTTGTTTTTACCGATTTTTTTAATAAAAAACTTGGTATTGACCTTATTTTTGTCATAACTCAGTCAATTTTGATGCTACAGACCTTTTTTTAAAAAAAAGACAGGTCTAAGTATGCTCTTCAAAAAACATTCTATGAATTCTTTGAATCTATCAGTCTTTGCATTTGAAAATAAAACCTAATTATGGATAGGTCTATCTCAGTCTCTATTGGTCGTAGAAAAATTATAAAATAAGCGTTTTGTTTGTTTTTTTAATAGCTACAATTTTGTTTCCTACAATTTTTTTGATAAAATGTATAATTTTTGAGTTATCCGCAAAAAACGATCAATAACGTCGATTTTTTCCTCTAAAAAGTGTTACTTTCAATCGCGAATAACTTCGAGAATATTGATTTTACAAAGAAAATGTATAGAACATTTTTTGCTTAGAATCACTTTTTCAATCGATTCCTGTGGTTGAAATGTGACAAAAAATTCCCACCCCCGAGATGGGGTGGCAACCACCCCCAAGGCTTTAGCGCCCTTCGGTTCAGTATAGATTTTGAACTTTGGGCTATCACCTACCTTCTGTTAAAATTTCAAGTCAATCCATGCAGGACGAAAAAATTGTGAGGTTTTACCTTTTTTCGAGCTTCATTTCCTGGACTAAAAAGTTAATGTATATAAATTATACATAATATAACTTATATACAGGGTGTTCATTAAAGTCGGGAACAAACTTCAAGGGGTGATAGTACTCATCAAAATAAACAAAAAGTTTCCTATAAACATATGTCGCAAGATCCTTCGTTTAGCCGCTAGCCGCCATTTTGTATTTTATACAAAAACGCTATATATCAATAACTATATAAGATATAGAAACCAAACTTTGCAAAAATATTTATTGGCCAAAGAGAAAAATATTCTCAAAGTATAATTTATTTTGCTAATATATTTTCAAAATGGCGGCGGTTAATAATCTTTTAACTTAAATAACAAAAAAACCATTAACTTTATACAATTTTTACACAATATAAAAAAGATTGCAATTTTGATTTCAAATCGAACGGTACTTTGATGAACGAAATCCGTCCACGGATAAGGGAGAAAATGCACTTTTAAAGTTAGCTTACAGAGCCCATGCGCCACAGCGGCGCGGGCGTGACGAAAAAGCGGTAGGCACAACAAATTAATTCTTCGCCTCGGCCGCACCACGGTGGCGTGTGGGCTCTGTAATCTAACAGTTAAAGTGCGTTTTCTCGCTTGTCTGTGGACGGATTTTGTTCACCAAAGTACCATTCGATATAAAATTAAAATTGCAATCTTGTTTATATTTTGTAAAAATTGTATAAAGTTAAAGGTTTATTAGTTATTTCAATTAAAAGATTTTTAACCGCCGCCATTTTGAAAATATAAAAGCAAACTACACGATACTTCGAGAATATTTTTCTGTTTGGCCAATAAATATGTGAGCAAAGTTTGGTTTATGTATCTTAAATAGTTCTTGATATATAAAGTTTTTTGTATAAAATACAAAATGGCGGCTAGCGGCTAAATGAAGGATTTTTCGACATTGTTTATAGGAAATTTTTTGTTTATTTTGATGAGTACTATCACCCTCCGATGTTTGTCCCCGACTTTAATGAACACCCTGTATAAGTTGTACTTGTATAATTCATATGTAAGTTAAGTGCTAACTGTATAAAGCTCCTTCGTATTGTGTCTCATGTTTACTGCCTCACTCTTAACTTCATCTGTGATTTAAAACGCAATTCCTAATATGTCATGATGATTGTGTAATAGCACCAAACCTACCACATACAAAATAGAAAGGTGGATAGAAGGTGGTTATACCTTTAATGGTGAAGAAAAGCACTATTCTACAATCCAAGAACTTCTCACTTTTTTGCGGTCTCCTGAAAGCACGGTAAAACTTGTGGAGTGCCTCCCACCTTCCGAATATGGTAAGCTAAACTCCCTTCTGAAACTGAAACTTTATGTTACTAACCTTACTCGTGATAAAATATAAGTAGGATCTGATTTACCTGTTGACATTGATAGAGAAAAAATAATGAATGTACTGCATGTGTAATGATAAAACTGTTAATTTATTAAGCCTTTAAGTGCCGCGGTGTTTTCATGAAAATGTAATGTTTGCCAAGAAAGGTCATAGAAAATTTTTTTAACAGATATCAATGTAATCTTTTTTCATTTGTAGACAATTAAATTTTCTTTTTAGACGTACTATGTTACACTACAAAAAATTATTTTTCTCAACCTAAAATAAAGATAAAACAAAAAACTTTTTTGTTTTGTGTTTGGAGTTTAGTAAATTGTATAAAACAATATTTTACATGTTTTTCATTACCATAGTTAAAAAGAGCAAGAAATTGTAAGTAAAATTCATGTATAGTACATCACAATTGTTTGAAATTAAGACATCACAGAAATAAAAACCAAGTTTTGTATGTAGCCATGGTTACCTTTTTGCATTGTTTATTGAGTACAGCATATTTTTACATGCTTTGATGCCATGATTATTGTTACTCATGGGAAAAACAGCTTTAAAACAATGATTAAAAAAACTAATATTAATATTAAACACTTTTCAAGGATTTTTACAGCTTATAACAATTATTGTAAAAAAACATTTGTAACATAACCACAAATAAAACAGCCATGGCAGAGTACGACAAAAGCATTACAGTAAAAAGAAAGAGTACGAAAACCAAAAAACAGGCGGAAGGCAAAATAAACATCATAAATTAATTGCCGATGGTTTTTGGAACAAAACTACCCAAAAATTAAAAAAAGCCAGTACATTAAATAATAACTTTGTTATAACTGATTTACGGAGAGTCCCTGTGAGCGACAACGGCACTTTATGCGTAGGGCCTAGAGTCGCTGTGTCCGATGCTGCGATACTCAAAAGGTTAAAACATTTTTCCAAACTTGAAAGTTAGTATGATAAATGAAAAAATCTTCCCGTATCTTACGTGATGCTCACTGAACGTTTGAAGCCAATCGGAAGTACAGGGGTTCGAATCCTGAATATGGACAGCTCAAATTTAGTTTGCAAATGTATTGTACCGATGTTGTGCCGATGGTTTTTGGAACAAAACTACCCAAAAATTAAAAAAAGCCAGTACATTAAATAATAACTTTGTTATAACTGATTTACGGAGAGTCCCTGTGAGCGACAACGGCACTTTATGCGTAGGGCCTAGAGTCGCTGTGTCCGATGCTGCGATACTCAAAAGGTTAAAACATTTTTCCAAACTTGAAAGTTAGTATGATAAATGAAAAAATCTTCCCGTATCTTACGTGATGCTCACTGAACGTTTGAAGCCAATCGGAAGTACAGGGGTTCGAATCCTGAATATGGACAGCTCAAATTTAGTTTGCAAATGTGTTGTACAGTGGTGGGAGGGCCCATCCAAAACAAATGATGACAGGCTTTAGTGGAAGTTTTGTAGACTTAATTGGGATTGTAGTGGATACCTCTTTTGCTTCTTTTACAATTGTATGGTCATGGGGAGGACACATTTTGTTTCTAGCAAATTTATCATAGGGAAGAAGCTATTTTTGTTTTTACTTATTTTTTAACCCTTTCAGCGCTATAAATTTTTCATGCTATTTATGTATTCAAACTATTACTCAACACCAAATAAACACAAAAACGTGCCCCTCTCCTTAACCACAACCTTAAAAGAAGAAAAACAGATGTCCACTGTAATCCCAATTAAGCCTAACAAATGCCGTCAACTTCCACCCAAGCCTTAACCTTAATTAAAAGGTGACTCCTTTTAATTAAGTTGGGCCATCCCACCTCTGTACCACACATTTGCAAGCCAAATTGGGATTGCTCATGGTCGTAATTTGAACCCTAGCACTTCCGAAAGGCTCCAGACATTTCACTCACCAGCTGTCGCTGTATACCTCTAGGCCTCTCATAGTTAGACATATCGCTTAATCTCTATATATAAAATTGAATGTATGTCTGTCTGTCTGTCTGTATGTCCTTTATGCGTTGCCAAACTACTCATCCGATCGCCATGAAATTTTAGGAAGTTGCTCTATATGTGTCCGGGAAGGTTTTAGGGGAAAAAGTTTTTCGAAAACCCCATAAGTTTCCATTTTATGGCGTTTTAAATTTCTAATGTTAGCCTTATGGAGAGTAAGTTTGTTTACAAATTGTCTACAATGAAAACATTTGATTTCTTAGCTACAGCTGATTGGTTTACTTTCCATTAGCAATACCGTATGCTTTACTATCCAATGCCATCTGAATCATTCATTAATGTTAAACTATGAAGTAAATGTGTACTGTAAAAAATGAACAGCTTTAATCACCACGTTAATAGTTAACGGTTTTAGGGGATTATGTATTTATATTTTTATTTTCTGTCTGATTAATTAAAGTCATGTGTTTATATGATAATTACAATGTTTATATTATTACGTTTATTATAATAATCAGCTGTTGTATATCTTTCCTATAAAAGCCGTATTACAGTTAGGTTTCGTTTGGGTTTGGATTGGATTTGAAAATTGTGAATTAATCCACTCAGATTTATTTGTTTTGTGGGAATGATATTAATATGTTTTGTCGTTTCAGTATTGTTATTCACTATGCCGCGACCCAGAATAACCTTTCACAATGAAGCCGTAATGCTATTGGATTTTAGAACATGGCCAATCTTAAAGTTAACATGTGTTTACTGTGAGGCGTTATGAAGTTCGCCGGGTCAGCTAGTAGACTATAAAGCATACCCTTAATGGCAAAACAGAGAACTATATGAGTTAGTTCCAGGATGGTGGCAGTTTGACAGGCTCCCTTCAAAAGAACAGTTTCACTAAATCGTGGATTGTCGAAAATTTTCTACTTTAATTTTTGGGATAAAAACAGAAACTAACAACAATATATCGTTCTGTAGCACTCTAAGGCCGGCCGCATACTGATGCAGCATTTCACCTGAAGCAATGGTTGCGAGGCAAAATGTTTCGCTGGGTACAAGTGCCCTGTGTATTTCAATGGAAGCCCGCACAATCATCAAGCAAACGTTGCAAGAAGCCTCGCAACACCGCGAAACATTTCAGCAGCCGCTCGACGCCTGGATCCAACGCAGCATGATGTTTCATGTTTCAAGGAGGAAAGCGTTCTGCGCATGCGCCAACAAGCGAGCACATGACGCCAACTCGCCCACCAATCACATCTGCGTATTTGAGCACGTGACCTAGAAGTATTTTCTATTGGCGAAAACAGGGCATTCGTACTTGTAAAATCTGTTTCCGGAGGAAATGGAGGAAAACCCATGTGCGTAATCACTGATCCTCAAGAGACGCTATATTTCCATTCAAAAGTCAGTGTTTAGCCATATCGGAAATCGTCAACACATTCCGCGATGACTCGGAATTAAAATCATTCGGAAAGATGTTGCAGGCTAGCTAACAAGTCATGTGATAAAAAATGTTGTAAAATATATTATCATTAAAATATAAAATACATAAATATAACATACATAATATTGTTATTAAAATATAAATAATCTCAAAAACAATAGATTTATTTAAAAAATGTTAGTTAATAATTTACTTTAATATTTAGTACTTTACCGAAACTGTTATTTTATATTTTAATATAATTTAAAAATATGTATTATAAAAAAAATAAATACACAATAAAACAGTAATATTTAATGAATTAACAATTTTAAGGACACTGTCTTTTAAATATTTTACACTTTAACACTTTATAATAGTAGTCTTACTTGCATTCAATTACAACATGAAACTATATTCAGGGCGATTGGAAGTTTGTGTGACGACAATTTGTTTTCGGTAAACTATGTGTCACTCAAATTCATATCCACAATTATTTTTGTTTTATCGCATGTGGTCTTTTACCTAAGAATTTCTAGCTACAGAAAAAACTTGCTCCTTTTCAGAGCTTTAACTAGATAAGAGTATTGTATTTTACTTTGAAAATTTTAATGAAAATTAATACTAAAAAAGGATTTTTTATCGAATACAGTTGATTTAATTTATTCCCGATTAGTTTTTTAAACCCCATTTTTACTTATAATATAATTTAAAAAGGATTTCCGAGGAAAAATACAATAGTCTTATTTCAGTCAACATGTGCGACGAGGAAGTGAACCAGTAGTAGTATCTCCACTACTAGAGTACAAATAACATTATTTTCTATTGTTTGAAACAAAACGTTGCATCGTGCTTCAACCTCCCGCACACTGCAGAAGCAAAGAAGCAAAACGCTTGAAACAAAACGTTGCGAAACAATTTGCTTCAGGTGAAATGCTGCATTAGTGTGCGGCCGGCCTAAGGGTTTAAGAAGAGCTAAGTAATGATTTCATCATTCGGTTAAGGGTAAAACTTTGTACTTCTAGGGTTAAATGAATTATTTGTTAAGTTTGTCAATAAAATTAAAGGAAAATTACTTAGAAAATTGGTTTGCTAATTTTTTTTATTTAAAAAATGGCAATAAATTTTCTTACACTTTATGCATAGAACCGCAAAAATATATGACCAATATTGTTTTGTTCCATTAAAATGACTCGTGGTGTTTTCAGGCAATGTTGAGACGATTTGTTATTGTTGTAGATGTTTCTCCACTGCTCCTGTGTCGCACAGACAATGAGAGCTATGACAAGATTGATGATGAGGAAGGGATTGAGGCATTGTCGCCAGTCACACACTTCATTGACCCTCGAGAATTGCAACTATTCAAAGGTAACAAATGCAGCCCATTTAGATAGTTCATTCAAACGGATTTTCTCTCTCAGGCTCAAAGTGTCAAATTATCATTTTTAATTGATATTTTGAAAACAAATTATTAGTTGTGAGGTTTCAATTTGCAAACTCATGTGGAACCTATTAGGGGCCCAAATGTAATGAACAAGTACTGTGTATTGTGTAATCTTCTACAGTAGTAGGCACTAGCTGTTTAGTTATAAATTCTTTTAGTAGTTTCAAATTGACTGAATTAGGTCAGTGATGGGTCCAGAATCATGGTTATTTTTGGGATATGATGGCTGTTAGTATAAAGAAATTTGACCATACAAAATAAATTTTAAAGTTTTTTTTTATGTTACATGTTCCTAAATATTAACTATGAATATTAAATATTAACTATAAATATTAAAATATTATTAAATAGTAAACTAAAGGCCTCTGCAGACAGCACCAATAGTAGCAGCCAAAACTGGTGGCAACTGTATTGTCACGACTGTAGCCCTACACACGGGAACAGTACTGGCTGCCAGTGTAACTGTCCTAGTGGCGGCCAGTGTGGTCGGATCGGATGTGAGGTTTCAGTGGGCTGAAGGCCCACTGCGGCTGTTATAGGACTATGTCCTCTTCAGCCAAGGATAGGATTTGAGGTTAGGTTTTGGTTGCGGGTTGAGTGAGGTTTTGGTTGCAGGTACTGTGGTTGTGGTTAGTGAATGGAGGGTTTCGGTTTGGGAACAAAGACCAGAGCTTAGCCGAGGGCAGGTTGCGCTCGACCAAACGAGTGTCTAGCTTTGGTTGTTGTGTTGGGTGGAATAGGGTTTAGAGTGGATTAGTTTATTTATTTATTATCTGTAGGTTTGGGTGGAAGGAGATTGGTATCAAAGACCAGAAGAAAGCAGGGATTTGCATCCCATGCCCAAACGAAAATCTGGCTTTGGTTTTTGTGCTGGAAGGGTTAGGGTTTAGGAGGTCTATGTTTATTTAATTTTTCCTGGGTGTGGTGGGGGGGATGATGTCAAAGACCAGAAGAAAGCGGGGATCTGTTTCCCACGCCCAAACGAATATCTCGCTTTGTTTTATAGGAGGTATTTAAGTAGTAGAAGAACGGGAGTAGGGAATAGGGGAACCACAGTCATAGACTAGGCCGGACATGTGTGTCCTAACCCGAACGATTGTCAAGACTGTGGTCAGTTGGTGGGTGGACATGGGTGGTGGGTTGGGTGGGTTGGACTATGGGTTTTAGGGATATTACCAATTAAGCTGAAACTAGGATTTGTATCTGAAACATGAAAAATATTAGTACATTCAACACAAGTTGGTGGCGTTAGGTTAGGCAATAAGCTGTAATGGGAAGTGGGGAAACCATAGCTATGGACTAGGCCGGGCATATTTGCCCTAGCCCGAACGAGCGTCCGGTCTATGGTCGGTTTGTGGGTAATGTGAGGATGGTCACTTTGGTGTGTTGAGGGCTGGCTATGGAGTTTAAAATCTATGAAAAAACTTTTAAACGGTGTGAAATTTAAAATAAATAGAATAAAATAAAACCTTGGGCTAGCGAGATTAGAATTTACTATCAGCGTGAAATTTAAATAAGATAAAATAGATAGATAAAATAAAAACCTTGGGCTGGTGTAATTAAGATATACTACAAAAAGGACACATTAGGCTATGGTGGGAGGTTGGCTAGGTGGTGGATAGTGAGGCTAGGACGGTCAGTAAAATAAGGATCGAAGAAGGGTTGTAGGATGTCGGAGGTTTGGGCTCGGTCGAGGTACTTGGTGTTGAGGTGATGAAGGAAGTCACGGAGGGGTGGGATGGAGTGGGCATCGTATACCGAGGCATTACGGGCCCAGGGGGGGAGATGAGAAACCAGGCGCAGGGCCCTTCTCTCAGTGGCTTCAAGGCTGGGAAGGAGTCGGTCTGGGGCGGTAAGTAGTAGAAGATGGGCGTAGGTGATGACTGGGCGGATTATGGATGAGTATAGGGTTGCTAGGGTGGAAGTGGAGCAGGGACGGGTGCTATTATTTAAAATCCGGAGGGCACGGAGACGGGAAGTGGCACGCTTTTTGGTGTCTAGGATGTGGGAGGAGAAGGTAAGGCGGGAGTTGAGTTTTACCCCGAGGTAGGTACAGGTCTGGGTAAGTGGGAGGCGGACAATATTGAGGAAGATCGGTTTGGATTGGAAGTTACGGATGCGACAGGCACGGAAGTTGAAGAAACAGTGTTGGGTTTTGGAAGGGTTAATCAGGATACGCCACCTGTTGCAGTAGGATAGGTAGTCGGAAAGGGTTTGGGTCATGCGGCGGATTATGACATTGTGGTTGCGGTGGGAATTCCAGAAAGCCGTGTCATCAGTGAACTGAGCCAGGCCACTGGTGGTGTCGGTGGGACCACGTGGGGTGGGGGCGGGGAGGTCACGGACATAAAGGATGTACAGGAGGGGACTAATAGCTGAACCCTGGGGAACCCCAGCGTTCAGGGTGAAGGAGGTGAAGAGGGAGCCACGGCAGCGGACTTGGGCGGTGCGCCCGTCAATAAAGTGAGAAACCCACCTTATAACGGGTGCGGGGAGCTGGAGGTCAAGGAGTTTTGCCCTAAGGCCATTGTGCCACACAGTGTCAAAGGCCTTTTGGACATCCATTAGGGCGAGGAGGGAGGGGTTGTGAAGGGAGTTGTTTGTCTGGAGGCATGTAACGACCCGCAGAAGCTGATCGTACATGTTTACCCCAGGGCGAAAACCAGCTTGGGAGGGCGGAAGGAGGCTCAGGGAGTTTAGATGGAGGTGGATTCTCGGGGATAGGATTTTCTCAAAGAGTTTTGAGAGGGTGGAGGTAAGGCTGATGGGACGGTAGTTGGCTGGGTCACGGTGGTCTTTGTGGGGTTTGGGGAAGAGGATGACGTGGGCATGCTTCCAGGATTTAGGAGAGTATCCTAGGAGCAGGATGGAGGTAAAGTGGGTGGTCAGGAGATTGATTAAAGCTGGGGGGGCTTGTTTGATGAGGAGGTTGGATATGCCGTCGGGGCCAGGGGCGGTGTTTCGGAAGTTTCGCCGTTTCTGGTTAATCTCCTGGGAAGTGATTGGGGCAAGTAAGGCGTGGTCGGGAGGGTTGTCTGGGATGGTGTCGGCTGGAGTGAAAATGTCAGGATTTTGGGTTATGGTATTGTTGATGGAGTTGAAGTGGGTTTCATCAAAGTAGGGGTGCATGGGGGTGGAGTGGATAGAGGAGAGAGTATCCCTGAAAGCTTCGGACATGCCTTGGCTATCAGAGACTAGGGTGTCGTTGATGCGGAGGAGTACTGGTTGGTTGGGGGGGTTATTGTATCTTTTGACGAGACGCCAAAAGCTACGGGGATTGTTGGAGAAGTCGGAATCTGCCTTCTCACACACCTTTAGTGCTCTGGCATCCCTGAAGGAGCGCATTGCTGCCTTCACACGGTCAACCAGAGCTCGGTATGTGTCGTGCAGATAAGGAGAAGATGGATCTTTGAGTAGGAGGCGGCGTGCGCGGCGTTTGGCTTTGATGAGGCCCAGGATTTCGGGGGGAGTCGAAGGGGGGTATGGAGGACCTGTTTGGTAGGTATGGCTTCTGCTTTAGCGGATAGGATAGCTGTGGTAATGGAGGTGTGAAGGTTTTCAATTTGGTCTTGGGTGCGGGGTGGGGGGTTTTGGACTAGGGGGGACAGGGCGGTTGTTAGGGATTTAGAGAACACATCCCAGTCGGCATTTCGATAGTCTGTGATCTCTAGGGATTGGTGGGTTTCAGACTTGTAAGGATAGGGGTGGATTTTGATATCAAACAGGAGTGGGATGTGGTCGGAACCTAGGTCATATCCAGAAAAAATGTTGGATATTTTCCTAGCTAGGGAAGGGGAGGTGAGGAGTTTATCAGGGGAAGTCGGGAGTTCACGCTCGTGGGTGGGGAATCTGGTTGGGGGGTATGGTGATGGGCTAGGCCCGTGTCGTCAAGGAGCCGAACTAGCAGCCTTCCCCGGGCCGTGGTCGTGCGGTCACCCAGGGCCTCAAGGTGAGAAAGTGTGGTATCAAGCTGTCACACCTTGATGCCACAGGGTGTTTGTTATGACTTAAAATAGTTATTAATTCGACAAGAAACATAAAAACGTGGTGGGTGAAGCTATTGACAAAGTTGTTGTTCATTGTTTGTGAAGAATTGCAAGAGGTAATAAGAAGCAATAGTCACAGTAACCTAGGAGCTTCTTCAGCGATTTTAAGAGAACTTGCTAATGAAGATTCTAAAGAATGTAGATAAATTATGAGGATGAGTGTGGATCAATTCAATGAACTCTTATCATTCATTAGTTGAAGGTCAAATTTCAAAAGCTGTTATGGTTATGAGGAGTTAAATCCCTGCCCGTATAAAACTTGAAATTTCTTTTATTTATTTGTTAATTTACATGCTTCACAAAAACTTTAAGGTTGATAGATGTTCCACAGTAATTAATAATTTTTGTAACACTCCAAAAAAATATTATATTTTTTTATCATGCTACTATCCTCTGAGCGACCATTTAACTTCAACTATTTTGTCTTCACTGGCAGCCACTAGCTCCTAGACGCTGAAGTGTACAGGACCTCATCACACAGAAGCATTAGGCAGACAATTACTGACTGCCATTAATGACTAGGTCCATTGGTCACCACTAACTGCAGGGGCCGTAAGGTTTTTATGATTTTTTTATTTGATATTGTTTTAGGCTTTTTAAGCTCAGAGCTGAACACTAAACAATTTTATTAATTTTTTTTATTAGGTCATTCCAAAGAGCATCAAGGTAGAATATCTGTTGTGTATCGAGGTGTGTGGCGAAGAAAGAAGAGAAGAAAAGTGGATATTGCGTTTAAAGTCTTCAAATCAGATCATCACAAAGTAGAGGTAAAGTTGAATCACGTATAAGAGTATGGCCCATACTCTTATACGTGATTCTCTGGGATCGTTGGAAAAGTCCAACTAATTGTTAATTTAATATCTTATTCCCTACAAAGATTTTCTGGACATGTTTGGAAGCAGGAGTCTAGGTCGGTGGAGAAGGTTGCATGAGCTGATATCTCTATACAATATTGTACATGGCATGGTTGATGACACTCCTGGCTTCTCTGTTACCAAGTATTTTACAGGTATTTTGTGTCTTTACGACTCTCGGCATTTTTTAACGTTTTGATTGGGAATAGTCCAAACCCCCATCTTGTTACTACCTAATGTTGATCTGTTGTTAGAAAGCATCATTAATTAATACAGTGGAACGTGGATAATTGGAACTTCTGTAATTCGAAAACTTCCTTAATTCGAAATTTTGTCTTGGTCCCTAGAATTATATATGAAAACAATGTTAAAATATCCTGGTTAATTCGAATAATTTTTTGGATAATTCGAATTTTTTGTAGCTTAAATCTATAAAGAGAACAAGTCATTCTGTGCGATTTTCCAGGAAACGACGTCCGGGCTTCCTGTCCTCAGACTATTTTCAGTTAGATCAACGCGCCCACCCCCGTCAATCCTTCTCATAGCACGTACACCTGCTGTTGACTGGTCACATTATACCCCCTCCCCTCACCAGTCCACTACTGCTCATAAATCACAACATTGACACCTCTAGTCTCTCTACTCGGCGCCGACGCAGTTCAGTAGCGTGTTTGTATCATTGATGGTGGTTTTATTCCTATATTCGTCGTCTTTGTTTCGTGTTGGCATTTGTGACTTCGTCTGCGTTCATGTTAACACGTTGTGTGAATGATGGCTTCGTCAAAGCGAACCTACAAATCTCTGACGTTGCGAGAATAAATAGCGGCGATCAAGGAGGTAGAGAAGGGATTTGAAAAAGTTTGAAGTAGCTAGTTTCGGAATCCCTCCAAACACATTATCAACATTTAACAAAAATTAGGATTTTTAATCAATAATATCTTCATTAACCTAACTTTTTTAATATACAATGTTAAAACATGATGTTTAATTGTTTATTTCAACCACTTGCGAAAACTTTTCTAATTCGCCATACTTATGCACTGCATCACATGCCGGCTCGACTCTTTTCCTAATGATGTATTATGTGATATAATATTATCGTTTTGCTAGTTGACAAAATAGACATTTTTCTTACTCGTTCATCTACTATAAAAAATTTGTATCAAGGGTTTAATACCAATAGAATTCATAAAAATATTTATATTTTATCATTATGATCCATTGTTGTTAACATTGTTTTTCATTCTTTATTTATTATTATCTTTGTTAATTATTTTTTATAGTTATCATTGTTGTTCATGCGTCATATATTGTTATCATTGTTGTTTATGCATTATTTATTGTTATATTTTTCAAATCACTTTCAATGTAAAGTTAAATTGTTATTGTTAAAAATTAGGGGTGTGCAAGCCTGGAATTTTAAGTTCGAGCCGAGCCGAGCTTTTTAAAAAATTCCTGAGATCGAGCTTTTTTGAGCCGAGCTTTTTTTAAGCCTTCACCTGATATGAATAGGGGTGTCGATGGATCAAAAAAATTTTGATTTGATACAATGATGCAATTTAAAGAATTCCGATTCGAATCAATACAACGTTACAAAATTTCCTGTTAGACAAAAATCATATAACTGAAGATAATAAAAAATCTTGAAATTAAAGCTAAAAATATATTAGACTTAACATATATTAACACATTATAAGTGAAACAAACATTAGGAAGAACTTTTTAATGCTTAACATCACACACCAAAAACATAACATCAACAATGAAAATGTCAACAAAAACCATATGATTTTAAGACCATATGTACCTCCCCGCTGAGTTAGGCTACAGACCTACAAACTTTCTGAAAATCCTTGGTTCGAAGTCCTATTCAGTAGCTGGTCAGCGTGCTTCCTTAATACCTTCCCTCTGGCTTCAATTTGCCAAATATTTGTTCCGAGTCTCTTGATGATTTTTCCAGTTTTCCAACGGATCTTGTCATTTCTCACTTCGGATCAGTAAATAAGTTGCCCCGCACTAAAGTCATATATGTGCATAGGTTGTCTAGTCTTTAATTTGTCAGAGATGATTCTGTTTCCTTGTCTCTCGGCCGCATGGAATCAAACTTACACCGTAATTTCCTACCTAAAAAAAGTTCTGCGGGAGATACACCAGTTGTCGAATAAGGCGTTAGTCTGTATTTTAATAAAAAGTTGTTCAAATCAGCTTCCAGACCTTTTGGTGAAACTTCACTATGTAGCTTCTTCAGGGTGTTCTTCATTGTTCCCACGTACTTTTCAACTTGTCCATTTGATGATGGATGATTCACTGGTGTTGTCAAATGTTTAATGTCTAACTGTTTACAGAAATCGAAAAAGTCTGTGGACGTAAAACATGAACCATTATCGGACACTATTGTTGTCGGAATTCCATAACGGCAGATCAATAGTTTGAGCTGTTTGATAGTTGCTGCTGAGGTCATGGAACTCATAACTATTATTTCTGTCCAGCCTGAGAAAGCATCAACCACCAGAAGAAAAGTTTTTCCAAGAAATGGGCCAGCGAAATCAACATGTATGCAGGTCCAAGGTGTCTTACAGTGAGGCCATGGGACAAGAACTTTTTCTGAGGTTGTTTAGGTGAGAAGGTGTTGCATAAAGAGCAAGACTGTGAAAGAAGCTCAATAGACTTATCAATGTCTGGCCACCATACATACTCTCGAGCTAACGATTTCATCTTCACCATTCCCATGTGAGTATCGTGTAGATTCTCTAAAATGTTCCTTCTTAATGAGGTTGGTATGATGACTCGGATACCCCACATTATAGAGCCGTTGTATAGTGTCAATTCGTGTTTCTTTGCTTTATATGCTTTAAGCTTTGGGTCAGTGTTGTTATTTGGCCAGCCATTCACAATGTAATCTTGATTTCCTTAAGAATAATATCTTTATCAGTTTCTTCACTTACCTCTTTATTTGTAACTGGTAGGGAAGACATACTTCCTGAAAATATGAGGTTGACAACAGTACTGTAACCTTCATCGGCTTCATCGAAAACTTTAATTTTTTCCAAGAGGTATGCGGCTTAAACAATCTACTTTGGCAAACTTAGAGGTGGACACATGTTCTATTTTGAATGTGAATTGTGTGAGATATAGAGCCCACCTCTGTAATCTGCATGAGGTGACGAGAAGGAAATGAGAAAGGAATTCCTTTAGAAGAGCCAAAAATTGATAGGAGAGGACGATATCAGTCTGGAGGAGGAATTCAGTTCCCCACAAATATATTCGGAACTTCTTCAATGTATATATTATTGCTAATGCTTCTCTTTCTATTTGGGAATAATTTTTTTCTGATGATATCAAAGTTTTGGAACAATAGGCAATCGGCCTGTCCTTACCGTCTGGGTATCGGTGAAATATTGCTCCACCAATACCTACAGATGCCGCATCTGCTGTTACTAAAATAGGTAGACTATTGTCAAATGGTACCAACACTGAGGCAGAAACTAACGCTCGTTTGATTTTGGTTATAGCTTCAGAACATTCTTTTGTCCAGTTCCATGCAACATCTTTCTTGCGCAAAGCATTTAGGGGAGCACAAATGTCAGAAAACCCCAAAATAAACCTTGAATAAAAATTAGCCATGCCAATAAAGGTCTCCAACTGTTTAATGTCCATATTGAGGACAGGCTGAATTTCATCAACATTAGTTGATACACCTTCTTTGGATATACTTAGGCCCAAATAGTTCACCTTATCTCGCATGAACTTACACTTCGATCGATTCAAACAAAACCCATTATCCTTGATTCGTTTTAATACTTCTCTTAAGGTTTTAAGATGGTCTTCATCATTCTTTCCGGTCACAATGACGTCATCAAGTAGGAAAGCAACGCCTTTTATTCCTTCTAACATGGTATGCATTCTCCTTTGAAAAATATAAGTTGCTGGAGCGATTCCAAAGGGAAGTCTATTATACCGCATCAGCCGAAACGGGGTATTAATTACCAGGAGTTTCTTGGATTCCTCTTCCATCGGTATAGACAAATAAGCATCAGTAAGATCGAGAGTAGTAAATTTGTCACCACCTCCTATATTTGTGAACAGCTCATCATGAGTAGGCAGAGGAAATGTTTGAGCTTCTAGTGATTGATTTAATCCTGTGGAAAAATCTGCACAAATTCTGAAGTTTCCATTTGGTTTCCTAACCAAAACACACGGAGGGGCCCACTCAGAATAATCTACTTCTTCGAGGACACCATTTTTAATTAGACGGTCAAGTTCTTCTCTAACCTTATCTCTAAGAGCCAATGGAATCGGTCTAGCTTTCTTAAAAACAGGCATGGCATCCTTCTTTAAGTAGAACTGAGCCGGTATTTTTGAACACTTATCATCTCCCGGAGTGAAAACTTCTGAGTACTCGTTACATATCTCAATCAACTCTTTCTCCGGGTTTTGGGCAATAATGCAGACTGAGTGTGATTTGAATTAAAATCGAACAAACTAACAAGTGGCTTGGTTTGTAAGTTGAGCTGGAATATCCAATCCATTCCTAATATGTTGTGTCGAACACCAGATGCAACATAGAGACTAAGTATACGTGTAACTCCTCCTAGTTTTACTTGTACACTGACTTCGTCTAGCAACTTTACAGTCTGCCCTGTAAATGATGTAAAACTTTTCGAGCTTGTATACAGGGTAGGTTTACCTATTCTTTCCCTCGTTTCCTCGGACACTATAGTGACACAGCTGCCAGTATCAAATTGCATCGAAATCGTATACTCATTAATTATTAGGTCAAGAAACAATTTTTGAAGATTATTAGAGGATTTATTGATCAACATTATATCAAATATGCCTCCTACTGAGTTAGTTTCGTCAATTCGATTCTGATCTGTTTCAGAACAATTCTCGGTAACAGTTTTAATAGACTTCCTATGATTTGTTTTACAGGCTCTTGTGATGTGCATTTTACTTCAGCACTTGTAACAAATAGGATTTTTTATCCTACAATTTCTTTTCAAGTGATTCCCACAACAGATAAAACAAGGGCCGGAAGTTATCGCATGGCATTCCTCTGATGAGTGATCAACATTTAAGTTGCTTGCTGACGCAACCTGAACGCAGGAGAGGGTTTTCGCTAACTCTAAAACTTCATAAAATGTTTCATAATCTTTTTTAAGAAGATTTTCCTTAATACCCTTATTAGAAATTCCCATAATGAAAGCAGTTATTAACGCTTGTTGATAAAATGGGTTAGGGAAATTACAACGATTGATCATGCGCCTTAGATTGTTAGCGAATTCTGTTAATGATTCACAGTTTTGCCTACAAGAAAAAATTTAACCCTTTCAGCGACAGCAATAGTCTTCACTTTATAGTTGGCAGACAGTGTCTCAAACAATGTCTCAAAAGAAAAATCATTGATAGAATTTGGCTTACATAAGTTTATGAGCGTTTCTAAGACTTGTGGGCATAGATAGTTAAAAAATAACAATCTTTTTGTAACATCGTCTATTATTTGAGATAATTAGTCACAAATTTAGTATGCCAAACCTCAATAGACATCTTCTCTGGATCGAACTGTTCGCAAGAAAACCTCGGGAGAACAGGTTCTTGGGATTGCTGCTCCCGCCCTTCGTCCGGATTGTTTTGATGTTTCCTCGGCATCACGCAGGTTCAAAAACTCGTCGCCAGTAACATATATTAACACATTATAAGTGAAACAAACATTAGGAAGAACTTTTTAATGCTTAAAATCACAAACCAAAAACATAACATCAACAATGAAAATGTCAAAAAAACAATCAACAAAAACCATATGGTTTTAAGACCATATGTCAAGACTATTCACCAAATAGTACAGTTCATAATTTAGTTTGATAATTTTTGACATGTATATGTCTTAGCTCTGGGGGGTGTTGGTGATTTTCAAGATGGAAAACACGTAATAGATTTCTATAGAGACGACTAGAGCTATTGTATTGAATTTTAAATATAAAAGGATAAGAACAGCTGTTTAGATTAACTGAAAGAATTCCCTTTAGAAATATCCATGATCTAACCTATTTCCCACAGGGAAGTAAATACAAGCGTTTTTTTAGTTTGATAAGTGATAAGTCTTTTAAGTTCTAAAGATTTTTTAAATTAATTTTATCTATGCATATTATATCAACAAAGAAAAGTTCCCTAAAAAAGTGAGACATGCTTGCTACAACAGTAAAATGGAAAGATTTTTAATAAATTAGAATTTTTGTAGCTTTTTGGTAGCTTGACAAGACTTAAAATAAAACCAAGAAATATAAAAAAAATCCATTTTTAAAATGTTGATCAAATCTAAAACCTCTTGTGTATAGGTTAAAAAAGATATCCTACAACCTGAAGTATATGAACTATCCTGAGGTATATATATGTATATATTTTAAGAAATTCAGAATTGGCACACCAGTTGGTTTTAAAATCAAAATTTCCTACAGGATTAAATCTCAGATAGTTTATTACTTATATAAATAAATGATTCAACTCAACTGCCTAAAACCATATATGATTTCAAAATTTTTATTGTAAACTTTTCCTTGAATTTATTTATGTTTTATTTTGTTTTCATGTTGTACACAGTCACTATTTCTATTTGCTTGAAAAAGTTTTTTTATAATTAAAACAAAAATTTGCAAAACCAACACTCATTCATTCAGTATACAACTATACAATTTTTAAAGTAGTTATAAAAGTCATTTGGGGCTTATGAAGAATATATATATATATATATATATATATATATATTTAAAACATTGGGAGATAAGAAATATACATACTATTTCTAGATAGCATTAATAATTATTATCATGGTCAAAACTATAGATAAAAATTCAAAGAGTAATAAAATAGAAAATATAAAAACAGAAGCAAGTTAAACAGTTAGATCCTTTTAAAAAATCCATTTTTGGCACCATTTCAAATGGTTGGTTTTTAATCAAATTCATATTTTTATAAATTAAAAATAATGTACAACCTTTAAAAACTAAATTAGTTACAGTTACAATATTTATTTAAAACTATTAGATCATTACTCTTTATTGCTTACTTACTCTATCCCCTCCGATTAATGATTATTAAAGAGAAAACATAAAACTTAATTTTTAACTAGGTAATAATACGTAGAGAAATGAAAGTATTTGACCGTAAATTAAAATAGTGAAGTTCCACAATCAGTTCCAAACGTCAACAAACCTCTCTTCCTCTCCCTCTGAGCAAGGCTCAAGGTCGTATTTTTTGTTACCCTATTGTCTGTCCACGTCCCCTCATCTCTTATCACTAACAGCTTACACCCGGTTTA
Organism: Nephotettix cincticeps; assembly: GCA_023375725.1. Classification (NCBI taxonomy): domain Eukaryota; kingdom Metazoa; phylum Arthropoda; class Insecta; order Hemiptera; family Cicadellidae; genus Nephotettix; species Nephotettix cincticeps. The sequence continues at coordinate 118,430,291 of CM041786.1, read as the reverse complement.
ACTAAGAATCTAGAATTTAATGTTTTCGTTTATGATTTTTAAAACAGATAAAACATTTAATATGATAGATGTCCATTGTATTGAAAAATTTAAAATAATTTGTGATATACTAAAAGTTTATTTTTTGGAATAAATATTATTAAAAAAAACTATGGATGTCATTTTTTGCTGCTTAAGGAAGGCAATGAAAGCTGTCAGTTGATGACGAAAATCGAGGCGATGCAGGCTTTCTAACTGTCCTCACCAGGAGAGAGAAACGCAGAAGGAGGCGAGATGAGAAACGACTGGAACGTTCTCAGGACTACCCAGCCGTTCCTCCTACTGGTCAGACTCCAAGCAGGACTAAGCCCAAAACTCCTAGTCCGTCCAAGGCTCTGTCGAGGAAACCTGACGCTGTTCTTATTAAGCCAGCTCAGGGACGCTCTTTCAGCAAGGTCCTTACGGGGATTCGACAAAAAGTAAATTTGGAATCTGGATTCCAGACCCCCAGAACTTCCAGTGTTCTTGACAGTGGGGCCGGTCGAGGTTTTGTTTGGGTGAAGAGTGGGGGCTTCACTGTTGTGAGCGTCTACCTGACTCCGAACGACCCTATGCTGGCATTTCAGGCGAAGCTGGATGCGCTGGAAGACCTTCTGGTGAGCGCTGGTGGCAAATTCATTGTCGCTGGTGATTTCAACGCCAGGCCTGTTGAGTGGGGTATGCCAGAAACCGACACCAGAGGCAGAAAAGTCCTTGAGCTCGCCTCCAGAACCGAACTTCACGTTACCAATGTTGGTTCCACTTCCACTTTCAGGAGGCCAGGGTACAGAGAAACAATCCCTGATATTACGTTCGTTTCGGAGGCTCTTCTCGCGTCGATATCTGGCTGGAGATTCGTCGAAGATTTCAAGGGCAGCGATCATCAGCATATCCTCTTTGATGTGAACTCAGGCCGTCATCCCGCCATTCCCAAGCGACCCAGCCGTCTAGTGAGATGGAATGTCGTCAAACTCAATGCTGCTGCTGCAAGAATCAATGAGGGGAAAGATGACGTGCTACTGCTCGATTTTCAGGCTGAGGAATTGGCTGAGGCAATCATGCGCCTCATTCACCTGTGATTCATTGCCTGTGATTCTTTCATGCCAAGGAAGAACACCTCTCGTTTGGCACAAATGCCAGTGTATTGCTGGACGAACGAGATTGTGACATTGAGAAAAGCGTGTCTCCACTGCAGACGGAGGTTGGTCAGAGCCAGGAGGAGAGGCTTCGATGCTGCTGCTCCAGTTGCTCTGGAATTCAGGGAGGCAAGAATCACCCTGAAGAGAGCTATTTGCCACAGGAAGAGGGAGAAGTGGGAAGAATTGAGGAGGGACGTTAACCTTGATCCCTGGGGCCTCGAGTACAGACTCGTTTTGCGTAAGCTTTGTGCCAAAACAGCGTGCCCTGTCTTCGACCCAATAACGATGGAAAGCATCGTTAATTCCCTCTTTCCCGATCACCCCTGCAGAGTGGTTGAGCAGTATGCGGAGGCGATTCCGGAAGTTCCTTTGTTCCACCGGTCAAATCAATGCGTGTTGGCAGTGCTCCTGGTCTGGATGGTGTTCCGACTGAGGTGCTCAGGGTTGTTGCTGGTACCTGCCCTTCTCTTCTCTTGAACATGTACAATCGTTGTCTTCGCGAGGGAGTTTTCTGTCGCAGATGGAAGCTCCAACGCCTGACATTGATTAGCAAGGGCAAGGAGCTATCACCAAGCACTCCCTCAGCATTTCGACCCTTGTGTATATTGGACACAGCCGGAAAACTTCTTGAAAGACTGATAAAGCCCCGTCTGTTGTCTGCGGTCGTTGCTGCCGGTGGGCTGTCAGACAGGCAGCACGGATTCAGGATAGGTCGTTCTACCATCGGAGAAATTCAAGAGGTTTTAGGTGCTGCTAGAAACGCTCAGCGAGGAAATCATTACTCCCGCTGTATCACGTTGCTCGTCACCTTAGTTGTGAGAAACACGTTTAACAGTGCAAGTTGGTCCGTCATTTTGAGTTCTTTGGAGGAAATGTTCCACGTTCCTGAATATCTACTTCGGATCATCCGAAGCTATTTGAGGGACAGGGAATTAATCTTTAAGACGTCGGAGTGTCCTCGTCGGAAGACTATCACCGCTGGTGCCACTCAGGGTTCCATCCTTGGAACATTGCATATAATGGTATCTTTAGACTGGACTTACCTGAAGAATGTTTTCTGGTGGGTTATGCAGACGAAATTGTGGTTATTGTCGCTAGAAACGTCCAGCACGCCCAGTGGAGACTTAATGAAACGATGAGATATGTCTCTTCTTGGATGGAGAATCACCACCTGAGCTTGGCAACCGAGAAAACGGAGATTGTCATGATGACAGGACGTCAGATTCCGACTTTGGTAGACTTTCGTATCAACACGGAATATATTAGTTCCAAGCCAGCCGTGAAGTACCTGGAGTTAGACATTACACCAAGCTTTCCTTCAAAGAACAAATCAAGTATGTGTCAGAGAAGGCGGCAAGGATTACGGCTCAGTCGTCTTATGGCGAATGTTGGCGGCCCATCAGTGGAGAAGCGGAAACTCCTTCTGTCCGTCAAAAATTCAATCCTTGTGCTACCGCAAACAGGTGGGAGCGGTGCAAAGGAGAGCCGCGATGAGGATCTCCTCAGCTTACCGGACGGTGTCGGAGCCGGCTGCACTGGTGGTAGCTGGTGTTGTCCCAATCGACCTGTTGGCCCAGGAAAGGAGAAGTGTTTATATCACCAAGTACGAACTTTGCGCCAGGGAAGCGACATGGGTGGCCAGAGAGGCCTCATCACACAGTTCCTCACCGGACATGGGTTGTTCCGAGCCTATTTTCACAAGATGGCCAAAGTGGACAGTCCGGCTTGTATTTACGGGGACGGTGTCCACGATGACACTTTTCACACGTTCTTTCAGTGTGAGCGGTGGGCAGTTCTAAGGAGGCAGCTTCTGCTGGAGATCGGAGAATTTTCGCCGGAGACCGCAGTAGAAAAAATCGTGACATCTCTTGAGAACTGGACTCTCATCACGTCCTTCATGGAGAAAGTTCTCAAGAGAAAGAAACTTGAAGATCCGTAACATCCTGGATCTTCCCTCAGAAGGCTAAATTGGAGTTGTAGTTCATTGAGCTTTAAATACGAGGCTCCACTTTGAAGTTCATGCCTTAATAGGTTATTCCAAAGTGGTCAACAGCCTGAGGCGGGGGGTTTTAGTTGGGTGCGAATCCCACACACCGGGGAGTGCACAGTTCTCCTCCCTTATGGTGCATGAGAGCATTTCCCCTCAAGAAAAAAAAAACTATAATTTAATTAAATACTACGCTCACAGATGTAAAAACGACTTTAAAATTACAGCGAAAATTAAGAAAGTTTATACTTGGCATAAGCTCGGCTCGAATTTTGAGCTTTTTCAAAATGCCTCGAGCCGAGCTTTAAAAAACCTGGAAAAAAAGCTCGATGATCCGAGTCTTTGCACATCCCTATTAAAAATAAATTTATTTTCCTGTTTGTGTTCACCACCAACCACAACATAAGACCATCAGACCATCAAGTCATAAGGCTGTTTATCCCCCTGGTTTTCATCCCTGCAATAATGCCTTTCAGGAGCAGTTGGCTATGATGGGAGCATGGGCATCTGTCCAGACCCCCTCTCTAGTAAGACTCTACGGCATTACTCTCAACTCCCCTCTGGGACTGGTGATGGAGCTGTTGCCCCTTGGGCCATTGGACTCGTACCTGCGCCACCATGCCAGACACGTCAAGGAGGTGGATCTCGTAGAGGCGGCCAACTACCTGGCCACTGCCCTCTGGAACTTGGTATGTCATATGGATACATTCAGACTATTTTTGAACGAGTCGGCGGGTTTAAAATCGATTCTTGTGGAAAATCTGTTATGGAATGCCTTTTGGAAGTATAGCCAAAACTATTAGTAAAAGTTGAGCATTAGAACATTCAAATTTGTGTTAAAGGAGTTTCTAACAAAAAAGTCATTGTATAACTTTAAGAAGTTCCTTACTAAAAATTAATGTTTACCCTTTTTCTCTTTATATAATACATTGTATATTTCACCGACACTATTCATTTGTACTACTGTAGGAAAGTGAATAAAGATTGATTGATTGACCTAATTTCATGTATTCTAATCTTTTTCAATATATTTCCTTTACAGGGCCTTTTCCGTTAATTCACCACCACTACTTTTTTGGCTGATTCCGTTAGTTCACCACCAATTGCAATATAGTATACAGGAAAACATGTCGTCATGAGTATTTAGGAGTTATTAGTTCGGGTTTTATCTGCAGGATTGTAAAAAGTCTTTTTGCTTAAGGATGGCCAGTCTGATGACAAGGTTAGGTAGTTTCGTATTGTGAGTATTAAATTCCATTTGTTGTTAAAAATTATATCGTTTCATTTCTCCTAATTTTATTTGTATTTCCCTATTAATTTTTTTCTGGTTGTCCTCAAATAATTTATCCTCCAAATGTTTAACCCTTAAAGCGCTACTGAAAATCACACTCCCTGCTCATTTAGTGTAAAAATAAAAATATTATTTTCACAATGTTCTTTTTGGATTTAGATAGTTTGAATAAAGTAGAAGTCACAAATTTGTTTAATTTATATTAAATTAGAAGTCTGCAGTAGTGATTTTTACTGTGGGGTCAAGTAGTAGATTACCACAAATTTTCAGGTCGGGTCGGGTTCGGGTAGCTTAAGCTAAATGAAAATTCAGGTCGGGTTCAGGTATGCTAGTAAAAAAATTTGCGTTGTGTTCGGGTGTTACAAGTTAAAATTTGGGTCGGGTTCAGGTATTGTAAACCTAAAATTCAGGTTGGCTTTGGATTTTATTAGTAAGCAAAATGTTAATTTAAATAAGTTTGTTTGACCTACTTAGCATTATTGATGCAAATCAGAAACCTATCATTGCATTTAACAACTTATTTATTTCACATATAGGCCCTAAAGTCATTAAACACATTATATATTGTTCTCTGTTTGGTATATTAACCCCAACAATTTTATCCATTTAATTAACTATATCATTATAATTTATGTTGTAAATTATTAATAATGGGAAATGATTTTCTCAAGTCTGTATGAAACTAAGGATGAACAAACAAAATAAAAAACTAATGTATTTTATTGCAAAAAAACAGAACATGTAGTGAGTCAATCAATACCTTAGCCAAGGGTTCATTAGACCTATGTTATGTTATATATTGTTCTGGTTTATTATTTTTATTTCAACCAATTGCAATCATTGTTCCAATTAAATCAAACGCTTTCATAAAATATCAAAGGGCTCTTTAGACTAAAATAGTCATTTTATTATAAAGTGGTTAATATTTTAATATTACAGTGGAACCCCTCAAATCTGATCTGATTGGGAAATCAAAAAAAGAAATAGTTGGAAATTAAAAAAAATTAATCACATAAGATACCTCCATTGTACCGAGTTTGGAAAATTTAAGACACCTCACTAGCTGACACTGGCTTTTCAGTTTTAAGTGATATTATACAAAGATTTCATAACATCAATTCATACCTGATTACAGGTAATTAGGTAAATCATGATATTGTTAGTAGTATTATTGCCTATATTTACAATAATACAGGAAGAAGCAGGTGTGGTCCATGGCAACATTCGCTGTCACAAGCTTCTAGTCGTAGCTCACACTGACACCTCTTTTGTGGTTCGTCTCTCCGATCCAGGTCTTTCCAGGAGCTACACAGACAATGAGTGAGTCAAGGATTTTTTTATTATTGAATTAGATAAAAATATACTTTTTAACCCTCTAAGTGTCAATCTCCCGAATACGGGGTGACTCTCATCAGACCTCCAAGTGTCACTCGGGCTACTCTGCAGGCTCTACTTTACCACTTACATTTGATATAATAGTCATCTATTGTACTATTTATCCTTTGGATTGTTGCATTATCCTCTCAAGGTTTTTTGGAATATATATTATCAGTGAAAATATGGAACTACTTATATGCTGCCAAGGAAGGAAACGAAAGCTGTCAGTTTATAACAAAAGTAAAACTATTAACTAACAATGATTTTTTTAAACTATATTTTCAAACTTGATTGCATTTTCCGTTGAATGTACTTACAAATAATATTATTAAAATTAGTTTCAATGTAGCACAAATTTAAATTGTAGAAGATGAAGAAAAAATGGGTCTATTTTTCTAGAGGAATACAAGTGTAGAGGTAACTCAGTGAACCTGTAGCTGTTTCGTCTGCAAAGGCAAATACAAAGCTATGATCTAAGTGCGGTTTCAGGTATTCTTAATTCAATTTCATTCATTCTCAAAAGTAGAGGTCTGCGGGTACCTGAAAATTCGGGTAATTGCGTGGACCCGAGCGGTCGGGCGGGTTCGGCACGTCTCGGGTTTCATTCGGGCGGGCTTCTATTAGATTTCGGGTCGGGCTGGTAATAACTACCTAAAAGGCATCGGGTTGTACAAAATACCTGAGATGACATTGAAATTAACCCGAGATCCCGGGTAATAACATTTCTTCCAAAACTTCTGACTCACGCCAGCCACGTTCACACAATATTATCGATGATGACGACAGATATTCTCAATCGAGATGTCAAACTTCGAAGTAATTTTTACTGTAATACTGTTTACTGTAATACATTCGATTGCACAGCCTCACTCTCTTTTGTGAAAATCAGGCAACCAGCCGTATCCCTGCCTCAAAATTATTGTGCATTTGCAGCTTATTATCGTATCCATGTGTAGCAGCTTATGCGATCAGGGAACCATTCCTCCTTTTGACGCAACAAATTGTCGTACCAGTATGAAGCTCGTATTAGTCGTGTTTCAAACAGTGAAAACCTTTTAAACTGTAATTCGTGATTCTTTTTATTAACAATATGTTCTGTTCTTCCCGGGAAATAAATACCACACACTTATTTCGTCACTGTATTCATGCGGTAAGCGACTGGAGACGCGGTGATTGGCGTTATACAGACTGTGCGTGACTTAATAAGTTCATAAGGGCAGTGACATTGGCAGATGGATTCACGTCTCATGACATGCCGTTGTTTCTAGTCGAGCATGTGTTAAAAATAAATCACTCTCCCCCAACCCCCACCCTTACTGGGATGCGTATCGCGTCTGTCTACTGTCTGTGTCTAATTTAGAGAGCGTTTACCTGCTGACAAGTGCGTATCTCTAACAACCGACGTGGCTTAGAATTACGTTCGTGTAAAGATTTTCTTCATTTAATCAGTTACAGATAACAGACTTTAAGCGAAAAATGCTGACTTTGTTAAACCTTGAATGTGATTAATTTTTTTTAATTTCTAGCTATTCCTTTTTTTGATTTCTCGAGAATGTGTTCAGATATGAGGGGTTCCACTGTAATATTAAAATATTGACCAGTTTATACTAAATTAACTATTTTAGTCTAAAGAGCCCTTTGACATTTTATGAAAGTGTTTGATTTAATTTGAACAATGATTGTGATTGGTTGAATTAAAAATAATAAAACAGGACAATATATAACATAGGTCTAATGAACCCTTGGCTTAGGGTATTAACTTAATACATTTTCTGTATTTTTTGTTGTGCAATAAAATACATTAGTTTTTTATTTTGTTTGTTCATCCTTAGTTTCATATAGACTAGAGAAAATTATTTCCCATTATTAATAATTTACAACATAAATTATAATGATATAGTAATTAAATGGATAAAATTGTTGGGGTTGATACACCAAACAGAGAACTGTACTGATAATGTGTTTGATGACTTTAGGGCCTATATATGAAATAAATTAGTTGGTAAATGCAATGATAAGTTCCTGACTTGCATCAATAATGCTAAGTAGGTAAATCAAAATTTATTTAAATTAATATTTTGCTTACTAATAAAATCCAAGCCAACCTTAATTTTAGGCTTACAATACCCGAACCCGACCCGAATACTAACTTGTAATACCCGAACCTGACCCGAATTTTTTTTTTACTAGCATACCCGAACCCGAATTTTCCTTTAGCTTATGATACCCGACCCGACCCGACAGTAAAAATCACTACCCGCAGACCTCTACTCAAAAAAAGTAATAAATTTTTCAAGAGACAATGTATTTGTTTGTCCCGTGACTAGTATGGGTATCGCCTTTGGTCAATCGACTCTTGATACCAATACCAATATCCACCAATTGGTGGTATTGACAATCAATCGGCATCGATCGGTTTCGATCATGTCTTTATCCGTCTGTAGTCAGGTGGTTACATTTAGTTTTCAACTGAATTAACTGCATAATGGTTAGCTAAGTCTGAACTTTGAAATGGAAACTCTATAGCTTTGCTTTGACAGACTTCACTTGTATATGAATTTATTGAAAACATAATTGATGCAGTTGATAAGGGTGAAAGAGCGGTAGGTGTTTTCCTTGACCTCTCCCGTGCCTTTGAAAGTGTGGCACACCCTGTTTTAATTGAAAGATCGAAATCACTAGGTATTCAAGGAAAAGAGTGTGCTTGGTTTTCCTCTTATCTATATAATGGACACAATATTGTTGAAATAAAATATCTAGATTATGGTAATTATTATAATTATTTAAGAAACTGTGTCTGTAAAGCTCAGGATTAAATACGGGGTGCCTCAGGGATCCATCCTGGGTCCTCTACTTTTTTTGTGTTACCTGGATGGTCTGCCTAAGAGAGCCAGCTTCAGTTCCATTTCACTATATGCAGATGGCACTAATTTAATTGTCAAAGGAAATTCTAGTTCTGATATTGAGCTCTCAGCCAACTTGGACTTAATGAGTATTCAAAATTTTTTAATTCAAAATAACCTACTATTAAACACGAACAAATCAATGACAGTAAGTTTCTCCACCAAACAAAATAAAATAGTTTTGGATCCAAAGATTAAAGTTGGCAATAATTTAATAAATAAAGCAAATCAGACAACATTTTTAGGACTTTTTATTGATCAACATCTATCTTGGGATGAACATGTTAAAAATGTAGTGAAAAAATGTCATTAGGAATATATGCAATGTGGCAAATGTCAACAATGTCAGTCCTTACAGTGTTGAAAACAATATATTATTCTTTAATACATTCACATCTGGCATATGGAATTTGCATCTATGGAGCGACCTCAAAACATAATTTGGAAAAAATTCTGATAAAACAAAAAAAGCAATATGAATCATGTTAGGTTTAAAAAGCAAAGAGAGTGTCAAAAACTTTTTTAAAGATCTCAAAATTTTGACAGTTTACAGTCTTTATGTCGTAGAAACAATAAAGTATGTCAAAGAGCATGAAAAAAATATATTCTTCGAATCCAAGCATCATTATAATACCCGTAGTAAAATTATTTTTGATAAACATAATCTACATTTTTATAAAAACAAAACCAAATACATGGGGACAATAGTTTTTACTCATTTACCAAATTCTATTAAAAATGAGCAAAATTACAATAAATTTAAAAATTTGCTCAAAGAATATCTCATTGATAAAGCTCTCTATTCTTTTTCCGAGTTTCCTTAGGTGAGAGCTCCACTACTGATTGCCTGAGTTTAAATATAGTTTTAAATATAGCAGCAGATAATAATGATAATTTGTCAAATTCAATTGTACCGCTTATTTATATTTTTATAATTTAGTTATATAGCCTGAAAATATATGATTTTTAGTTCTATGTGACTCTATTCAGATACTGTATATATCATGCATTAATATGAATAAAGTTTATTTTGACTTTTACTTTGATATTATTTATCGTCTTCGAATATTCAACCGACATCGAACTTTGCCAGATATCTCGAGTCAGACTGAATATTCGAGATTTGAATATTCAAAGTTCGAATATTCGCACGCCTTTATATATGTTACTTGACTATAGTTGGTCACATCCAATACTATAATTCGAGCAAGGTTTGTATATATATTTATATATATGCCTCTTGTTGTCTAAAGTTCTGTACTCGGTTGATGAGTTCATGATGAGCCGCTGGGATGTCTAAATTTTAGGAGTTTACGCGAAAATAAAAATTTGGCACTGAAGAAAATACCTAGTTCTATAAAAATGAACTCTTATATATTATGATCTTTGCAATGCAATGTATATTGTTCTACTGCAATAAAGAAATTTATTTATTTATTTATATATTTTGCAAACGGATCTTGATAACGGCTCTAACAAATTTCTTTAAATTTTGGAAATAAATCATTTCCGAGTAGAAAATAAGTTCTAGATAGGTCTAATGTCCAGGAAAATCCTGGTTTTCTTGTAATATTAAGTTTAAAATCTAAAAAAAATAACATTAAGCTTATCGAAACAATACAAATCAAAACATCTGTTTATAACCCTTTGACAGTTGTTGATTGAAGATGGTGGTGAAAAATATGTTCAATGTATGATGTAAATAGAGGTTTTGCATAAATATTTTATTTATGTATGTAATAAATGAAAAATAATCAAATTAGTAAACAATTAAATGTCAAAAATGTAAAAGCTTAAGGTAAAATAACTGTGCGAAATCAGAGCAGAGAAAAGTATTTCTAAAATCTTTTGTGTTTTTGTAGAAAACTTATTCATTGTATTGCTTGAAGCCACTATAATAAACCAATTCGTGTAAATTAAATTTCCCTTCTGCTTTTCAATCCTCATTCCGCATCTTTACACAATTAGTTGACTACAGGCTAATAATAGTTATACAAATAATTATGATAGCTCCAACAATTGAGCTGGCTAAAACACTTTAAACCACATTTCAGTACAACTGTGCCGTAGTTGCATGCGTAAAGTTTATGAGATTGACCCCTGACTGAGGCATTTATATTTTTGTTTAGAGTTTATGCAAGTTAGTAAAAAATGATTTCATTAATTTTTCAATAAACAACTATCATTTTCGTTTTTTAAGTTTTTAATTCAAGAAAGCTACTAACAACATCATGTTTTCATTTATCAGTTTGCATTCTTCATAGTAAAATTATAACTTAGTTCTCAATTATGCGTTTTTACATGGGTATGTCTTAGCTCTGGGGAGGGGGTGTTGGCAATTTGTAAGATGGAAATTTGAAACAGGTTTCCATAGAAACTATTAGAGCTATTGTATTGATTTTTTAATATATAAGAATAAGAACAGCTGTTTAGAAGAACTGAAAACATTCCCTTTAGACATATCCATGATCTAACCTATTTCCCACAGGAACTACTGTAAAGACAAACATTTTTATAATTAAAGTTTTCCATAATTTGTATACATCAATTATATATTTTAAATACATGTTCGTGTTTCATCGAGCAACGCTCAGTTCCCCGGTACTTGATATTAATAAACAAGGGTGAATGTTTGAAATTGAAACTCTGTAAACAAGTAAATGCAAATAAATGTACTTACTTACTTACTTACTCCCATGGCCATGGGTACCCAAGATGGTACTTGGTCTCACCAAAGAGCTGCCTCCACTGCTGCCTGTCTCTTGCGGTTTCTTCTGTTGACCATGTCTCTTTTGACTTCATCTCTACAGCGCTTTTTGGCCTGCCTCTGGTTCTCCTTCCAATAGGGTTCCTATTCCATATGTTATATAACAAGCTTGGGTCCTCTCTTCTAATGACGTGGCCAGCCCATCTCAGTCTTCTACTTCTGGCTTTTGCCACTATGTCTGGCTCTTTAAAAAGATTTCTAATTTCTTGGTTATGCTTTATCCTCCAAGTATCCCCCTTCTTTTGTTGGCCCAAAAATTTTACGTAATACTTTGTTTTCGAAAGTAATTAACTTTTTTTCTGCTTTCTTATCCAACACCCATGTTTCAGCTCCATAGAGGAGAATTGGCCTAATTATCGTTTTGTACACTCCTAATTTTGTGTTGTAAGATAAGATTTTTGACTTTATTATTTTGTTCAGTGTATACAAACTCCTGCTAGCAAGGTTTATTCTGTTATTAATTTCTATGTGCTCATCACTTTGCGAGTTAATTATAATTCCTAAATATTTAAAACAGTCTACCTCTTCAAAACTGCTTTCAGTGTCAGCTATATTTAGCTCCTCATCTTCATCTCTTCCAAATTTAACCAGTTTTGTTTTATTTTCATTTATTCTTAAACGGAACCTACACTTTTGGTTTCTTTGACCAGAATTTTTGTCAATTCTTGAATGTCTTCTTTGGTTTCAGCTAGCAGTACTACATCATCAGCAAAAGCCAGTGTACTGATTTTCTTACCTATTTTAATGCCATATTCTGATTTTTCGATTTCCTTTAGTGCTTCCTCAATAACTATATTAAAGAGTGTAGGTGATATAACATCTCCTTGCCTTACATCTGTTTTTATTTCAAAGATTGGAGAGTATTCACTCTCTATTTTTACTTCACAGCTGGAGTCTTTGACACTTAAACTAGCTAATCTGATGAGTTTGCTTGGTATTCCAAAACTTTCCATCTTATGCCAAATGTTCTTCCTGTGAATACTATCATAGGCTTTACTGAAATCGATAAAGAGAGCATAAAAACTTTTACCATATTCCCTGTATTTAGCAATCGCTTCCTTTAAGATGTATACTTGATCAGTTGTAGACCTTCCCTTTTGAAAACCTGCTTGATGTTCTTCGATTATCTCTTCTGAATAAACTGTGAGCCTTTTCTGTATTAATTTGGATAGTATTTTGTAAGATGTATTTAACAATGATATTCCTCTATAATTGTTAGGCTCCATTTTATTTCCCTTTTTATGAATTGGAATTATAAGTGCATTTTTCCAATCCAAATAAATGTACCTGCACAAAATTGTGTCAGCGAGTGAGTCTGTCCAGCTTTGTTCTATTAAGTTGAGTTATTATAATTTTATTGTTTGTTTGTGTCTTATCATGTTCAAGATGGCGGCGACTGAAGATAGAGCGAATTGTGGCAAGTGCAATGTTAATATCAATTTAGACAAAGAAAAATCCTTATTTTGTGATGGTTTTTGCCGTAAAAGATTCCATCTCAAATGTGTTCCACTTTTAATTAAAGACTTTGATTATATCAAACAAATGAAGACGAAAGTGTTATGGTTTTGTGATCGATGCTCTTCTAGGTTAGCAACATGTACATCAGAGAACTTCGAAGTGACGATAAAAAAGCAAATTGGAGATCTATTTACAATGGTAAATAGGTTAACAACAGAGAATCACTATGTCTCACAAAATTAGCGATCTATTAGGTTACAATGCTAAGCTATGTGCTGCAGTGGATTGCTCACCTAACCCTTCAGACCTAGTCCAGCAGAGGTGTACCCATAACCAGGACATGGATATTTTGGAACAAGATGTATCAAAACCGTCTGGAAACAGATCATCTATTGGTAGCCTTGATTTTAAAGGCTTTGATTCAGACTCCAATGATGACAATCACTCTTTTAGCCTAGGCCAGGGACAGTCAGGTAATTTAGGTAGGCCTATGCCTAGGTCTACAGTTAATGACAATGGATCTAGTCAGATCCCTACTAAAAACAATGGCAACAATACTGCCAGCTCTAGTAATTGTAAAATTCAAGATAACGTAAACTATGCACAAGCGTTGAAAAACAAGCCTTCAAACGGACCTGATGGTGGAACGGTAGAAAATCAGCATAGACTTAGTAATGTGTGGACGACTGCTAAAACTCATAGGAAAAGAGTAGCAGCAGAGAAAATTAAACCCTATGACACAGTTTTAAAGCGAAGACAAAAGGATTTTATAACAGGTACAAGTGCTATTAACTCAGAACATCGAACTTTGAAGACAATTGAAAAACAGACATTTATGTTTGTGTCACGGCTTCATACTTCTGTTGATAGCAATGTGTTAGGTGCTTATCTCAAGGACTATAAAGACTTGAATTACACAGTTGAAAAGCTCAAGTCAAAATATGAAGGCTACAACTCATTTAAGGTGGGAGTTCCAGATTCGGCTTGGAAGGATATCTATACTCCAGAATTCTGGCCCAGTGGAGCTTTTGTGAGCAAGTTCAAGTTTGCCCGTAGAGACAGACAAACTAGTAATTTAAACTCCCAACAACACAAACCGCCTACGATAACTTAACGCAAGAAATTTACCATCAGGCTACGGAACATGAACCTAACCTAACTACAAAATTAAGCAACAGTAGACCTGCGTTGGAAGAAAGATGTGTGCAATTCACTGCTATGTTTTTAAATGTGCAGTGTATCACTAACAAATCACAAGAACTGGATGCAATTCTTGAAGACTTGAACTGTGATCTCGTTTGTGTATCTGAACATTGGTTGAAGCCTGATGAAACAGAATTTTATAAATTAAGTGGCTATAGCCTAGCAGCCTGCTATACAAGAAGGACAGCTATACATGGTGGTACTGCAATATACATAAAGAAGAATTTGGAGTATAAACTGCTGGATGTGAATGAATATTGCTCAGATTTCCACCATGAGGTTGTAGCTTTAAACCTCATAAATAGTAATGTAATTATAGTTAGTGTATATAGGTCCACAAACGGTGACCCTAAAATATTTTTAAGCAAGTTCGAAGAAATGTTGGAATACCTCCAGAAATGGACAGCCTTTCTTATAGTTGGCGGAGACTTCAACATTGATTTAACATCAGCTTACACTAAACCATATCAATGGGACTTTGCCAGACTTCTGAGACAGTTTAATCTCCATGTCACTAACTTCAATCCAACCAGAAACGATGCTGTATTGGACAACGTACTTACAGACTTAGGACATGGGAATTATAGAGTATGTGTTAAAGATCTTGGTATCTCCGACCATGCTTCAATATTATTCGATCGTCTACAACCTGTGACCCCGCAACGTGTAAGGCCTAAACCTACAACTTTTATCAGGCCTATTTCAGAAAAGCGCATTGAAGACTACATTCAATTATTAGGCGAGACAGACTGGACCCCCCTTAAGACATCGAATAAAGCTGAAGATAATTTTAACTTATTTTTCAATCTTATTGTTAAAGCCTATGACAGCTGTTTTCCCCTAGTGTTGAAAAGGAGTAACGTAAAACCTCCAATCAACAAGCTTCTGTGGTATAGTGAGGAATTGAGAAATAAAAGAAGAATTTTGATGACCTTTCATGATCGTTACAAAATTACGAAAACAAGCGAAGCACACAATGCTCTAAAGGAGTATCGAAAAAAAATTCAGGAGATGTCTCAAAGAAGCCAAACAAAATTATATAGCTAACAAAATAGATCAGTCGAACAACAAATGTCGAGCGGCCTGGGATGTCATCCGCAAAGAAACCTCAGCTGACACTAAACCACAAGTATCCATAGATCCAGACCAGTTCAATATTTTCTTCAATTCATCTGTACTAGAGGCAGTCGAAGCGTCCGGAGGGGAGATAGCGGCAGCGATTACTCTTCTAGACTCCAAAGCCATCACAGCTCCAAGTTTCCAGTGGAAAACTGTGTCGTGCAGTGAAGTATTGTGTCATGTGAAAGGTTTAAAAAGCTCTACCAGTCAAGATATTTATGGCCTGTCAAGTGTTTTACTTAAAGCTGTTATTAATGTGATATTGGTCCCTCTGACCTTTTGTTTAAATGCTTGTCTATATGAAGGTGTGTTTCCAAACAAGCTGAAGCTGTCAAAGGTAATACCTATTTTTAAAAAGGGTGACAGAGAGCTCCCATCTAGTTACAGGCCTGTATCTCTAATTCCTGTGCTGGGTAAAGTCTTAGAGAGAATAATGCAATTTCAAATGTATCAGCATTTGGAGATTAACAACTTTTTCTCATTATCTCAATTTGGTTTTAGAGCAGGGAAGTCCACAATACAGGCTGTCTCTCAACTGGTAACTGATATTTTAAGCAATTTTGAAAATAGGCTAGATACTGGGGTTACATTGTGTGACCTCAGTAAAGCATTTGATTGTGTAAACCATGAGACACTTTTGTTAAAATTAAAGTTTTATGGGCTATGTGGCACATCTTTGTCCCTGGTCAGGTCCTACTTGGAAGGAAGAGAGCAGGTGGTGTCAGTCAATGGGCTGCTTTCTGAGAGAACAAAGGTGTTGTGGGGCGTGCCTCAAGGATCAGTTATCGGTCCTTTATTATTTTTAATTATGATAATGATAATGAATGATTTTTGATTGTAATGTTCCTTGTAATGTTATTTGTTTTGCAGATGACACAACCTTGGTAAATGCAAACTCTATTGTAAATAATTTAATTGCGGATTGTAAGTTCTCATTTGGAGAGGCATCAATGTGGTTTAAAGCTAATGGGTTTTTAGTAAATGAAAACAAAACACAGTCAATAGTTTTTACCCAGAAAAATATTAGTATTAGTGATCCATGTCCTACTGATTGTCTAGAAGAGGTTAAACTGCTTGGCGTGTATTTAGATAAGAAACTTACCTGGCAAAGACATACTACAGTGGAACTTGGATAATTCGAACTTCTGTAATTCGAAAACTTCTTTATTTCGAAATTTTGTCTTGGTCCCTAGAATTTTATATAAAAACAATGTTAAAATATCTTGGTTAATTCGAATAATATTTTGGATAATTCGAAGTTTTTACAGCGGAAATCTATAGTGTGTGTATAAGTGAACAAGTTATTGTGTGCGATTTTCCAGGAAACAACGTTCGGGCTTCCTGTCCTCAGACTATTTTTAGCTACACTACTGCTCATAAATCACAACATTGACATCTGTGTGTATTATCGGTATTCGTCGTCTGCTTTCATGTTAACACGTTGTGTGTATGATGGCTTCGTCAAAGCGAACCTACAAATCTCTGACGTTGCAAGAATAAATAGCGGCGATCAAGGAGGTAGAGAAGGGATTTGAAAAAGTTTGTAATAGCTAGTTTCGGGATCCCTCCAAACACATTATTGGCATTTAACAAAAATTGGGGTTTTTAATCAATAATATCTTCATTAACCTAAATTTTTTAATATACAATGTTAAACCTGATGTTTGATTGTTTATTTCAACCACTTGCATAAACTTTTCTAATTCGAATTTTTGGATAATTCGAATTTTTTTCTGGTCCCTTGAGGTTCGAATTATCCAAGTTCTACTGTAATTTTATTTGTACTAAGCTTTCAAGAGTTGTTTACCTGTTAAGAGCCTTAAATGCAAATGTACCCAAGGCCTACTTAAAGGTTGCTTATTTAAGCTTCTTTCAGAGTATCCTTTTATATGGCATTTGCCTATGGGGGAGCTCTAGTGGGGTGCATGAGGTGTTTCTGATTCAAAAAAAGGCAATCAGAATCTTGGCTGGAGCAGGTTTTAGGGAACACTGTAGACCACTATTTATTTATTCAAGAGAATGTTTTAACTGTTTATTGTCTTTATGTCCTTTATGTTTTATTAGAAGTTAAGAAAGATGTTCCTAGTTTAACATTTAGGTCAGATGTACATGCACATAACACCAGAAATCAAAGTAAGATCGATGTTCCTTTTTGTAGATTAAGTAAAATGTCAAATAACTACAGAGTATTAGGTCTAAGGCTGTTTAATAAGTTACCATTAGCATTAAGGATTATTGAACCATTGTCTAGATTTAAGTTAATTTTAACCAAGTGTTTTTTAAATAACCCTTTGTATTAAATTGACGAATTTTTTGACTTAGATACCAATGTATTGCTTCAAGAATGCTGATCAAGCTTATTGTACCTGACTATGTCTATTGCATTTACATGTTTATCGACAATAAAGTATTCTTATTCTTATTCTTATTCTTATGTTTGTAAACCAATAGTCACATTAACATCTACTTTCAGTTGATTACGAATAGTCCTAATCAACACAAAAATTCTCCAAAATGACCTCCAAGACATCTTATAGTCTTATATGTTTTTTGCAATACACACCTATTGTTATAAATTAGTTAGGATATTTTTTAATACATGTATTCTTATTAATGTACAGTGTCCACTGGCTTGCCCCCGAATGTTACCATTTGAAGGACAACAAGCACAAGACAACTGCCTCCGATGTTTGGGCACTGGGCACTACTCTGTGGGAGATCTGCTCCAAAGGACAACATCCTTCTGTATCTGAACCTGACTTGAGGAAGGTAAAACTCAGTACCTAATATAAATATTTTGCTTGTAAAAATTTTACTACGTCAAATCAAAGTATTCATTGCTTTCTTATAGACTAATATGATTATTTATTTGAAAATCTTGAGACTGGAAGTACAGTAAAACCCGGATTAATGTGACGGAGTCCGGACAGCTGAAAATCCGGAAAATCATTAAATATAGCAGGGTGTAGACGCTCACGTCGCATAGACAACAATCGAGAATAGAGCCATCAATATTAGTGCTGAAAACTTAAAGGAAACCACAAAATATTGCATGCGTTCAATGTGTTAAAAAGTTTTTAATTTGATCAAAAGTTTGGTAAAATCTAAGCAGTACATAGGTTTTAAAACACTTCAATCGTAAATAAAACTTACTTAGGATGTGCATTTATATGTTACACAATCATCATTAGTAATACTTGCCTCAAACAACTGGTACTGCGGTTGCGTCCATCAACCTGCACCTGCAAGATAATGTGAAATTTTGGAGGTGCTTGAGATGAAACTCACATTTTAACTGCCATTAATTTTTTTAGTTTGATTTGATTAAGCCAGAATCCAGATGATTCGTATTTGGATAAACCGAACTTTACTGTACCACGTGACAGGGAGTTGTATTCTAACCGCAGGACAACACAGGGGACATATGTTCATTAAGACAAATTATGAATTATAATAATATCAAAATGTGTTGTAAAAATTTATTGATATACGTTTTAGAAAGCAAACTGAATCCTAGCCCTTTCTTTAAATGATTTCTTTCGCTCTATTTGAGATAACCTGATCTGATTCAGTTATTGTTGAGG
Organism: Nephotettix cincticeps; assembly: GCA_023375725.1. Taxonomy (NCBI): domain Eukaryota; kingdom Metazoa; phylum Arthropoda; class Insecta; order Hemiptera; family Cicadellidae; genus Nephotettix; species Nephotettix cincticeps. The sequence goes on along the minus strand of CM041786.1, from coordinate 118,411,445 downwards.
ACTTGCAACACACAGTCTGGTTGTCCACAGTTCTATCTGAGTGGCCAACACCTACCGCAACCTCGAGGGTGCTCCATTGACCTCTACAGGCTGATGCTGCAATGCTGGACCCTGGATCCACAGAGGCGCAAGACCACACAGGAGGCCATGCGAGATATTAACCACCTCCTCTATCAAGGTATAATGACGAAGAGCCTATACATTATCACTTTGATATGACAGTGTTATTTGGTTGTATAGCTTTAGCCTTTGTTCACCGGCACAGCTTCAACTCACATTTTATTCTGCGGTCTTCTAAGGATTAGGCTGTCCATCTTTATTCCACTTTCCACTTTCCTTTAGTCCACTTTCTCAGGTGTGTGCTTGAAAACATGAAAAAAATAACATAATTTGTCAAAGATTATAATTTGTTAAAAGATTATATAATAAACTTGGCCGTTTATTCATTGGTTGAGTTTTCCACCTCCTAAAAGCAGGGGATGCAAACAAGCTGTAAATAATAGATGCAATTTTGATTCATATATTTTTTGTTTAAGTTTTAATTGTAGTACTTTTATCTTGAGCCTGTGGATTTAGTTAGGGTGATTGACTCTTAGTCTACTGACATTCAAGTTAATTGAATTGGGGTAAATAATTAAGCTCATCCAATGTTATTAGGCCTCCGGTACTTGGTTGGATTTTGGGATTATTCCATTTTTTACGTTTCCATTTCTCCTTAATCCCTATTCCATTGGGAGGTGTAACTTAAAAACATTTCTAGTGTAGAACACTACACCATGAAACTACTAGGAATCCATAAAAATTATATCTGACTTTAATCTCACTCCAATAAACTTTTGAATGAATTTTGTCAGTATTGCCTCAACGCATGTATTATTCAAACTTTCTTTAAATTTAGTGTTAAGTATCATGACCTTTAGCGATAATTGTCTGTTTCTTTGTTAATCCTTTTGTCGCTCAAAAATATAATGTTTATCAAACTGACCTAACAAAATTGTTCCTAAAAAAGAACTTTTATACAGATTCCTAAAGTTGATTAAATTCTGTGGCAGCTGACCAAGTAATAAAATTTATATAAAAAATTATTGTTTAGATTGAGTGTTAATGGGTAGTTTTCTGCAGATTAGATGTTTTTGATTGATTTGTTTTTAGATTGTTTTTTTATTTAGCCCAAACATTTACCTTAAAATTTGATCAAAAACTTAAAAAAAACTTTTTTTAGAAAATTATTTTTCTAACAACATATCCTTCAAAGAGGAATAATAGGAAATTTATCCATAGCTTTTACCTTCAAGTGAGGGGGTAACATATTATCCTATAAATCAATTGAGTTTAAATGTTAAATGTCTCCTGATGTTGTTTTTATGGTTTTTCGTCATTAGGAAATAAATTTTTGTCTAAAAATTATGTCGTCGGATTAATATTACAACAAAACAATACAAACATAGTAATAAATGTGTATTATAAAATGCTGTGCCATAACATTAAAGGAGCTGTTGAATATAAGAACATATGTATTATTGTATGTTATACAGCTTTGAAAACTTTGTTACTAAAATTTATTTACCCTTCTTTTGCCTGAAGATCTAAAATGTCATTGAGGAACCCAACAATTTTGCCACAGTGTATGGCAAAATGTGAATCGGCTATATAATTGTATATTACATTTTATATGTTTTCCCCACAAGTGTTCAATTCTCGCCGAATGCATTCGTACTCTGTGGCCCAACCAAGGAGAGTCAAATCAGACGTCAAGGTAGATTCTGTCAGTTTCTCTGCTTCCACTGAGCGGTCCACCATCACTTCCGAACTTACCAGTGAGTATCAAAAAAATTATTTATATTAATTAGTCATTGCTTTTGATATAATTTGTTGCACCCCTCTTAATATAGTTTAATTTCTAACATAATTATTTTATTTTAAAGTTTGCATTTAAGTTGTTTGGATAGCACAAGATGTTAATTTGCCGTGGAATTTAGGTGGCTGGGCCCAATGAGGAAACCGTGAATTTTAAGATAGGCCAATTTATATGGAAAAAATTAACAAATTTATATTAAATTGAATTATATGGAATTAATTTGTCTATGTTATGATTTTAGGGATAGTTAAAGAATAGAAAGACTGACTAGTAACTGTTTATTGTAAACTAGCCAAAGTACCCGTTCTTCGCACGGGTAAAAAAGGCTGAGAGGTGTTGGCAGACGCCACAGCTCAGTGGTAGCGCGTTGGCTTCATAAAACGGAGGATGCTAGTTTGATCCCCGTCCGGGGACAATACTTTTTGTTTAGTGTTTGTGCTATATTAACCATGGTGTATTGAATTGGTTTTATTTAAAACTCATAAATGTTTTATTGAGTAATAAATGTGTTTTAGTTTTGCTACTAAACTTGTAAAATACATGTCTTATTCTATCCGAGCAAAGCTCAGCAAGTACTTATAATCTAGGGATGGGTCGATTCCAATTTTTTTCGATTCCGATGCCGATGCCGATTCTTTTAAATCGATTCCTGATTCTAAATTCCGATTCAATCGATTCCAGGCCTCGATTCCATTGATTTGACCTCCATCAACAAATTTAACGCTTTACTCCTATAAGTGTCAAAAATATTTTTTTCAGTGTCACCAGGTTTATAGGGATTTGCAGCTTTTAAAAACATCTTTATTAATCCTAGAAGTTAAGAAATATAGTTATATTCAGTACTAAAATGAAGAATAAAGAAATGTTAAAAAAAGTATGTAAATTATAAATATAAATATTTTTGTATTTACATGAACAAATAAATACATATATGAAAATCTTTCTTGTTTATGTTTACGGTTGTGTACTTTATATATACACAACATAGTGAAAAACAATAACGTGTAAAAAAGAAAATTTGCTTAGAATTTAATGGTGAAACCAAACTTATATACTTATGTATAGATAATTTTAACAAAATTAATATAAATCGTTGCTAGTGGTAAAATAATGAAAATTGCAAAAATCACAAAAACTCATATTTGAGCAATTTCCTTATATCACTGTTTCAAAAATAATCCCCTATTTCAATAACAAAATAATAAATAATAACTAGTTATTGCGTTTCTCCCTTAAAAACTATTTAGAACACAAATATGAACACTTTAAAAAAATGTGTTGCACAACAATAACAGTCAACAGCGCAATGACAGTGAACAGACGTCATTTAGGTAAAAAATAATATTGCAATCCATCATCTTTCAATGATCCGTATTTAATGACAACATAACAAATAATAGATAATGCATTTCACCACTGAAACTTTGTTGTACAATGATAACAGACGAAAAAGACAAAAGAATTAATTATGAATCCACGATCAGACGACGTGGGCAAAAAAAGTGTTTTCGCGATACAATTATACCCGCAAAATGATTGTGCTGACTCTTAGAGTAAATTGATATAATCGGATTATTTAACTTACTAATCAGAGAACACACTTTTTATTAAACTATCAACATTTAAAAATTCCCTTCAAATTAGCATCATGTTAGCAAATTCATCAACGGATAGGCGAGAATGGCACTAGAACGAGTAGGCTACTTGGTCTCGTATTGTAGTTTGTGAATCTGATCCAGAAAAATAGTCCGTTATATCGAAATATTGTAACCAATAATTATTTGTATGAAAACATAAGTATTAAATGGGCCTATTATTTTTTACAACTAATCCCGTTAATAATTATTATGGAAAATTAATATAATTATTGTTTTGTTGCCGAAAAGTTCATTTCGTGGAATAACATAATTGACAGTATTCCGATAATTGGCATCGACGACGACATTCAATATCGTTGAATCTCGATATTGAATATTGAATTTATCAATATTGAAGTTTATCAGTAACTGAAGAATAATTACTGGGTATGTTGCCACCTTGAACCGACCATTGACATTCTTGCATTACTTTAAAAAGGACACGAATTTACGTCATTTCTGATAATCAGCATCGATGACGACATTCAATATCGTATTGAAGTTTATCAGTAACTGAAATAAGAATAATTACAAGGTATGTTGCAACCTTGAACCGACCAATGACGTTCTTGCATTATTTTAATGAGGATAGGAATTTACGTCATTCGTCGTTTGCACTTTTGTGTTCGAGCTTAGATATTTTGTATTGACAATGTAAACTGAAACGAAAATTTTGAATGTTAATGCTCATTTTTATATGGTCTATAAGTAATTTCGGATATTTATTGAATATTACTGCGTACTTGTCAATTCCGTTTCGGAGCCGTATATCCGATTGCTTTGAAATGAAATATTGGTTTTTATTTACGCGGCTAAGACAATAAACTGAAAGTGAACGATAATATTAAGTCGGTAGGACAACAATTGGTTTCCTGATCCGAGTTTTATCAAAACAATGACGACTGTCTCTTATTACAACATCATTCTTCACGACAAGGAAAACGAAAATTATTCTTTCTTTCGCCGTTCGTCGGCGGCGAAACAACGAACGCTTGGAATCGAAGAATTGGAATCGACTTTCGCCGATCATTTTCGATTCCGATTCCAACCATGAGAATCGGTGGAATCGAGAATCGATGTTTGGAATTGACCCAACCCTAATCTTAAAGAGCAATAAAAATTGTGTAGAAATTATGAATAAAACATATTCTTATTCCTTTTTCAACCAAGAAAAAGTTAGTAAATAAGCTAAACTGACAAAAATTGCGTTTTTGGCAGTTTTTAGCATTACATAGCAAACATGTCCATTGTAAACTATAGATTATAATTAGTCTTTACAATAGGCACAATTCTATAAGGTGTTAGAAATGACAATAAATTAATAATGAGCACTAAAATGATGGTGTTATACAAAAAAGCCGTCTTTTGTTAATGATAGTCGCAGCTGTTGCGGGATTGTTTATGATTGATCACGATCTCGGAAAGCTTTCCGCATAGAGTAAGATGCATAAAAATAAAACCCATTTCTTTCTGAAGATTTTGGTGTAATTTAAGCCGTTACACTATTTGCTACATACGATAACCAGTAATTTTCTGCGAGTTTCGGAGTGAGATGCCGGCATTTCTGACGCGGGCATGACCGTCTTGATCTGAGACGCTCGTCACTCAAAGGTTTAAAGTAGGTACCTAGATTTCTAATACTAGAAAATTCTAGAATTAGTTCATGCATTAGCTCGCAGATGGCAGCACCGTGACAGTAATCGTTGTCTAAATATCACCGAATATCATCGAAATAGATGCTAATAACTCCGAGGGCTATTTTTTCTGTAATTGATTGTAAATGAAAGAATAATCCACATAAAATAATAGTTTTATTATCAAAAGTAGAGGAAAGTCTTAGCTTTTAGCGAATTTCCCATAGGGAAGAAGCTATTACCGTAGGTCTCATGGTAAGACTTAAGCCCGGGACCATGTTATTTTTTCTTCTTTAGGTGCCCAGAGTCCAAAAACAATAGTCGTTAAAATTTTTATAAATGTATATATGTATGTCTGTTAACACGATAACTCTCGTAACAATGGTCCGATCAAGACCAAATTTGGTAGAGACGTGTATTCCTACAAATGCTCGGATGAATCCGTAAACCAGACATATCGGTCAATGGGAACGGGTAGTTTGGGGGGGTTTTGTACCCCAAAATGGGGTTTTTTGCATTTTTCACATGTAATTTTTAAAAATTTATAATTTTTATATTTCACCATTGGAATCAGCTTAAAAAACTACACAATTAAGTTCCTTAAAGTTTTTCTCTATCTCCAATGATTACCGAGATATTAAAAAATCTAAACACAGTACGTTGTATTGTGGGGCTCCAATGTTAATCTTATGGAGGATAGGGAAAAATTAATATTTCCCATATTAATCAGTATTTTTGGATCAAACTTGATTTTTAGCTTCATGTAGTTGAGATATATCCATTTATGCTTAAAAATCATAGTTTATGTGTTTATCATGGCAGCAAACCTGCATACTCTTTTCCCATATTAATCATATAGGGAATAGGCAAACTCCTTTATTTATGGACAGATGTTGATGAAAGTTGGTATAAATGTTAAGATAAAAATTATTCATGGTAGAAATGACTTCTTTCAGTGTTCCTCACAGCAGCTAACCTGCACACTCTATCCTATGTTAATCTTATGGAGAATAGGCATATAATTCTCATGTTTATGGAAATAGTTTTATAAAAACTTGTCATATATTAAATTATTGATTTGGAAATTCGCTGAGTACACAGGTCTGCTGCGACGGGGGTATTTTTCTACACAATTGTCAACACGATTGAGGCATCTATCATACCGTGATATAAGCTTTTCCATGCCTTCCTCAAACACTGTTACTGCCAGTGAGGACGGGTAAGTCTTGACAGTGTCCTAAAGTTCTTCGTTAGTAGTGATGTGCTGCCCCCCCCCCCCATTATGACTTCAGTTCTCAGTTGATAATCACTTAGTGCTAGGTTCAGTATGTACGGTAGATGTTCAAAAAATTCCCATTTTAAATTTTTGAGAAGGTCTTTTGTCATGTTGGCTCCTGTGTGGTCGGGCGTTGTCATGGATCAAATCAACACCAGACGAAATCATTCTTCTCTTGATCATCAATAAGATCAACAAGGTCTATAGTGGCGCCAGACTGCGACCTTGTGACCTTCATCATGGACGGCTGTTTGTCTTTCATTAAATTTTCGACACCATTCCCGAACACTACCACTCATACTGTTTTTCCTTTTTACCATACATTTTGCTCATTCTGTGATGGATTTCAGCAGCACTACATCCTTCTGCTTGCAGAAAACGGATTACACTTCGTATTTGGCATTTGGCAGGAGAACCGAGTGTCATGGCCGGCGCACATGAACGTAGCTCAGCTATGACTGACTCACTGGAGCTAAATACGGCAGAGGTTGCGGTGTGGGAGCTGCGCAATTGCATGATGTGCCGATCCGGCCTCTCCTTATCTCTAACTTGCTTAGATGGACGATCGGAACTTGAAAAAATAGTCCTCGTACTTTTCACTGCCATTGACACGGGAATGCCAATCGCCATTCGGAGGGTTAATTTTTTAGCCAGCAAAATGTTTACATTGCATCACTAGTGGAACCCTTCGAGACATTGAATGTTATCATTTGTATTAATGTAATGAATATATGGTAATTGAATTTCTTGCTTTCCAGTGGATAGTGTGAACAGCCTTATTGACTTCAGTAAACATTGGGGTGAGAGTTCCTGGCTTTTGGCTACATCTCAGGTAACAAAACAAAATTCAATTACATAATTAGTTATAAAAAGATTTTTATATAGAGGCACAGAGGCTAAAAAAAATGGGATGGCCACCTAATTTCTTGTTTTTGATTATGAAATTTGTGTTTCGATTCTCAATTCTGTATATAATTCAAGAATATTAAATTTGATTATTTTTTATTTATTCAATTATTTACAATGACTGCATCACTGGCTATCAGTTGAAAGATAATCTGTATCATGGGATTAACTATTGCATAGTATATATTTTAAAAGTAGTATTTGGATCCCTAATAACTAACAACCCAAGTACCCTGTGACTATCATGTTTGGCTTGCCTGTTACACCCGCTCTCAACAGAGTGATGAACTTACTCTAGCTACTTAACTAAAATGTATAATATGTAAAAGGAGCTGAACCAGAGGGGAGAGAGCCACTCACCAGACATGTCAACAGTGTTCTCTCACCTGGACTTGTCGACCGACACCACCAATCTGACTTTGGACAGTGTGTCGTCGCTGCAGTGCATATTCGAGTTGGAGGCTGACTGTAATGTGGTCTTGCAGGGAAGGATAGGACAGGTACAGAAATTTTTGGACTCCTCCATTGTCATTCCAATAATTATTATATCTATATATTAATACACTAAGCATATTTTTGTGATGTAATTTTGCTATCAATTAAAATAAGTTTGAAAAGTCAAGTTGGATATGGAAAATAAGGGGTCAAAGTCGTGATTTTCCCCATAGAAGTAATATGCAGTAACAGTTTGTCAGGTTTCTTCTGAGTCCTGAGTTTTGGATGCTTAACTACGATGCAACTATGGTGAGTGTTGTTCACTTACTGGTTGACAAATAAATAAAACAAATCTAAATATAAACATAATTTTCTGAATTCATGTGTTGTATCATTGATACAACACAAATATCGCATATCAGGGTTCAGATAAAACCTGACGAACTGTTCACATCAACGATCGAGGAATAAGCTGTTTATTTAAGGAAGTGGTTAAATAAACAAATAAAATCTGACCGTGAAACATGGTTCTTTCTTTTTTTAATTGATGAAGACATTATCGTACAGCTGGCAACAAAACATCAGTTTTTATTTGCACAAAATCAAAACATAACCAAAACTAAAATCGGTTGGAAAAATCTAAACGTGATAATTTCAGCTAAATGTTCGACATAAAGGAGACTGGAAGGCGTTGACCAGGGCGGCCAGGAGAAGGAGGCTGATGAACTTTAAATGGTAGACGCGAACAAAATACACACAATATTATTTTTATTGATAGTCGAATACAGCAAGCACCCACACTGAAACATGGTTCTTTCTTTTTTCATTTAATGAAGACATTATTGTACAGCTGGCATTGCAAACAGTTCCCGCAAAAATTATTTTGGCATTTGTTATAACCATAAAAAAATCACAGGGCATTCTTTGGGTAAGGTTGGAGTAGTTCTCCCAAGACAGGTGTTTGGACACAGCCAACTGTATGTTGCTAGCGTTGGAATTGTTGCTATCCAACAACAAAAATCCTTCTCAAAAACAAATAGCTTTTACATTTCACATATAATATTTCAAAATTATTTGTCTCATTACAGTAACAATAGGATATTTGATTCTCCAACACATAACATTTTCAAAATTAAGCTAAAGGATTGGTTATTGACAATCAGTGATGAGGAGGCCGAGTCTCTTATCTCCACTGACTGCAGCAGACCCTTCAACAACTGACAACCGTTTGACTTGGACTGAGTTACCCCCGTCTGTCGCCCTCCACGCGGCTCAGAACGATATTGGTTTTTTGGCATCAACACTGTACTCAAATCAGATCCATTTTATTTAGTTATTCTCTATCTTTTGCTTTTTCTTTATCTATATATATTTCACTGTTTAAGAATAGTTTTCTTACAGAATTTCTCTTCTCATTTCATACTTTATATACATTTTATATCTTTTTACAAAATCTAAATTTAAAAAAATTACATACATTTTATTTTTAACAAAAACAACTCGGACCTACACACAGAATATTCTTGGTCCATATAGGTCATTTCCTTCTTTTTAATTTACTTTTATTATTTTCTTATTATGTTTGGATAAAGTTTTTTTATTTTTTTTAACTTGTTTATAATATCTGACATTTGAAAAATGTGCACAGTTTATTTTGTAATATATTTTTTTTGTTTTTTGGAATAAATCAGATTTTGACTTTGACTATGTCGCAGAAAGTAAAGCCCAATCATTTAATGGACTTAAAGTCTACATAATAGACGGAGAACACCAAGGCCGACTTTGTCGAGACAACCGTGTTTATACTCGCAATATTGTTCATAAAGAAATTTTATGTTTATTAGTAAAATACAGTAGAACTCCAATTATCCGAACTCCGACTATCCGAATCGCCGATTATCCGAATCACTTTCAGAAAAAAATTTGTCCAATAAAAGTCTAAGTGCGCTATTATTCTTCCCCCCGCGAAGCCAGTGTTTGCGCGGTTTGCTCACTATTGTCCTTCCCTCCGCGAAGTCAGTGTAGGCACAATAAGTAAGTACATTTTATTTATGTTTAAAACATGTGAAAATATCATGTTTCCTACATTTAATTCAATAAAAAATAGTGCAATATCAAAACGTAGCTTTTTTCTCTCTAATAACAATTATTTTTTTAAAACTCCGATTATCCGAATATTTGATTATCCGAATGGGTCCCGGTCCCTATTAATTCGGATAATTGGAGTTCTACTGTAATTTTTTATCATAATGAAATTGACTTAATTTTTTAAAATAATAACACTTAAAATTAACTGCCTACATGCAATGGTGGACAGAGTGTCTCTTTGACAGTGCACAATTCCGTGCGCCAGGTACGCTAGTAACATTTTAAAATGTTTTCAAAAATTTAAGCTCTCAGTCAAGAACATCTTGAAAAATTAATTGTATTACATATTACTTCTGGCCAAATTAAAATCTCAATATTAGTCTTAATCAGTTAATCACATCGTTAACAGTTGATCAGTCATCTTTGGTTAGCGATTTTCCCATAGGGAATGAGCTACTACCATAGGTATCATAGAAAGGCCCAAGCCTATAGTCGTTAAAATTTATATAGATATATATGTATGTGTCTGTTAACACCAATAACTCTCGTTAAAGTGGTCCAATCGAGACCAAATTTAGTTGAGTACTGTTGATAAAACTTGGTTTATGGTCTAAATAAAAATAGTTTATGGTAAAAATGCCTAATAGAATAAGAATAGGGGTACCATCTTATTTTTATCGACAGACATTGATCAGACTTGTCAAATGAGTATATTATTATTGCCATTATTATTTATTTGGAAATTAGCTGAGTACGCCAGTCCGCTGCGACAGGGTATTTATAATTTTGGATAATCTTGCTTTATTTTAATGAATGCCAATAAATTTATGCTGTGTTTATAGTCATGCCTGTGATATTATTTTATATGGGAACAAAAACTTAATTTTACTTATGTACTATGTTACTTATGTACTTATGTACTACTTATGTACATATGTACTAATTACATTTTAAAATTGTAAAAGATGTGTGCAGACAGTGCCAAAATGCATCCTTGTTCCAGATTGCATTAAAATTGAATTTTGTGTTTGGCCTCTGGCTCAAAGGAGTCAGAAGACTTTTTGATTCAGAAAGCCTCAAAACTGATATTTGCATTATCAGCTAAAAACCATACTTTCTCCATATGCTATGTATTGTATATCATGAACGTGTTTCAGGGTTTCTATGGTGAGGTGTACAGAGGTTCTTTAGAGCAGTTGGACAAGGACTGTGAGCCACAGCTGGTAGCTGTCAAGAAACTGAAGGCAGACAGCATCAGCGCCAACCGAGCAGACTTTGAAAGGGAGATCGACATCATGAAGGTCTGTCTAGGGGTGTGCTATGCATTGAAAATGTATCGAAATATCGATTCGATGCATACGTAATCGAAATCCTGATGCATCGAAGCGAGTCCGATGCATCGGGTTCTCTTTTGATGCGATCCTAATGGCAAAGCCTATACCAAATCCCTGGTTTTGAAACAAACTTATTTAATGTCTGTGATTTTTTGCAATCCAATTTTCTATTTTATTTTGCTATTTGAACTGATTTTAAAGCCTTTCTCAAAATCAACAAACAAGTCAGCAAAGTTTTTATAAAGACCACAGTTTACGACAGTGACGATTACAATTTTAATGGAAGTTGTTTATGGTTTGGTATTCCTCAGCAGGATAGAACAGAACATCAATACTAACAACAAATATATCAACAAATACTAGCAATCAAAATTGAATTGTATTTAATTAATTATATCAAGGTTAGTTTAGTTTTAATAATGGCTCCTTTTTGTTACAGTATCAATTGACAGCTTTCATTGCCTTCCTTATGCAGGAAAAAGTAGATCCATAGTTTTTAAATAATATTTATTCCAAACAATTCAGTGTTAAGAGATAAGCATGGACAGGTGACCGAACAATAGCGGCATTGGGTAACAAAAAATACGACCTTGAGCCTAGCCCAGGGGTAGAGGGGGTTTGTTAACGTTTGGAACTGACTTAGCAACTTCATCATTTTATTTTTCGATGAAATACTTACATTTCTATACATATTATTATCTAGTTTATAAAATTTTAAACTAAATTAGTTTTTATTGAGTCTTATAAAAAATCATTATTCCAAGAGATAGAGTAAGTAAGCAATAAAATTATCCATTCGAACTGCTGAGTTTAAATAATTAAGTTTAATTCTGTTGAGTTTAATTAATTAATCATTTACTTTTAAATAAGAGTAGTGATTGAAAAGTTTTAAATAAATATTGCTATAACTATAACTAATTTAATTTTTAAAAGTTGTATATATTTTTCAATTTAAAAATCTTAATTTGATTAGAAACCAAACATTTGAACTGGATGATACAACAATTACATTTTTTTACCCTCGAGAGGGCACTTGTGGAGTTTTCCTCCGCACATGTAGTTTTTGTTAAAATAAAACTTAACCGAATACTTTTTTTACATTCGGATCGTAGCGGGATATCCATTTTGATCCGAAACCAAATCGACTTATTGGATATCTGCACAATTTTTAATAGATATAAAATATACATAGTAAAATTATTTTTATGTACAAAAATAAACACTCTAATTATATCATTACAAAAAGATAAAAAGTATTAAAGTATAAAGATAAAGTATTTACATAAATATTTTACTAAAATATAAATTTTTAAATATATATAAAATATAAATCTTTTAATAAATCAAATATACTACAAATACAAAAAATATATACAAATATGCTAAAAATTTTTGTAAAAACAACATAAAAACAATGAAAAATATATATTTTTAAAAATTTTTTCTATTAAATTTATATATTTTTTGAAGCCCAATTATTTATCTACAGAAAATTGAAACCCAGGCATAAAAATAAATCCCTGTAAAATGTTATTTATTAGTTAAACTCTGTATTTTCATATCTTTTAAATGCTAGTGGAGGGCATGCAAGGCCGTCCATTAATAACTAGGCCAATCGGTTAAACAAGTACAGTACTACCTTAAGATAAATAATATCTATCATAAACAGGTGCTCATATTTGTTGTTCTTTGCAGAGACTGAAACATGAAAATATTGTAGAGATCAAGGCGGTGATTAGTGAGCCAGAGGTGAGCCTTGTGATGGAGTTCATACCTCACGGCTCTCTACAGTGCTACCTTAAGATCAACAGGGACCGACTGAGGCCTGAACAGTTGCTCAAATTTGCTTTAGATGTAGCCAAGGTAAGCCTAACAAGTTTTCTGATAATCATTACAAATACCACGAAAAATAATTATTGCAATATGCTACAGAAAGATACTGTATCACATTTTTGGATTTAAAAAATTAACTTTTTGATATAACATGCATTATTGATTTTAATTTATGAAAATTCTGACCGGGGTTTTATAGGTTTCGTTTAGGTGGAGAATATTTTATATAACTTACCACTTTGTTTTTTGTACAATCATCTCACAGTACAAGTTACCTGACAATCTAATACATGTCTAACTATATTTCGCCATTGCAGGGAATGGATTACCTTGGACAAAAGAAGATAGTCCACAGAGATTTAGCTGCAAGAAATATTTTGGTTGCAAGTGAAACTCATGTTAAAATATCAGACTTTGGTCTAGCACAAGTTATGGGCACAAACGACTATTATATACTCAAAACAAACCGTGAACTCCCTATCAAGTGGTAGGTATCAAGAAGTCATTTTAAACCTTTTTCTTTGATATTTTTATCTTCTATAATGTTGAACTGTCCTTGATACTTTGATTGTGTGTGGGTCATATAGGATGTGTTATGACCATCAGGATGTTTGGCGACTATTGAAGTAGTAGTAAATTCATTAGGAACACTAGTTTGGCTTTATGATAGTGTTGAAGTAAGCAATTTGTTAATGTGTTTTTGTTAAAGTGATAGATTTTACTAGGAATTGGAATTTGGAATTACTAGGAACACTTGTCAGAAAATCCTATCTGAGTAATGAATAACGGGGTTACTAATTTAGTTTTAGACTTAAGACTTATTTTACACCTTATGTCTTGATTATTTTATTTATTTATATGAACAATCTCTTAGTAGTAAAATATCACTACCTCTAATTGTCTGTGCACCAGAGTCCGGTGAAACGATGGTAATCTAAACCCAGTTATTCCGAGCGTCCTGATGGGGAAAAAGGTTACTTACTGAGTTTAAATTATAAACGAAGCAATGTAATCTCAATTATAACATTTTAATCTATAGCACAGTATCACTGATTATACATTACTGCGTACACAATGTTAATAATAACTTACCTTTTGGAACATAAGAATTCAATTATCGTCTATTGGCACAACAAAGAAATCCTGATAGCCAAGTTACGCCATCGTCTCATAACATAAACATCAAGCATTCGGATGTAGCAGTGCACTGTTGCTGAAGATAGCATAGGGTAGCGATGTCTAGCTTCACTCACAGTACATCACAATAGATTTGATTCACACAATCTGCCTTTATATCATTGCTTTTCAGTACACTACTTTTCGAACATTTGAGTTAATTTCCAGAAATGACCTTGACCGCGTAAAAAGTAGGCCTAAGAACTGCACTATTTTTATCATTGTTCCTTTTTATGTGTTAAGTGTGTTGTGTTTTACATTTCTTATGACGAGTCCATAATGTTAAATACAAATACTTTTTCTTTCTAAGAACATTTTGTTTATTGATGGCAGCACATTATATAGCCAATAACATTTAATAATAACACAAATAATAACATTTCAACATTTAGAGCTCTGTTAACCATGAGCGTTGGAAAAAGGAAGAGAGAGGCTAAACTCTCTAGAGGAAGTCAGTCTATTGCTACTAACATTACAGCAATTGTATACTCACAGAGGATAAAGATAATACCTAATTAATTATATGACATTCCCCCTTTTTTAATTAATGTAAAAAATTACAGAAATAGAGAATTTGAAATTACAAAATTTTAATATTTTTTAATCATTGATGAACATTTGGTTTTAACAAAATATTAATTGTCTAAAGTAACAGATCTTTAATTGAAAATTAAAAAGTCTATGATTTATATTAATTGCAATTAATTGCATAAGCCTAATAGTTTCTAAAAAATTTTCTAAAAATCTATACAAAACAAGTAAACAATACAAAATATATAGCCGATCAATGTAACAATCTCTTCAAATTAGATGTTTCAAGCACTACTTGATAACAGAACATATATTCCTTTAAATTCAAAATTTAAATAAAAATTACTCACAAAATTAAGATATCAATTTTACAAAACTTAAACTTTCATTAAAATTAAAATCAAAAGTAAATATTAATTCACTTTACAATGCATTTTAAAACCAACACAATATATGAAGAACCAACCATTTTTCAAAATAAAACATTATTATTTGTTTGAAATTCATTATTGGTGATGGTGGATTGATATTATTTAGATTTTTATTGCGGACATTAACACACACATTATTTGCGGACATTATTTTTTCATTGCGGTGAAACTTTGTTTTACATAAAATCGTGATGGAAAATGTCCGCAGTAAAAATCTAAATAATATTATTATTTGGTTAAAAATAAAACATAATCACTTTGTTAAATACCCCTGTCGCAGCAGACCTGCGTACTCAGCGAATTTCCAAAGCAATAATATAATAATAATAATGTATGACAAGTTTTATCAATACCTGTCGATAAATATGAGAATTATTTGCCTATTCTCCATAAGATTAACATGGGTTAGATTGTGCAGGTTTGCTGCTGTAAGAAACACTGAAAGTAGGTATTTCTACCATAATACAACATACTGTGTTTAGATTTTTAATATCTCGGTAACTGTTGGAGATAGAGAAAAGCTTTAAGGAACTAAAGTTGTGTAGTTATTTAAGCTAATGCTATTAGTGAAAGATAAAATTTAAAAACTTTTTAAATTACATATGAAAAACACAAAAAACCCAATTTCGGGGTACAAAACCCCTCAAACTACCCGTTCCGATTGAACGATATGTCTGGTTTACGAACTCGTCCGAGCAAATGTAGAAATACACGTCTCCACCAAATTTGGTCTCGATCAGACCATTTTTACGAGAGTTATCATGTTCACAGCCACACACGCGCGCACACACACACACACACACACACACACACACATACACACACACAGACATATATATATTTTTGGTTTTGTTTTATGAATGTTCACTATTAGGGCTGCTATTATTATTAGTTTGTAAATGAATACCATATATATATATATATATATACCATTATATTTAGAGGTTACATTTTGAACACACTTGAAAATGGGATAATTCTCAAAACATGTTGTGTGAAATAAAATGAAATGATGCAAGGGTACTATGGTATTCATGGCTCTAAATGGCTCTAAGGAATTTCTTTATATTTTGGAAATAACTAATTTCTGAATAGAAAATAAGTTCTAGATATGTCTAATGTTTAGGAAAAATCTTTTTTTTTGTAATATTAAGTTTAAAATCTAAAAATTTAATATTACGCTTATGGAGAATAAAATGTAAACAATACAAACGAAAACATCTGTTTATAACCATTTGACAGTTCTTGACTGAAGATGGTGGGGGTGGTCTTTTCAATATGTGAATAGAGGTTTTTCATAAATATTTATTTTATGTATGTAATAAATGCAAAATTATCAGGTTACTAAACTATTTGTAAAAACATAAGGGTAACATAACTTTGCGAAATAAAAGCAGAAAAAAGTATTTCCAAAATCTTCCGTTTTTTTGATAGAAAACATATTCATTGTATGGCTTGAAGCCACTGTAACAAACCAATTAATAGGTGTAAATTAAATTTCTCTTTTGCTTTTCAATCTTCGTTCCGTTTCTAACAAAATCAATTGATCACAGGCTAAAAATAATTGTATGGATAATTAAACAGTAAATGATCGGCTAAAACAATTGAGGTTAGCTAAAAGACCTTAAACGGCGTCGCTCATTTGGCAGACGCCGTGGTCCAGTGGTGGCCTGTGGGCTTTGTATATCGGAGGACTCGAGTTCCATTCCAAACAGGGCCAATAATTTTTGTCCAGTGCTATATTAATTATGGTGTATTAAATCGGTTTTATTTAAAACACATAAATGTTTTCATTGAGTAATAAATGTGTTTTAATTTTTCTACTTAACATTTATAATACATGTCTTATTCTATAAGAGCAAAGCACCAGGTACTATATATATAAATTTTAACGACTATTGTTTTTGGTCTCTGGGCTCCTAAAGAAGAAATAATAACATGGTCCTGGGCTTAACTCTTGCCATGAGATCTACGGTAATAGCTTCTTCCCTTTGGGAAATTCGCTAAAACAACAACCAAACTAATTAACACACAAGATCTGGAGTATATAAAATTAAATGTGTGTAACAAATATTATATTGGTCAAACCGGGAGAAATTTTCAAACAAGATTCAAAGAGCATATACAGCGGCGCACTAAAATCAAACAACACAAAAATCAGCGTTCGCCAAACATAAAGGAAGAAAATTGGAGGATACCAAAGATGAATCCCAAATTTATGCGCAATATCAAATTGACAAATACAGTATATTAACACTTCACAAATTGAAACAAACAATTCAATATACGAAAAAATCATACATAAAGAAATAATACATGCTAACACACTCCACCAAGTTAGATACAGTGATATTTAAAGTTATCGACAAGTTATCGTATGGTATTTATTTACATTTACAAATTAATACAGTGGAACGTGGATAATTCGAACTTCTGTAATTCGAAAACTTCTTTATTTCGAAGTTTTGACTTGGTCCCTAGAATTTTATATAAAAACAATGTTTAAATATTCTGGCTAATTAGAATAATTATTTGGATAGTTTGAATTTTTTGCATCGTAAATATATAAACAGAACAAGTCATTGTGTATTGCGATTTTCCCGGAAACGACACTCGGGCTTCCTGTCCGTAGACTATTTTTTGGTAGATCAACGCGAGCACCCCCGCCAACCCCTCACAGCAAGTACACCTGCTGTTGACTGGTCACATGATACCCGTCCCCCTCACCAGTCCACTACAGCTCATAAATCACAACATTGACATCTCTAGTCTGCCACTACACGGCGCCGGCGCAGTTCAGTAGCGTGTGTATCATTGATAGTGGTTTGTTCCGATATTCATCGTCTTTGTTTTGTGTTGGCATTTGTGACTTCGTCTGCGTTCAACTGGTTCGCTTCGTCAAAGCGAACCTACAAATCTCTGACTTTGCAAGAATAAATAGCGGCAATCAAGGAGGTAGAGAAGGGATTTAAGAAAAAATTTTAATTTTATTTTTTTTCGGGATCCCTCCAAATAAATTATCGACTTTTAACAAAAATTAGGATTTTTAATCAATAATATCTTTATTAACCTAACTTTTTTTAATATACAATGTTAAAACATGATGTTTTACTGTTTATTTCACCCACTTGCAAAAACTTTCCTTATTCACATTTTCGGATAGTTCAAATTTTTTTCTGGTCCCTTGAGGTTCGAATTATCCAAGTTCTACTGTATTATCAAATGAAGTTATACATTTACACTTCTTGATAATAGGATAGTACCCAAAATGTGTACAAGAATTAAAATTTTTTCTAAGGGTACTTGGTTCACTTATTTCAATATATATATATATATATATATATATATATCAATTTAAACGAATATTTTTTTGGCCTCTGGGCATCTAAAGACGAAAAAATAACATGGTCCCGACGGTAATAGCTTCTTCCCTATGGGAAATTTACTAACATTTCTTTTCCTGTTTTTCTATTTATTTTTACCTTACAAATCAGAAAGTAATATTAGGTTTAAGAAAATTTAAAAAAATTAAGATAACATAGCGTTTGGAGGTATTTCCTCATATTAAGTTCAGTGTGCGAAAGGTTAAGGAATGCTTATACATTAGCAATAACATTACACATTTTAGAATTTAAATTAGGCTTACTATTAATTACGTTAATAAATAACACATCAGTAGATTCAGAATTATTTCCACTTTCACTTTCCACTGCATTTACCTGTTTTTGACCAGAAACATTTTTTGATTTAGACTACAGACTTTGGAAAAATAATTGAACCCACCACATTTGTTGCACTGTTGTCAGAACGCTGGGCAGTTCCCAAAGACACTTGTACCTCCACATCTTGCACATCTGCGATGACCTCGGATTAGGTTGGAATTTATTTAGCCTATTCAATGACAAACTTCGCTGATTCATTGAAGTAGCTGCCTGTTTGTATAGATTTAAACCTACCAGATTTTTTATGATTCACACTAAAAACATTTACACCAGGTGAAAGATTAAGAGATAGATCAGTCTCTCGAATAAGACATTCCCTGAGCGCATCACAAATAATGCCACAGACAAACCTGTCTTTTATTAGATCATCACACTAAGTTCCAAATTCATAACAAGTACTTAATTTGCGTAATTGAGTTACAAAGGTATCAATAGGCTGTTGAACACAAGTAAAAAATTTATGCCTTTCAAATTTGGTATTTAATTTGGGGACAAAATGTTCCTCAAACCTCTTAAGGAGTAAACTAAGTTTTTATCCTCACCTTTAAGTTTAAAGTCTGGCAAATTTCAATGGCATCATCTCCTATAACATGAAAGAGCAGAGCACACTTATTTAACACAGTATTATCAAAGTTTTTATCGTTTATAGCAGAAAGATCAATTTCAAATTTTCTTCGCCAAATTCTCCATTGAGGAGCCATATTCCCGGTAATTACCAAAGGAGAAGGTTGAGGGATCAGACTTTCTGCCATCATCAATTAATAACTGAAATTGATTTAACAAATTTCTTACCAAAACGTGGTTTTCACTTCTTGAGGTAGATTTTGCCAAATACTCACATACAGTAGAACCTCGATTATCCGGGATAATCATAGGGAGAGGGGGCACGGATAACTGGAAACACAGTTAATCGGATTGAGAAAAATAATTCAAAGTATTCACGTAAAAACCACGCTGGTTTATAAATACATCGTTAGTTGTCAACACGCTTTAAAAAGATCTTCGTCACTAATAACTTTGAATGTGGGCAGTTCGTTATCATTGCATGCAAACCATTATTTGACATTGTTACAAAGACTATACACAACTTGGGACAAATTCAATTAAAAATATTACAACACATAGAAAAACAAACAGTTAAAATTAAACAATAGATTTAATGAAATGAATTGAAACACTAGTTCAAAACTGTAACTCATCGACAGAATAATAAAAACTGACAACTAAAAAATCAAGTCAGCACTTGTTCATACAAAACACGGGTGAGGGGAGGGGTGATGACTCATCGACTTCCGACAGTCTCATTTCTTATCTTTCTTCCTTTGTCTGTCTTCTCTCTCCCCGCCCACACACGTGCGCAGTATCTAGTGTGCAATCTAGTGCATCTGTCGTCATGGCCACGGGCCAATCACATACTGAGTTTCGTTGTGAACAGCTGTGAAATGAAGAAATATTGATCGTCTGGCGCTTGCTTATTTCGTCAGAATGAAGATCGATAATTTATCCTTCGTTCAAGTTTGCGGTTATCTACTCTTTAGTTGATACCCAGAATATTTTCAGTAAAATATTATAATAATGTTCAGTTTATTTCAAAACTAATTTTACGTTAGTATAAAGTAATGTTGTCACGTAGTTGAATTTGAAAATAGTTTTCATGAGAAAGTTGACAGTGAAAAATTTCTTTTAAAATAATAAATTTTTCTAAGTTTTGGACCCCGGTTAACCCGCCGCCCGGTTGATTCACCCCCGGATAATCAAGGTTCTACTGTATTTACCACAAAATATGTTAGATTCTTCCTTTTCTTGCCTACCTTCCTCTTGCCTTTCTTCCTCTTCGTGCCATGTTTAATATAACTAATTTTTGGTGTACAAAACCCAACACAAATCGGATAGAACGTCTCTGAAGGAACACTTGATGCCATTCAGGCAAAACATGTAGCCTGTGAACCTGTGGTGTAGCCTATATGTGAACTGTGATAAGACGTAAGTTATTTGGGTTAAATACATCGTTCGGATTTAAAATAATGGACTTTATTAGTACAGTAGAACCTCGATTAACCGTCACCCTTTTAACCGTCAGTCTCTATTAACCGCCACCCCACTAGCGTAAAAAGAATTATGCGTCAGTGCCGAGCCGGATCGTCTGTTGAGGCTCTATGATGAGTTGAGACAACTGTACTGCCCACCTGCAATGTGCGTGAATCATTGGCGACAAGGGTAGTGATCCAGCTGGTTAATCCCTCACACTGTCTTATGCATTCCACTGCTACCGTTTCATTTTAGTTCAGTGTGGTGCGTGGCTTACTACAGTGAACTGAAGTTATTGCCGATTTCGAGTGCAATGCCTACTAGTTTTTTACGTGCTTTACCATTTATTGTTGACAGTGTTGCTTATACGTAGTGTGTAATGCTCTTCTGTTATGGCTGAGAAACGGAAACGTGTAGTTTTGGGACTCGACAATAAACAATTAATTACTAAACGCTGTTGCTTCTCAGGAAAATTAGAAACATGACCTCCTGAAAAGCTAGACGGAGAAAGAAACAAAAGAAAATGACGGATTATTTTAAAAACTAAATACCGGTAACGGAAGTTTTGAGAGTTAAAGTACGTACATGTACAGTCGATATTTCATTGTTTTCTTAATAAAGTATTTTTCACTTGAACTGGCGTAGTTTTGTTTTTCTCATATAAAATAAATTCACATTAAGTACTACGCAGCAATCATGAAAATTAATTAGAACTTACAATAGCGCCGTTATAACATAAAGGCTGCATTGCGATGTTGCCACACCAAACACTGTCTAGGTAATAAGTTGTATCGGCGCTATTATTATTTCTGTTATCCGTCTATTCAGTTATCTGTCATGGTCCCGGTCCCGAGGGTGACGGTTAATCGAGGTTCTACTGTACTTTTGATGAACTTTACACTGAACTTTCAGATAATCCAAACAACTCTGTATTCCGAACAGGGTACGGTCCCAATTAGTTCGGATTACCGGGACTCTGGTGTACTAATATTACAATATTGCAATATCGGACCAATACAGTAGCTAATGTTTTCAAAGGTACGCTCCCGAGTCGCTGCGGGATGGTAAGTTCTCCACCCGCTCTGACGTGTGGTCCTACGGTGTGACACTGTTCGAGATGTTCTCACTTGGCCAGGACCCACAGCTACCCTCGCTGGTGGACAGCACTGATCAGACGCAACTGCTGGCTGCACTGGAGGCCGGCGTGCGCCTGCCTTGCCCACCCACATGTCCACAGCATATCTATGTCACTGTGATCCACCCGTGTTGGTATTTGGAGAGTCAGAGTCGACCGACATTCCGCCAGCTGGGACAAACCATTCAACAGCTTCGCTCCACGTACCTGTGTGCCAATACGTAGACCAGTCCGTGATGGCGTGACTGGCCTACGCTGGTTCACTGGTTTGATACGAGTGCAAGAAGTTGTCACTGTATGGGTGAGTCACTCCTGGGTGAGCTGGTACACCCCGTACCTAGACTAAGTGCTACAAAGACAGTGCCCTGTAGTCCCTGATTCTATAACCCACTCCGACATTGACCTATGGTCTTCATGTTGAAAATAACAAAATAACAATTTGAAATATTGAAATTTATAATTTTATAATTTAAAACTTGAAAACAAAGCAAAATTTTAAATACCTTTGTTAACTGAATCATAAGTATAATTTCATAATGTTGAAAATTTAAAATAAATAATAGTTTTTATTTTTCTGAAAATTTAAAATAAATAATAACTTATATTTTACGTAGTTTTAAAGATTAATTATTGAAGTAAATTAGTGCAATCTAAGCTTTTTCAAGTAACAAAGTACGAGTAAAGATAACAAAGTTACATACATTTTAAATATTTAACCACAAATGTAAAATGAGGTTAAGACAATGAGACAATGCTTTTACATCTTGAGAACTATTTGTTGTCCTTTACTGTACATGCTATTATCTATAATATTATAAAGAAGAGGTGGTTTCTGTATGTTTGTGGGTTTGTTGTGGCAAGTGAATGCGAAAAATACTGAACCAACCGGTTTGAAATTTTAGGCAAAGGTAGATCTTAAACTCATGCAAAACATAGGCATACTCATTTCCTTAAAATCCTCTCGGGCTACGCCCTGTGAACGTCCTAAGTTTCAATGTTTACATTTTTAGAGAATGAAAACATAAAATTACTTGAATGTCAACAGCTGTGAATACTAAAATTTGACAGTTCGAGAAGAAGGAGAAGAAGATGAAAGAGCTGCCGTGACCGTCCTAGGTTTCAATGTTTACATTTTCTAATGACAACATCCGTTTGCACTATATTTTGACAGTTCGGGAAGAAGAAGAAATAAAGTTGATTTTTCAGATAAACTGCTGGATCGAAATTAGTGAATTATTTTAAATAGCGGAATGGTAGATTTTAAGTTTTTTCCGACGACTGTCTCTATTACATTAATCCTTATCCTCTCCCAATATTTGACATATGTTACTTTGAAATGTTGTAGACACTCCTGTTTTGTCATTTTGTAAACAATGGAGAATTAATTAACAATACCGTTAAGATGGGTTTGGACCGTTCCCCATCAAAAGGTTAAAAATGCCACTGGCGTAGAAATACACAAAAGAAAAAAATACCTTAAATGTATCAGTAGAGCCTACACCTTTCAGCCTTTTTAGCCCGTGCGAAGAACGGGTACTTTGGCTAGTTAGTAATATAATGAATATTACAGTTTTTTTACTTTGGAATGTTAAAAGAAAATTGTTTCTTTTTTTTTTACAAACAACTCTCATGATCTTATAAGATACATTCAAAATTGAACTACATTTTTATTTGATACCTTTTATCAAATATTTTCAACGATAATTTTGTAGGGTATGAGAAATACAATAGAAAAATAACTAAAATGTAAAAAAAAATATGGTTCAAATTAATTGTTATTTTGCACAATAGTAGATATTTTTCATTAATTTGTTTTCGGTAATGTTGTTAAAGTTAAAATCTGTTTTATTTATTCACTTTTAATTCAAAATCAGATATCTGATTATGGTTGATTAACCCTAGAAATGGCAAAGTTGTAATTTACAACGCATTTACACATTCAATAAGAATTGGCAGGTGGAGGCATCTGTCTTGGGTTTCGTGTACTTGTTCGACACAATCGCCTACAAGACCGTCTTGCCCTCTGGGGGCAAACAACCGAAACTGCTCTTGTAGTACTCGAGCCTGCCACCGGGCAGGTCTATAACCAAGTAAGCACTTTCTACTTCTAGGCACTGATTGTCCGAGCTAACGCTAACGGCTAACGCGCTACGCTGACGAGCGTAACGTTCTAGCCATTCCGAAGTGCTAGGGTTCGAATCCCGACCATGAGCAATCCCAATTTGGCTTGCAAATGTGTGGTAAAGCGGAGTGGAGGGCCCACCTTAAATAAACGGTGACCAGCTTGGGTTGAAGTTGACGGCATTTTTAGGCTTAATTGGGATTGCAGTGGACACCTGTTTTGCTTTTGTGGCTAGTGGTTAAGGGGATAAGGGGAGGGCATGTTTTAAGCTTTTTTTGTTAAAACTTTGATATTTCAAGAATATATTAGTAATTATTTTTATGTTACAGTTAAGAGTAAAAAGCTTGCCACTTCTAGGGTTAACAAATTTTATCAGTAATGTTCAGTTTGTATAAGTTTAGTTAAGCTCATATTATTTTTGTTAGTACAAAATTTATCGAAGGTTGCAAAAGTGTTTTCTCCCACCCACACGATAGTATAAGGAGATAGAATTATTTTTGTCAAAATTTTCAATCTTTAGTTTTTAGGGGATACATCTGTTGTGAAATTCCCTGAAACTAAAATTTTTTTTATTTGAAAAAGACTTCAAATGATAGTTTAACACGTTTGCTGCTAAAATTCATGAAATAGAGAGTGTTATATGCTAAACTTTTTTTACATTTTTACTCACTATTTGATGTCTTTTGATGGAAAACAGTGAAGGAATTCCATCAGGACAAAATAAACTGCTTTTACAGCTACTTTTTCCTGTCAACAATTGTTACCATCCACACCTGGGAACGTTCTTTTACTGATTCATGATTTTTTTGTTCTAATATTTTTTCATAAACTCACTGTTATAAGTCATAAACACATTTATTTAATTTTAAATCGTAGAACTATTACAATATCATAAAAATGTACTATTTACAACCTCACCAGCCCACCCTTATGTGTTACTTTCACTTCTGCGAGTCATCAAAACGCTTACACATGATGCTTAATCCCAGCTGCTCCTCACTCTTGGCGCAATGATCCTTTTATGGATATTTTTCTAGCTGCATTCACAGCACCTTTTATTTTTTACTATTTTGCCGCAACTTGCCTTTTTGGTGGTTCAATAAAACAGTATTTACTACGAAAAATGACACAGCCAAAAATGAAAGAAATGTACCTCTCCACAAGGGCAATAACAAACACAGGCACAGGAAAAGTGCTAGCAAGTCACTGACATATTAGGGAACAATGGAATGGGGCAGCGATCGTTGCCATGTGCATCCGGGAAGAAGGCAGCAATCGTTGCCGCCCGAAGCGAAAGCGTTAAAAGTTAGGTTACTAAATGGAAAAATATAAAATTTTCCAGTAAAAGAATAAATCAATAAAATAATTTGACTATCACTATTAAAACCTGATCAAAAAGTTACAGTAATTAGTTCAGTAGAACCTCTCAAACTTGATCCCGAAAACTTGACATTCCGTAAAACTTGACAGGGCTGGTGAATTAATATTTTTTACACCGCCCATAACGTAAAGCAGTACATAGGCCGTCCCGGAGCGCTAGAGACTCAGACTAGGTTTTGGCTTTTCCAAAGTTGTTCAACGCACAACCTGTTTACCTGCCTAGCTAGGGCGGGCTATTGTTTGCAAGCGTTCCTGTGACCCATTTTCCTTATTGTGATGTGGGATTCCCGAGCAAGTCATAAACTACGCTCACTTTGTTGTCGTCACTGGGCGTTCAGCTTAGTATAAATGTTGATAAAAATGTGTAATTGTATATAATAAATCAATAAATTTACCATTTTAACACGTTCGTCTCGGGCAGCATTGATCACTGCCGCGGATGTTCTTTTGAACATCCCCTCGTGCGGGCAGCAACATTTGTTGCCACGAAATAAATGGCCGTAAATGCTGTTTTTTGGCCCGGATGACATTTCTTCACTATTTTCCATCAAATGGTGAGTAAAAACATAGAAGAAAATTTTGGCACAGTCCTGTTCCACTCTATTGCATGGACTTTAGCAGTGAATGTGTTTTAATACTATAATTAAGCGTTTTTTCAACCCTTAGTTATTTTTATATAAGTTCCCTAAAACTCAACATCCTCAAAACTCGACAACCTTTAAGTGCACATTGTGTCAAGTTTGAGATATTCTACTGTACTGTATTTAGAGTAATTTCTCCACGATGAATGGTTGAGGATAACAGTTTACTGTCTGCAATAAAATCAGTAGGCTTCGTTGTCCATTCATATGGAAATTTATCTTCTCATGAAGATAAATTTCTTCCTTCGTTTTCATGACTGTTTTACACGAAACTTCGTATGTAGTTTTTTCTATCACCTTAAAGTGGGGGAGAATCCCTCTAAAATCTTTTAACTTAATGTAAGAGGGTTTGTGAAAGAGATTTAATGTGTATTTTAAAACAACTTAATAATGTTAAAAAGTATTTAAAACAAAATACAATAGTTTTATGAAATAATACTTTTTGATTTACTTTTACAGAGAGAAAGTATGTGTCAGTTCAGAGATACCATTTACTAATCAAATTTGATTAGCTCTGAATGACTACATAAATATTTATTATTTTTAGCTAAATCAGTGTCTTACAAATGAATTTTAAAATCATGCATTTAAAATTTAACAAACCAAGTTATGAATTAAAAAGTTTTGTCTCTTATATTTCTGGTATGTAGGCTAAACAAAGTTGATTAAGAGAATTCATATAATGAGTGATTCTTAAGTGACGTTGACATGCAGAATTTTTGTTGGTTCTTTCAGCAAGAAACCTTGAAGTGTCGGTTGCAAGCAGTATTAGATTGGGAACCTAAAAATTAAGAATCATTCATAACACCTTTTTAAGCCTAGACACCTATGTATCATGGTGTCATACTTATATGACACTAACTCATGGGAATCTAACTTATATGTCAACATTCAGGCTATTTTACAGCATTTGATAAATAAATTAGTAAAATTATGATTCAATATGAATGTACATCTGAGGCAGATTTTCTAGAGCTAAATCTTAAGTAATTGTGCACAATTAACCCATTCCTGTCTAAGGACGAACATTGCATGTCCTCACATTTCGCTAGACAAATGAGTGAAGACTGAAGCGTCTGGAATACGCACAATGTTTGTTGCCTCCTCATATTTCAAAGTAGTTCTTTTTTTCCCGTTAGGTGTGCTAGTTCATTTCTCATCCTATTGATAGTGTTGGGTTCCGCTTTAAATCATCGTATTTTGTGTCCAATGTTCCATGTTGACAGTAAATTGTTGTTTCGTTCGCATAATTCGTTCAGCGATTGTACTTATTGATGAGAATGAAGTAAATGATTCTTTTTTAAAGATTTATTATTAACTATTTTATTAGTGCCAGGTAACTAGAAATAGATGTGCCAAGTGAAATAAAGGAATCATTTGAAAAACCAAGTAAGTCTTGTTGAAGCAACAGTACCGACTTGTTTCTAAGCCTGCCTCTTGGAACTGGTGAAAAAATAGATTAATAGATTTTTCTTGCTAAATGTAAATATATACTATAACAGGGTAAAAGTAACAGGGTAAAGAAATCAAAACATATAGTTCACGAAGTTACTGAAATCAATCAAGCTAATAGTGACATACAGTCATAATAAAAAATGCTTGATTTTAATTCAGACTAGAGGGCCCCAGGCGTCGGACGGAAATTCTGACAGAAATGGGTTTATTGACAATAAGAACTTTCATTTGGTTAATGTAATTATTGTACTATGCCATATATGTTGACATTTGATTAATTATCTCTTGTTGAGGATGAACAAATCAAATTGTAAATAAGAATTTTATAGATTGTTAGTAATTTGAATAACCTGAAGAAAATCTAGTCTTGTAAATTTTTAAAAGTCTGTTTTATCTACTGTATTGTTAAATAAAATTGTATATATTTTTCATTGTTTATTAAACTTTTTCTTTTTAATAATGTGGGTATGAGTTCGTATTATTCCCTACACTGAATATGATGCTAATTTTAGTGATATTATCTGTGCCAGCAAATTTTGAAAGACTGGTTGAGTTAACTCCTGAATCTTGGAAGTGTTCTTCCATTTTCCATGGGCTATTTAAATTAATTGAAATACTCTTATACTGTACTTACTGTATTACTGTACTTAGTTGATGCCACCAGTTTTGGGAGGTTAAATGATAATACAGTAGAACCTCGGTTAACCGAAACCTGGGTTAACCAAAACAGTTCGATAAATAATAATAAGTATGCAATATGTGAACAGCGATTTTCTCTCTTTAGAAAGAATGGTGATGCGCAGCATACATTGAGTATTCCATTGTTTAATAATGATTTTCGATTGTTTGGCCATTGATTGTTTTGGGCAGGTTTGCTGCCATGATAAACACATAAACTATGATTTTTAAGCATTTAAAGCATAAGATCTCAACCAACAAGTTTAATCCAAAAATATTGATTGATAAGTGAAATATTAATTTTTCTTTATCCTCCATAAGGTTAACATTGCAGCCCCAAAATACAACGTACTGTGTTTAGATTTTTCAATATCTCGGTAACTGTTGGAGATAGAGAAAAACTTTAAGGAGCTAATTTATGTAGTTTTTAAGCTGATTCTAATGGTGAAAGATAAAATTTGAAATTTTTAAAGATTACATATGAAAAACGCAAAAAACCCAATTTTTGAGTACAAAACCCCCCAAACTACCCGTTCCCATTTACCGATATGTCTGGTTTACAAACTCGTCTGAGAAAATGTAGGAATACACATCTCTACCAAATTTGGTCTCGATCGGACTATGAGAGTTATCGTGTTCACAGACACACATTATTATTACCCGAAACTTGTAGAAGGAATAAAAATGTTTTCTAAGGGTACTTGGTTGAATTATTTCAATATAATAATATTGTAGCCCTGTTTGATGAAAAAAACAGTAATATATATATATATATATATATATATATATATATATATATATATATATATATATATATACAGGGTGTTCATTAAAGTCGGGGACAAACTTTGAGGGGTGATAGTACTCATCAAAATAAACAAAAAATTACCTTTAAGCATTTGTCGAAAAATCCTTCCTTTAGCTGCTAGCCGCCATTTTGTATTTTTTACAAAAAACTATATATCAAGACCTATTAAAGATACAGAAACCAAACTTTGCACACATTTTTATTGGCCAAAGACAAAAATATTCTCAAAGTATTATTTGATTTTCTTTTATATTTACTAAATGGCGGTGGTTAAAAATCTTTTAATTCAAATAACAAAAAACCCATTAACTTTATAGAAAAGTTTTACAAGATATAAAAAAGATTGTAATTTGAATTTCAAATTGTATGGTACTTTGGTGAACGAAATACATCCCTGGATAACCCAGAAAATGTAGGTTTAATGTTACATTACAGGGCCCACGCGCTCTGAAGCCGCTTTGTGTCGGCTGAACTCCGTTTCTTAGCCACAGCCGCGCTGCGGTGGCAATGAGTCCTGTATTCTAACATTATAAGTGCATTTTGTCGCTTATCCGTGGACGGATTTCGTTCATAAAAAAATTGTTCGATTGAAATTGAAATTCCAATCTTTTTTACATCCTGCACAAATATATAACATATATATTTATTTATACATAAATTTTATTGTCTGGCCTTTGGGCACCTAAAAAATAACATGGTTTGGGCTTAAGTCATGCTATGAGACCTACGGTAATAGTTTCTTCCCTATGGGAAATTCGCTAAAATATTGGCTTTACAATACTGTTCATATTAAAATAAACTTGTTCAGCAAATTTCCTATGGGGAAGAAGCTACTACCATAGGTCTCATGGCAAGGCTTAAGCCCAGGACCATGTAATTTTTTTGTCTTTAGGTGCCCAGGGGCCAAAAACAATAGTCGTTAAATTTTATATTTATGTGTCTGTGAACTCTCGTAAAAATGGTCCTCGGAAGAGTTCGTAAACCAGAAATATCTGTCTATCGGAACGGGTAGTTTGGGGGGTTTTGTAATCAAAAATTGGATTTTTTGCGTTTTTCATATAATTAAAAAAATTTGATTGGTATTGCTAATTGATGTAAATTCAATTTCCCTTTTGCTTCTTGATCCTCCTCATTCTGTATCTAACACAATCAGTTGACCACTGTTTATTAATAGTCTTACGAATAATTGTGTTAGCTCCAACAATTACACATGGGTAAAAGATGCTGAATCACATCACAGGTTAACTGCGTCTTAGCTCGTAGCCAACACGGTGGACTCATGCGTTAAAGGTAGTGAGATCAATCCCAGACCGACACCGATAAATTTTTGTTTAGAGTTTATCATCACAACTATCATTTTTGTTTTTTATTTCAAGAAAGCAACTAACAACATTATGTTCTGTTGCCGACATAAGTAAAACAGTAATTATTAACCTATTTGTAATATTAGTATTATATTTATTTCCTTAAAATCGTCTTATTCTAACCAAGCAAAGCTCGGTCTCCAGGTACAGGTACTGTACAATTTAAGACACTTAGATGGTGAACTCCTAAACATTCAAGACAAAATTAAATTTATGTAGAACAAATATGAGCAGATATTGTTGTACTCAAAATCTTTATTGATGTTCTTCTGCTCAATCTCAGATAAACTTATTTATTAGGTTCATGTATCAGATAAATATTTGTTTAAATTTTTATTCACTTATACACTATAAGTAACAAATTGTCAATTATTTAGACAAAGAATAAAATACTGGAGCAATGTAAAATACATATTTATTAATAACATAGATAAGACATGTGCTAAATATACTATCTATAGTTGTGAATAATAAATAACCAAACTAAAGATACACAAATATTTACACATTTTACTGCACAACATCATCAAACATTTACATTACACTACTGCTAATCAATTATCGCTTTCACTATATAACTACTATTAACTTGTTTTGTGGTTATGTTTAAATTTAATAGTAAAAACTGTATAATTTTGAATATTTTTTCTCTTTATGGTGTATTTTTTACTCTTCATAATATTTTTTAGGGTTGCCTTTTAACATACTAAAATGTAGGAAAATGTAAAATGTAGGAAATTCTTTGGCTACCTATATATTTGTTTTTGAATTGGCTTTTATTCTTCAAAGAAAATACAAACTTAGGTGGCGTTAATAACAAGTTCATAAATTTGAAAGAATTCCTACGTACAAGATTTTACGTATCTACTACATTACTAATTAACTACATTATTTATGTGTCAATGGTAGTACTTAATATGTAGAATGATTGACTCCAACCTGTTTGTGACTGACTATTTGTTATTAAATAGGACAACAAGAATGGAATTCAAGCTCAGATAAAATATCTTCATATAAGTTCCTGAGATAACAGAAGTACAACTAATTGGCATCCTTTTTTTTATGTGGAATCAAACCCTTAAGGTAACCAATAAACATCCAAAGGATCCCTCCTCTTTTTTTCTCTCACTGACTTCAAACCTTGTAACTATGTAAAGTACAATTACATTGTAGAACAAAAAATATAATATTATTATTTTAGTTTTTACACTAATTGTAATGGTAATCTTCTAAATTATTTAGAAGATTACCATTTACCGAAGCACTAATCAGTTTTTTTACTTTTCTTTGTTTTTGGTTTTAGTCTTTGTTTATTGCTTTTGCTATTACTGCCCAGAGAGAAGACTGTCCTGACTATATAGTATAGAACAGCTGAAACGGTCAATAGTGTTGTGGCCAGTGTGGCAGCAACATCCAGCAGTAGCAGCTGATACCAGGGAAGTTTGATAGACGCCGGTTGCAGATGTGCTGCTCCCTGGTGTCTGATTACATATTCTGTCCAATACACAGCTGACTGAAGAGCTGTCATTGGTCTGTCGTGGAACTTAAGTGATAACCGCTGCATGTTCTCTGCGTAGCTGGAACGCCATTACAAAGTATATAATTTAATGTGCAAGTTATTTGTATGTTGAGAAAATATGAAATTTATTTTTCCCTTTTAATCTAGTAGTACATGGAGAAAGTATTGTTTCCATAAAGATATTTAAATTAATTTATCAGTGGATATATATGTTTTGGGTTCCTCTGAACATAATACTCTAGTACAGTGGTTCCCCAGCTGTTCTGACCCCCGACCCACAACAACCTGAACATTATTTAGGGACCCACTAGAATTTAAGATACTTTCAAATACCAGGTAATCGCCTTCAATGCTTGATAAAACTAAAATTTTGTCAAGTGTTTTAATTTTTTCCTTTGATTTAAAAAAAATATATCAACACTAAAATTTGACTAAGCTAAAAAAATGGGATGAAAAAAATAGCAGTAAAAACTAAAACTTTTTTTAATCTTTACCAGGAAACATAAAGCCCTAAATGGAATATCATTTGGCCTTCTGATTTTTCTGATTATATGAAAAGAGTAAAATACCATTTAGCTACAAAGTAATAGCTTCTAAAGGTCATTTAGTAATGTGATATAATGGCACTGCTTTTCTTCAACCATTTGCAACACCCCTTCTTGACTGGACAAAAATAATTTACTGTTGGTTATTCTAGAATTTAAAATTTGAATCAATTTGAAGAAGCAGAAGGTGTTAGTGCAGTGGAAGTTGGGTGGTTGGGCCCAATGAGGCACCCGTGAATTTTAAACTAATTTGATGGAACTGTTTATATACTATTTTTACTACTTGTGGTTAAAAGTATAGGAGTACACTGGAGTTCTTACAAAAATTTCTTTTATTAATTCAGTTAAAGTTTGATAAGTATTTTAATTGATGGTTGCTGGTTATTTTTTAATTTTAATAAGACCAATTTTTTTCAATCTGATTATTTTATAGGCCAGTGACTATTATGCAAAAGATGAGATTAATCAATTTGGACACCCACAGTAGTGTTCCTGTAACTGTAAGCTCACTGTGTGTACTGAGCAGGACCTACGATTTAAAATAACCTTGACTGTGGTGTAGGTGCCTCTGTGAGGGTGGCAAAGGACAACCTTGTGTTAAGGACCTCACACCTCCTAACCGCCAGAGCCTCAAATTTAATGCCTCATGCTGGGAAGTCTACACCTATGTCAGCCTATGCTACAACACTTCTAATCACACAGCTTTTCCTGAATTTAAAACAATTGAGGGTCCAATTTAATTTTTGTTGAAAGAATTTATATTATAATTTAAATAATCAGATTGTTTCCTTGTTTGTAAATATAATTCCTAGAATTTACCTTCTCCAAATTTGACCACCAACCATCGAAATTTAATGAAAATTATAACAAAGCGAGAAAATTATTTGTGCAATGCACAAGTTTGTCAAATAGGAGATGATAATTGTTACATCTAAAAAATAGAATCTTATACTATTACTTACAAAGACTTTTTGTTTCACAAACACATTAATTCACTTATGATAACAATAAAAACTTGATTGAAATATTCACTACATAACTACTATTCACTGATGTACAATTTGATTTAATAAAAGATTGAAAAAGGAATTTTTGTTACGTGGTTGCAACCACGTGCGCGCGATGCACATTAAGACCCCGTGAATTTAGCCCAGAATGTAAAGTTAATTTGCTGTTTATTTAAAAAAAAGCTCTATCCCCGAGATACTAGACACTTCCTAAAGTGGGGAATTAATTCTTGTTGAAGCTAATAAATAACTTCCATGAAAAATCCCCACTCGTCGGTCAGTCTAGCGGGTATACGCAAATGAAATTTAAGATTGAAACAGATGAGTTAATCGGCCGTGGAGAAATGGGCAGAGTGTGTTGCCGCCGGGTATATTTATAACCTCGGCTGGACAAATCTGATCAATCAGATCGCCGCTCCAACACTATTGCCTCTCCTATTGTTTGTTAACTGACCTCTTGACTTGTTGTTTGAGTCGATCACCGATTCGTAACACATTTCTTAATCTAACCTTTCAACGACGGTGGGTGTTTGGTACAAAGAAAAGTGAAGTAACTCTGATTGCCGCACACTTGCTGCTGCAGAGAAGAAGCTTTGGCTCTTTTTGTCTCGCATCAAGTCACATGTATCCAAAGAAAATGTTAAGTGTTTTGCAAAAGGGTGGCGTGTCGGATGACGACTGTGAGAAGCTGAACTCCAGGTATAAGACACATGCTTCCTTTAAAGTAGATGTTCCTATTAAAAGTAAGGAGTCTGTAATGTGTCAAATTTTTTTGTGAGGGTACGCTAATCGATTAATTTGTGTTTAAGAAAAGACGCAACTTCATACATAATAGGAATTTTTTTAGGAACTCCCTCAGTTTCTAGAGTCAATTTGCTGAAGCTGGATTACTGAAACAATTTTTTATCCTTGACAAGTCAAAGTTAAACGATGACCTAGGTAGAGTAAAAACTGAGCATGACTAGGTAGGTACTAGGTACTGGGTAGCACAGTTGAACTCATCACCTAATTTATATAAAGTATCAATTTAAACTATGTACTATAAATATTCAGTGTTTTGAAAACAAAATTCTAGAGCTGGAGCTACTATGTAGAGATGAAGCTGTAGATATACTCTGTTTATGGGAGCACTGGATGGCTCATTATGAAGCACAATTCACAATAGAATACAAAAAGTTTTGACCTAGTAGTCTATTTCTGTAGGATACATTCCATTAGGGGTGCAGCCCTTTATGTTAACAGTAAGTACCACACTGAACCTTTGCAGTAAGACAAATTTTATGAAGAGATGTACAGTGATTTTGCGGGTGTACAAATTCGTGAGTTGGCTCTTGTGGTGATCTCAATGAATAGGTGATCCAATGCGGACATTACACAGTCCTTTTTTCTACTGGAAGAGTGTCTGAATAATGTGGCCTTGTATTCAGTGCTCATTGGCACAGATCATAACATTAATCTCTTTGAAAGTAATAGTAGGTCAATAAGGCCTTAAAGGGTTTTGACCTTTTTTCCCTGCTCAGCCAACAAGAGAAAACTCTGCTGTTGTCTCTTTTGTTACTAATTTAAAGAGTTGGTAATATCAAGTAACAGTTAGTATTGATCAAATTTCAGATCATAAACATCTAATTATGTGCATCCCTAAACTCCAATCAAACATTGGAAATAAATGTCATATAACCCCCAGATGTCATATAACATTTGTACTTAGACCTATCACTGATAATCTTTTATTGTTTAATAGTATGCTTGCCCACATAATATTTGAATCAATTATCAATTAAATTGTTGATTCAAGGTACAAAACTGTGAGAGTACTGTAGCTTTTGATGTGTTCTTCAAGAATTTTGATCACACTTTTAATTTGTGTTTGTATTTTGTGTACTTCTACACCAGAGGCCTTTTTTAACGTTTTGATGGGTAATGGTCCAAACCTCGGTCTTGTTTTTACCCAATGTCGACCTGTTGTCAGGAAGCATAATTAATTAATAGTCTCATTAAATTATGAGGTTGATGACAACCTCATTAGAGCCGTTTTTGAGAAATTTTCATTTTACATATTTTTTATGGGTTTTAGGAGTATATTACCCCTTAAAAATCAATAATTAGAAAATAAATGTGTCCGAAATATTGTGGATTGTTACCAAAATATTGAATTTCATGAAAATCGGATCAATAATCTCTAGGCTTCTGCATATCCCTACAACTCACACATACATCTCTCTAAAAACAAAAACAAACTTTTTTGGATATAGGGGGCACTAATCTCTAGACTTCAGCACATCTCTCCACACAGACACCAAGACAGACATCACTCTAAAAACCACTTTTTCAATTCAGGGGGCACTAAAATGGATATTCTGTATACACCAGAAATTCAAATTCAAAAATTCTGACAAAAACAATACTTTCTCCTTATACCATCGTATAGCGGGAGAAATTAATAAAATATATGTATATATATACCAGAATCTCAAATTTGAAAATTCTGACAAAAACCCAGTTATCTAAGTGCAAAGTAATGCTAAATAATGAATTGGAGAATTTTCTCTTTGTTTTCATTTCTTTAAGACTTCTTTAAGATTTCTTTAAGATAAGAGGTTAATATTTTTTCATGATAATAAGTTCCATATATTTCTTCTTAACAATGAATCTTACAACCCATAGAAAAGACGGGTTTACTGCTAGTTAAATATATTCATTATAGGTGTATTGGAAATTCATTTGAACCTGGAGGTTTTAATTGTTATTGAGTTTTTACTTAGTTTCTCTTATTCAGACTGTTGCCATACCTGGGATCATTCAGGACAGCTGAGAGCGCAGCAGCAATTTCTTCCTCCTGGAGGTTGTCGATTTCCAACATGACACCAGCTCCTCGGCGGACTATATTCTTGGCATTCTGGTACTGATCGGAGAAGAATGGCACTCCAACCAGGGGCTTTGCGAAGTACACTGACTCTATTGTGCTTGCCAAACCGCAGTGGGTGATGATGGCACGTACATTGGGGTGGCCTAGACCAACAATTGAAGGGAATTAAGCTTTGTTTGTAATGCAATATCTATGAACATCTTGGTAATTTTAAAATCTTTTTAGGGTCAAGGAAGTGCTCGGGGAGGGGAGCAGTCCCATGAACATTTTCACTCTTATTTACTTGGACTGCAGCCCAGTGACTAGTGACCAGATTGCTGTCCATCAGTTATGTGAGACTGGTCAGGATGAAACTTAGGATACCTGGCTTGACTTTTTAGGTCACTTCCAATAGCCTGCAGGTTTGCTGTTTTTCCAATATCTTCAAAGTAGATTGGAGGGAGACTAATGTGAGTGTTTTCATAAATACTAAATCACACATTGTGCAACCCCTTTGTGCCTGCCCTGGTCTCCTGAAATAGGTGAAACTTATTGAAATTACTGGCTTCTTTTTTAAAATCAATGTTTTATGAAGAAAGTCTGGGGATGTATTTTTTCTTATCTTGCTTCGAAAACTACCTTTTAGCGAATTTCCCATAGGGAAGAAGCTATTACCGTAGGTCTCATGGCAAGAGTTAAGCCCGGGACCATGTTATTTTTTCTTCTTTAGGTGCCCAGAGACAAAAAACAATAGTCGTTAAAATTTATATATATATATATATATATATATTATATATATGTGTCTGTGAACACGATAACTCTCGTAAAAATGGTCCGATCAAGACCAAATTTGGTAGAGACGTGTATTCCTACAAATGCTCGGACGAGTTCGTAAACCAGACATATTGGTCAATGGGAACGGGTAGTTTGGGGGGGGTTTTGTACCCCCAAATGGGGTTTTTTGCGTTTTTCACATGTAGTTTTTTAAAATTTCAAATTTTATCTTTCACCATTAGAATCAGCTTAAAAAACTGCACAATTAAGTACCTTAAAGTTTTTCTCTATCTCCAACGGTTACCGAGATATTAAAAAATCTAAACACAGTACATTGTATTTTGGGGCTCTAATGTTAATCTTATGGAGGACTAGCCAAAGTACCCGTTCTTCGCACGGGTAAAAAAGGCTGAGAGGTGTAGGCTCTACAGATACATTTAAGTTATTGATAATTAATTCTTTATTGTTTACAAAATGACAAAACACGTGTCTAAGTATATATCTAAACATGACAAAGTAACATATGTCATATATTGGGAGAGGATAAGCACTAACGTAATAGAGGCAGGCATCGGGAGAAAATTAAAAATCTACCATTCCACTATTTCGAACTAATAATTCACTAATTTCGATCCAGCAGTTTATGTGTAAAAATTAACTTTATTTCTTTTTCTAACCGAACTGTCAAAATGTAAAGTAAACGGATGTTGACATTAAAAACTGTAAACATTGAATCCCAGGGTATTTACAGCAACCATGTCTTCTGCTTCTCGAACTGTCAAATTTTAGTGTTCACAGCTGTTGATATTCAAGTAATTTTATGTTTTCATTTTCTAAAAATGTATACATTGAAACTTAGGACGTTCACAGGGCGTAGCACGAAAGGATTTTAAGGAAATGAGTATGCCTATGTGTTGCATGAGTTTAAGATCTGTCTTTGTGTAAAATTTCAAACTATTTGGTTCAGTATTTTTTGCGTTCACTTGCCACAACAAACCCACAAACACACAAACCCACAAACCCACAAACACACAAACCCACAAAAAAACATACAGAAACCACCTCTTCTTTATAATATTATAGATAGATAAGGAAAAATTAATATTTCACTTATTAAGCAATACTTTTGGATAAAACTTTATATTTAGCTTCATGTGGTTGAGGTTCATCCATTTATGCTTAAAAATCATAGTTTATGTGTTTATCATGGCAGCAAACCTGCATACTCTTTTCCCATGTTAATCATATGGAGAATAGGCAAATCTCTTATTTATGAACAGATGTTGATGAAAGTTTGTATAAATGTTAAAAATAAAAATTTTTGATGGTATAAATGCCTACTCTCAGTTATCCTCACAGCATCAAACCTGCACACTCTTTCCCATGTTAATCTTATGGAGAATAGGCAAATAATTCTCATGTTTATGGACAGATTTTTATAAAACTTGTCAAATATTATTATTATTATATTGTTGATTTGGAAATTCGCTGAGTACGCAGGTCTGCTGCGACGGGGGTATTTTTTAATATCATTTGAATTCATTATTACAATGGTATCAGTTGCATTTGATATATCGATCATTATGGTCAGCTGACATGATATGAGTACAACTCACAGACAATCATCTAATTGTTTACAATTGCAAGAATAAGATGAAAGCAATTCTTTCGACTGTTCAAGTTTCAGTTTGTACAGTAGTTACCATTACTGTATACAGTCTAACAAAAAATGTAGTTCATAAAACAGGTCTAAAGTGTCTTTTCGTTACTTGCTCAAATTACGATCTCGATTGGCAGTTCAGCTGTAAACCTAGAGCTTGTACGAAAAGCATTACTTTCAATTGGTGTAATGAAATATATTATTACCCAATGAATGTGTTAATAACAAAATTATAAAATTGAAAGTAAAGAATAAGAACTCATTGCAATAATTTCCATATATAATGCCAATGTAGCATTCATGAACGGCAGGGCTGAAAAAAAGAGTTCTTGTCTGATAAACAAAATACTATACAATACTACCGGTATTAATATATTGTTTTCAATGTCTGAGTGCAGGGCCGTCGAGAGAATTGATGGGCCCCTGTGCAGCACGTACCCTCGGGCCTGAAAGGGGGGTCTGGAGGGTTAGCCCCCCCAGCATGGGGAGGGGTCCGGGGGCGCCCCCCGGGAATTTTTAGTAAAATTATACTTATAAACACATATTTTTAGACTATTTAGTGACAGACAAAATATATTTTTATGTTGTAAAAGATCACGTTTTAATGTCAAGAGAGGTTTAAATTATTAAATTGGTACGAGTCTTAAACAAGTAATATTATTTGATATATGCTGATAAGGAGCTCATTTAAATAAGAAACTAAAGAAATCACAATTTCAAGGAAGCGTTTTTTACTTATTGACAAAAAGTAAAACATTTATCATTAAACATGAAGTTACAAAATGTTAAAGGAGACAAAAATTACGAAGCAAAATGTTACAAAATTAGTTACTGGAGTGTTCGTAATTCAAAGCAGATGACAAAAAATCACTGTATTACTTTCACAGGATGATCCTTCTAGCCCTTTTGTGTGAAAAATCACTTATAATGTCTTCAAAGTTTATCTTTGAGGCCATTTCTGAATCGATTTCTAAAAGGGCCAATGCGCTCATTCTCTTTTGGGCCAAAGTAGATCTTAAAACACTTTTTATTATTTTCATCTTGCTAAAACTTCTTTCGGCCTCAGCCACAGTAACCGGTATTGTGCAAAATATTCTTAGGCCTACACAGACATTTGGAAACAAATTTTCTAATTTCAATTTTTTCTGTTTGGTAAGCAATGCTAGAGGTTTGACTGGCTCAGTGCCAAAGTTGCAGTTATGGATGGATTTTAAATGCTCAACTTCTTCCCCAAGTGCCAACGCTAGATCATCAGAGTAATGGCTTTGTAGCAATGTGCACTTTTGTTTTATTTCATCTTCAACTAATTTTTGGTATTTCCATAAAACATTTAACAGTTTGTAACAGTTCTCAGCAACTTTGAATCTTTCGGTCAGACCACCAAACACCGCGTCCGTTAGTTTGTAGAAAACATTCTCTTTGAACTCCCTCTTTTTTTTGGTTCCTCCTTCATTTTCACTGATCGGGCTGTCTTCTTTCTCCCCGTGTGCAAGTTTCCTCTTCTTTTTTATTTTTTCAGGAAAATTTATTTCCCTGGTGAATCAGAGTTTATATTATGCGCAACCAATGTGGCTTCAGAGAGTCAGAGAGAAGGGCTTCCAAAGCAGACAGCATAATGCATATACATTCAAACAGGCATTCAAGACACTCATCCAATAATCAGAGGCAAACAGGCAGCAGTGGATCTGACAGGCACATATTACCTCGTAGTACCAAAAAGATACTTTTATTTTGAAGCGTATAATGCTTTAGAAAGTTTAAAAATATGTAAAATGTGTGCACAATATACAGAGTGATCCGTAAGTAACCATCAAAACTCTGGGAAATGTTTCTATGGGTCAAAATAAGGCAAAATTGAAGAATAACATTTTTTCCAAAATCACTTTGTTATCTACCATTTTGTATTATTTTTTGAAAAAAACATTTTCGCATTACTTTACTGACCTTTATGAAATTTGGTGTGTGCGTTGAGGTAGACAATAGCAGTCTTAGAAATAAACACCATTCTGATTCAACTTGAAATTTTAAAATAACAGCCATTTTATCTCTTAAATCTTAAATAATATGATATTTAGTCGTAAAATTGGGCAAAGAAGACTATTTTAGCCTTATTTTACCCCATTTTACAGCTAAAAATCATAATATTTCAGCTATTTCTTATTCAATTTTTTTGAACTTGGTACCCTTTGGTAGGGAATAAAAGATTCTAAGTAGAAGTAATCTTGAAATTTTTACATAAAATTTGCTGTTTTTGAGTAGTTTTAGTTTGGCCGCCATTTTTTAATTTTAAGTTGAATAAAAATGGTGTTTTTTTCTAAGACTGCTCTTGTCTACCTCAACGTACATTCAAGTTTCATAAAGACCAGTTAAGAAATGTCAAAAAAACAATTTTCTAAAAATAAAAACCGCGGATATGGAGTTGACGATGCGGTTTTGGAAAAATGTTATTCTGGATTTTTGTCTTATTTTGACCCATAGAACTATTTCCCGGAGTTTTGCTGTTTACTTACGGGACACCCTGTATATAGTAATGTTGTTTATTTTCACGGCAATATCTTGAAAAATATTCATCAGCAATAAAAAATCATGGTATATTTGGATTCAGGAGGTAAAAAACTATAAAGTAAGATATAAAAATTAAACATTTGTTATGAGGCACCTATTATAGTAAATTACTAAAATTACATGTGAAAAACGCAAAAAACCCCATTTTGGGGTACAAAACCCCCCCAAACTACCCGTTACCATTGACCGATATGTCTGGTTTACGAACTCGTCCAAGCATTTGTAGGAATACACGTCTCTACCAAATTTGGTCTCGATCGGACCATTTTTACGAGAGTTATCGTGTTCACAGACACACACACATATATATATATACATATATTATATACATATATATATAATGTAATAAATAATGAAACAATTAGTACCCTTTTTTTATTCTTTATTGGCAACATGTTTCGGCATTCATGCCATTTTCAAGCCATATTTATTTACCTAATCTATTTTTTATTTACAATTTTTATCAAATGTGTTTATAATGTTGAGTTGATAAGATGAGATTTGTATCATATGTTAACTTAGGACAGACTAGTGGGTGGTGCTTTCAAATTGTGTGATTTTTTCAAAAATAGGGTTGTTCATGTTTATATGGTTATTTAATATGTCCTGTGGGTGTTCTTTATGTGCTTTGTAGATAAGGTATTCTTCTGTAGAGTCCATTATTAGTCCTTTGTTCATGGGTTTCAATATATTTAAGTTTTCATGTATGCTTTTGAAACTGTGATCTGTATGTAATAAATGTTCTGCAAAGTTTGATTTCATTGATGTTCTGTTGTTACTTTTACATATATATATATATATAAAATTTTAACGACTATTGTTTTTGGACTCTGGGCACCTAAAGAAGAAAAAATAACATGGTCCCGGGCTTAAGTCTCGCCATGAGACCTACGGTAATAGCTTCTTCCCTATGGGACAACCAGACCCGGTCTCTGATTTCTCATTAACTTTTCACCCACCAACAATGTCTGATTGTGGAAGCCACTTCCTGATAATCACATTGGGTGGTAGGTCAGTCAAGGTTTCCTCATATTTGAATACCACAGTCTGCGGCAGTGTGCGGAACACTCGAAGGAACTTCTGTATAGTCTGTAGTGGTAGCGAGGATGCTCGCACAAGCGATCCAAAGCTGAACACAATAACTCCGTTCTTTGCTCCATCAAGGATCGTTTGGATGTCCTAGAAATAAGAAAATCATGAAATGAGCTTATGTTTATTTTTTGACATTTTTGAATATGTTTTTTTCAGTTGTGTTTTTATTACAGTATTTTGAAAAACTTAGCTTACTAAGAGTGGTCAGAAATTGATAATTGACTCATCAGAATGTTCACAGAACTCCGAAGAACAATAACCAAATATTTTTAGAAAACCAATAAAATTTTTTTCAGTTTGAGCAACCTTAAAATATACTCAAACACAAATATGCCAAATTAATATAAATCAAATCAAATACATTTTATTTCCAAAAATATACATACAATTTTAATATATAATTAACAGGTAATGGAAAAAAAGTTCCCGCATAGGCCGATATTGGCCTGTGCGCGGGAACGTGTTCTTCAATAAATAAATGTGTACCTTTATGAGAAAAAAAATTAAAGAAAAAATTACAATTAGAAATAGAATATAAATAGTAAAAATAAATACCCCCGTCGCAGCAAACCTACGTACTCAGCGAATTTCCAAATCAATAACATAATAATAATAATAATATATGACTAGTTTGATCATTATCTGTCAATAAATATGAGTATTATTTGCCTTCTCTCAATAGATTAACATGGGAAAGAGTATGCAGGTTTGCTGCTGTGAGGAACGCTGAAAGTAGGTGTTTCTAGCATAAACAATTAATTTTTTTAACATTTATATCAACTTTCATCAACATCTGTCCATAAATAAAGGAGTTTGCCTATTCCCTATATGATTAATATGGGAAAAGAGTACCGGTATGCAGGTTTGCTGCCATGATAAACACATAAACTATGATTTTTAAGCATAAATGGATATATCTCAACTACATGAAGCTAAAAATCAAGTTTGATCCAAAAATACTGATTAATATGGGAAATATTAATTTTTCCCTATCCTCCATAAGATTAACATTGGAGCCCCACAATACAACGTACTGTGTTTAAATTTTTTAATATCTCGGTAACCGTTGGAGATAGAGAAAAACTTTAAGGAACTTAAGTGTGTAGTTTTTTAAGCTGATTCCAATGGTGAAATATAAAAATTATAAATTTTTAAAAATTACATGTGAAAAACGCAAAAAACCCCATTTTGGGGTACAAAACCCCCCCAAACTACCCGTTACCATTGACTGATATGTCTGGTTTACGAACTCGTCCAAGCATTTGTAGGAATACACATCTCTACCAAATTTGGTCTCGATCGGACCATTTTTACGAGAGTTATCGTGTTCACAGACACACACACATATATATATATATATATATATATATATATATATATATATATATATATATAAAATTTTAACGACTATTGTTTTTGGACTCTGGGCACCTAAAGAAGAAAAAATAACATGGTCCCGGGCTTAAGTCTCGCCATGAGACCTACGGTAATTGCTTCTTCCCTATGGGAAATTCACTAAAAGTACATATATTTTATTATTTAGAATCCACAAACAAACGTAACCATATAAAACACATTTTTCCTATTTCAATGTTCAATGTAAAGAATTTTTTTGTTATCAGTACTGCCTTTTAATATCCAACCAATGTTGAAAGGTTACAGATGACATTAAATACAGTAGAATCTCAATAATCCGGCACTCAATAGTCTAGCAGACTTGATAGTTCGCTACTGATTACAGTGTTGCATCTCGGGTATCTTTTCTGTTTACGATCTGAAGGAAACAAGCAGTCGTACTTTGTAATCCCTCGTTTAACTCTGTGTCAGTATACTTCAAAGCTAAAATACAGTAATAATAAATAAACACATTATAATATAGTGCATATGCATCTATCTAAACTGTCATGTTGT
The DNA here is from genome assembly GCA_023375725.1 of Nephotettix cincticeps. Taxonomy (NCBI): domain Eukaryota; kingdom Metazoa; phylum Arthropoda; class Insecta; order Hemiptera; family Cicadellidae; genus Nephotettix; species Nephotettix cincticeps. The sequence continues at coordinate 118,367,055 of CM041786.1, read as the reverse complement.
CAGCAACTGAATTATTTTTTCAATAAATGAATGAATGATTTAAATACCTTACTGTCAAAGCGATCCTTGTAGTCTTTGAAGGCTTATGCAGTTTCAATTCCTAGATGAAATCATCATCAGGCCATGGGATGTCTTTGTTTGGTAAGAATAATTTTATTTATGTTTACCATTAAAAAAAATAGTCAGAAAAACACAAACACATGACACTTAATGAGTTTGAGATATACAAAGATGTTAAAAAAGAGTCTGACAATGGGATGGTGGCGTCATCCTGTAATCCAGCTACTTGGAGGTCACGAATTCTGGATAGTTGTGAGCGATGGTCGGTGGGTGTGGTGTTCTGTTGTGTGGATTAACGTCCGCACTATTGAACACTATGTTAATCCACAAAGACCATCCTCATAGTTAGACCAATTCAGAGGCCGTGGTTCGGATTCTACGTTAAACTGTAGGTCCCTTAGTTGCCATCGGCTGTTGGGATATTAATTAACAGTCCTGTCTAAAGAACATGTCAGCCTTAGTCAGTAACAAGACTACAAGATCGTGCCACAATCATCTTACATTCAATCTTCATTCATACTTGGCTTAAAATACCTACCTTGTGGTATGGTTGCCATTCTAAATAATCTAATCTAATCTAAATGAACAGGGGGCCTTCAAATCAAACATAATTTATGAAACAGTAATAAAAATAGAAGATTCAAATCAAAGAACAAAGGATTCAAATGATCTAGGGGAGGGGTTGAAGAAAGAATGTGCATGCATTGATAAAGAAATGCCAATTTAGACCAACCTGCAACGGGCACCACCAAACGTTATGCTCACTGCACATTTACGAAGTTTATGTCTTTTAAATTTACCAGTACTGAGTAAGTGTCATGTGTTCTTTTTTTTGTGACTATATGTTTTTAATGGTTTGTAAACAAACATTAACCCAATTATTCATACCAAACAAAGACATCCCATGGCCTGATGATGATTTCATCTAGTAATTGAAACTGCAGTAGCCTACAAAGACTACAAGGATCGCTTTGACAGTAAGGTATTTAAACCATTTATTCATTTATCTAAATTGTATTGCATGTTTACATGTTGTATTGTTTGTTAGACTCTGGCAATCTGGTATTATCGTTCCATGATGTGATGAATTGACTATTTAAGGTCTTACTGTTTCATAGGGGTTCATTATCTCATTTTATTTTAGATATGTATAGGAAATCCATAGAAGAAGTTATGGAAGCAATAAAAGAGCAAACGAGCTACAAACCTGAGTACTCTTTGATGTTTGAGGTTTACAGGTGAGGTTGAGGGTTTGGTGAGGTTGTTTACAGGTGTAAGGCAAGGGGACAATCTCTCGCCCATTTGATTTAATTTGGTCTAGGATGGAGCATTAAAAGAAATTAGAAACAGGAAATTAGGCATAAATATAAGCACCAGAATAGGGGTATTAGCGTTTGCAGATGATGTTGTGCTGATTTCTGAAAGCAAAGAAGAATTATTGGGGTGGTATAAATCATAATAAATGAGACACTATCTGTAGGACTACAAATAAATGACGAAAAAACAAAATTAATATATTTCAGCAGAGGAGATAACGAAATAAATGCTTTTCAAGTTATGAATCACAAATTTGAACAAGTAAAAGAATTTAAATACCTTGGAACAAAGAATGACGAATACCTGGAAATTCAGAATACGGTAGAATCAATTTGGCAAATATTCTGTAAATTAAAAATTGTTGTCCCAAAATACAAAATTAAAAATATATAAAACTATCAGTTGGCCAATCCTCCTGTATGGAGCGGAGACTTGGATTTTAGAAAAAATACAGAAAAGAAATTAGTGACATTTGAAAATAGAGTATTGAGAAGAATATTTGGCCCTTCCAGAGATGGTGAAATATGGAGGATCAAAACCAAGCATGATATTCGGGAAAAGTTTAAATCTCCAGATATAGTTGCTGAAGCTAAGAGTAGAAGATTAAGATGGAGCCGGCCATGTTATTAGAAGGGAAGAAGGAAAATTGATAATACCCCCGTCGCAGCAGACCTGCGTACTCAGCGAATTTCCAAATCAATAATATAAAAATAATATATGAAAAGTTTAAAAAAAAATCTGTCCACAAACATGAAAATTATTTCCCTATTCTCCATAAGATTAACATGGCAAAGAGTGTGCAGGTTTGCTGCTGTGAGGAACACTGAAATTAGGCATTTCTACCATAAATAATTTTTATCTTATCATTTATACCAACTTTCATCAACATCTGTCCATAAATAAAGGAGTTTGCCTATTCCCTATGTGATTAATATGGGAAATGAGTATGCAGGTTTGCTGCCATGATAAACACGTAAACTATGATTTTTAAGCATAAATGGATAGATCTCAACTACATGAAGCTAAATATCAAGTTTTAATCAAAAATATTCATTAATATGGGAAATATTAATTTTTCCTTATCCTCCATAAGATTAACATTGAAGCCCCACAATACAACGTACTGTGTTTAGATTTTTTAATATCTCGGTAACCGTTTGAGATAGAGAAAAACTTTAAGGAACTTAATTATGTAGTTTTTTAAGCTGATTCTAATGGTGAAACATAAAATTAGAAATTTTAAAAAATTACATGTGAAAAACGCAAAAAACCCCATTTTGGGGTACAAAACCCCCCTAAACTACCCGTTCCCATTGACCGATATGTCTGGTTTACGAACTCGTCCGAGCAGTTGTAGGAATACACCTCTCTACCAAATTTGGTCTCGATCGGACCATTTTTACGAGAGTTATCGTGCTAACAGACACATATATATATATATATATATATACATATATATATATATATATATATATATATATACATATATATATATATATATAAAAATTTTAACGACTATTGTTTTTGGACTCTGGGCACCTAAAGAAGAAAAATAACATGGTCCCGGGCTTAAGTCTCACCATGAGACCTACGGTAATAGCTTCTTCCCTATGGGAAATTCGCTAAAAAAGATATGGAAAGGAAATCCTACTGGAAAAGACCCCTTGGAAGACCAAAAAACCGGTGGAAGGATCAAGTAGAAAATGATCTACGGAAAATACAAGGAACAGAAGAAGAAGCTGAAGATCAGGAAAGATGTAGGAAGGCAACTTGCTGGTGAGGCCAAATACCACCTGGGGTACCCATGACCATGGGGGTAAGAGTAAGAGTAAGTATAGGTCTACTCTGAAGGACAGGGAGACCACACACAGGGGTGGTGGTGGGGTGGTCAGGTGTGGACCACTAAACACAGGGAGACCATTTTACCTACACTTAGTGCTTGATGAATATTTTTATATCGAAGAGCTGGTATGAGTATAAACAGCTCTGCATGTACTTTAGTGTAATTTTAGTTTTAGATTTTTAAAATCTGATAATATTGAATTCTCACTACTGAGTATCATTAATATAAAAGTGTTATTTTAAGATATTGACACTCACAGTGGGCAGAGCTTTGCGTTCACGGACGTGGATACCTCCGACCTCGATCACGTTGGGAGGGAAGGGTCGACTCTGGGCGAGGGAGTAATGGCTGTTAATCAACACTAGGGCTGTCTGGCGATTTATATCATCCATCGCTGGCAGTGAACAGTTCAGCAACTCCTGTGCCAATCTGCCCAGCAAAAAATACAACAAAATGAATAACCGCACATGTAATTAATATACTAAATTAATAAAAACACACTACTAAAAAAGTACTAAATACCTCTACACTAAATTCCTCTACTATAAAACTAAATCATCCCTTATAACCCTTACTAATGAGATTATTAATTGTGAAATACAAGCTACCGTTTCTGTTACTTTGAACTCAGTGCTTAAAACAATCATATATCGATTTATAAAACTATACATCATCTTAAACTGGAGGAAGATTTTCTTTAAATGAATCATTTCAATTGTATTGTTACTTGTAGGACCCATAACAGTTAGATTAGATTATTGAAATTGGGACCATAATAAGGTAGGTATTTTAAGCTAAGTATTATGAGGATTGAGTTGATCTTACGATGATAGTGGCGCGATCTTGTAGTCTTGTTACTGACTAAGGCTGACATGTTCCTGTTGACAGGACTGATAATTAATAGCCCAACAGCCGATGGTAACAACTAAGGTACATACAGTTTAACGTAGAATCCGAACCACGGCCTCTGGTCTAATTATGAGGATGGTCTTTGCGGATTAATATAGTATTCAATAGTGTGGACGTTAATCCACACAAGAGAACACTACACCCACCGACCATCACTCACAACTATCCACAAACTATCAGTTTTGCGTATTTCTTGATATCTCTGACTTAAATAATCCTGCTAACTTATTGTGCACCGTAACCTGTCATACCCTATCTATCCATTATATTAAATTAATAAAATGTATAAATAAAATTTATTGTGGTATGTTTAGTTATTGCTTTTGTTTAACTTGATGCTAACAATAATGTATGACATTAGGTAACCAGGCCAAGGATTAGACCATTTCCTATCAAACTGTTAAAAATCCCACTACTAGTGTTCGTAGACACAAAACAAACAAATATCAATAAGATTAGTATGTATAAACTAATGATCTTAATTGTCTCATATTACGCATAAATTATAAGACTGATAAAACTTTTAACCTGTTTTAATGAATGGTGTTTTAAGTTTGTTAAGATAGTTCTATGGTAAAGGTAACAAACAAGACTAACACCTGAAATAAAAAATGGACCTTTATTTAGATTACAAGACCACTCATCAAACCAAATTTATTTATTAGTCATACATTGTTTGAGTTGCATTTTAAACATTATTAAATTTATTTATTAGTGAGGTAGTTTGAGCTTAGGGCTCAACCAAGACAGGACTGTTAATTAATAGCCCAACAGCCGATGACAACTGGAATTTCATGAAAATAGGAGCGATAGTCTCGCCTCTAGGCTTCTTCTGGACATTCCCACACACACACACAGACAGACATCACTCTAAAAACAACTTTTTCGATTCACCAAAGGGCACTAAAATGGATATATCTACCAGAAACTCAAATTCGAAAATTCCAATGAAAACAATACTTTTTCCTTATAATATTCCTTACAATATCACCCTATACTATCATATAGGGGGAGAAAGTAAAATCTTTGTAATAGGACTGTTAACTGATGATCAAAATTAAGTGAAATATCCGATTAAAGCTAGAAAGGTTAACTTTTCAACTGACGTGAACTTTTTGGCACTCCCCAAAATCTGATCCACTCAACTCTTATCATTTAAGTAAAGTTTTTGATGCGAAACTCTCAGAGATGTTAAAAAATTAAAGTTTTAGGGTTATTTGCCAGAAAAAATTCTTAATATTTTCCTCTCCTGAGTTTAACTTTGCTTTAGGTCAGTTAACAAGCCTATCTCCACTGTGAAGGAGGACGATGAAAGTAAGATCGAATCTCACCCCAGGCTTACCCTCACCTTCAGCTATCCTTACCTTTAAATTATTCACACAATAGGCCTGCTTTAGTTGTTATGTCTAACAGTCTACCTCTTCTATTAATACTGTTTTTGAAATGCCTTTTGTCATGCATCAATGTCTTTGTCAATATATTTAAATACTTGTAAATACCTGAGCAAATGATGTCACAGTTACAACTAATGTTTGTACTAATCTGGTAATTTTACCTCAGAATTAAGATATAGAGACAACTTCACAAACTGGGGTTAGCAGAGTCATGATGATCATATGATGTGCAAATGAGGTTAAGGGAGGGAGGGATTTAATGCATAAGTGTGGACAGGACTTACACCTGTCAATATTATAACACATTTTTTAAAACTAAAACACTGGAATCCTTCATAGTTATATAAAACATGAATACCTGTGGCTTGGGATATCTGAGAAGAAGTGATAAGCAGTTTTACTCCATAGAACAATGATAGAGTTGTATAGCCGCTGCCAGAAGTTCATTTCTGCTGGGTAGTCTGCAAAGTAGTTTGGTATGTAGGATGGATTATCTGGTAATCCAATCCTGTCCGTAGACCACGGAAGAGCAGTGCTTGTTATCCATGAAATCTGAGGCACTTTCAACTTGTAGGGGAAGTAACTAAAGCAGTCTGAACCAAAAATCTCCCCAATTACAAGGTCAAACTCTTCCTCAAGCAGTTTTAACACTCTATGATCCCGCAAAACCTTCTCACAAACATCCAAGTTAATCTGTGCAATGAATATGGGGGTTATAAACCGGTTTGGCATTTTCTTCCTAATCCCGTCCAGAGTGTAGCTGCTTACAGCTGAAGGAAGTACGTCTGAAAGGTCAACGTCTCTGAAGTTCTTGAGTGGTTTCTTCTGAGGGAAACTGGAGACGACCGTGATGTTGTGACCCCTCTCATGTAGTGCATGCAGCAAGGGTTCCATGACAATGTAGTGACTCCTGGCATTGTATGGGAAGAGGCAGAGGATCTTTGCAGACTGCCCAGGGCTACCAAGGAGCAACAGAACCCACAGCAATAGCCAGCTCAACGATAACTGCATCTAGAAAACAGATATGCCTATAATTACGAAATAAAGAAACTGAAATGGTATATTTTAAAATTAGAAATTTATTGAGATAACTGACAGAAATCCAAAGAGCCAGTTTAATTTAAATTAAAATATTACTGATATAGAAATTGTGTCTTAAAGAACATGATAACGCACAATTATCATCATGATTTAAAGACTATCTAAAGAGAAAGTTTTTAATAATCTTTGACACCTTCCACGGAACTTTGTAACATTGTAATAAAGCTCTGAATATAATTTAAGAGTTCCAAATTAATAAAACTTAATTATCACGATTAAAATACCCCCGTCGCAGCAGACCTGCGTACTCAGCGAATTTCCAAATGAATAATATAATAATAAAAATAATATAAGTTATGATAAGTTTGGTCAAAATCTGTCGATAAACATGAGAATTTTTGCCTATTCTCCATAAGATTAAAATGGGAATAAGATAATAATGGGAAAATTAAATGGGGGGATTAAAAATGGGAAAGAGTGAGTAGGTTTGCTGCTGTGTGGAACACTGAAAGTAGCCATTTATACCATCAAAAATTTTATTTTTAACATTTATACCAACTTTCATCAACATCTGTCCATAAATATAGGAGTTTGCCTAATCTCCATATGATTAACATGGGAAAAGAGTAAGCAGGTTTGCTGCCATGATAAACACATAAACTATAAATTTTTAGCACAAATGTATGGATCTCAACCACATGAAGCTAAATATCAAGTTTCATCCAAAAATAAGTAAGGTAATAAATAAGGTAATAAGTGAAAAATTAATTTGTCCTAATCCTCAGTAAGATTAACATTGGAGCCTCAAAATACAATGTACTGTGTTTAGATTTTTTTATATCTCGGTAACCGTTGAAGATAGAGAAAAACTTTAAGGAACTTAATTGTGTAGTTTTTTAAGCTGATTCCAATGGTGAAATATAAAATTAGATATTTTAAAAAATTACATGTGAAAAACGCAAAAAACCCAATTTTGGGGTACAAAACCCCCCCAAACTACCCGTTTCCATTAACCGATATGTCTGGTTTATGAACTCGTCTGAGCATTTGTAGGAATACACGTCTCTACCAAATTTGGTCTCGATCGGACCATTTTTACGAGAGTTATCGTGTTCACAGACACACACACACACACACACACACACATATATATATATATATATATATATATATATATATATATATATATATATATATAAATTTGTTTTTGGTCTCTGGGCACCTTAAGAAGAAAAAATAACATGGTCTCGGACTTAACTCTTGCCATGAGACCTACGGTAATAGCTTCTTCCCTATGGGAAATTCGCTAAAACTAAATGTAGAGAGTAATATTTCCAATAAGATTTGTGAACAAATACAGCTTTTTTAAGTTTTATAGTTTATCTCAATGAATTTTTATACAAGTAAATTTAATCCAATTTAGTGATTGTAATGTATTGCTCAATACACTAGTGTTAAGTGTTGGATAAAAATTACCCATCTCTTAAAAAATGTATCAGAGAGAAAATTCTAAAAAAATTGCAGAGCCCATTGTACAAAGTATGAGACATTGTACATCCCACTCTACTGCTCCTGCTATGTAGATTAGATTAGATTATTTGAAATGGCGACCATACTACAAGTAGGTATTTTAAGCCAAGTATGAATGAGAATTGAATGTAAGATGATTGTGGCGCGATCTTGTAGTCTTGTTACTGACTAAGGCTGACATGTTCCTTAGACAGGACTGTTAATTAATAGCCCAACAGCCGATGGCAATTAATGGACCAACAGTTTAACGTGGAATCCGAACCACGGCTGTACTATATCTTCCCTTTTCTGTACAGTGCAAACATTCACTTCCTGGGTAAAAAGTGTAGGCCTAATAGATTCAACTACAAAAAAAGTATTTAAAACATCTTTAGCTGCTGTGAAATGTTTAAAATATATTATACTACTCTACAAATAGTATAATCTTGTGAGAAACAGAGGAGATAATGAGGACTTACGTTGGTGTGCTGTTGTAACAGGATGTGATATGTTGAGTCTGCTGCTATCTACACTACACTACCAGGGTAAGGGGTCAACAGATGCTCTATCAGCAAGTTCAAGCAATCCCTCAGTCACTACAGTAGTTGTTCACTGATTGTGCTTAAACCTTCAATGGTCATTACATAACTTAATCTTTAAAAAAACAATGTTTTCCTTAATTTATTGATAGCGAATAACCTATTCACTGAGATACAGCAATAAATATCACTCACAATTTTTGTAGGAAAATAAGATTATCTCTATATATAACATTGAATGTATGTATGTCCTTTATGCGTTGCCAAACTACTCATCCGATCCATGAAATTTTAGGAAGTTGCTCTATATGTGTCCGGGAAGGTTTTAGTGAAAACATATTTTCCAAAAACTTCATAAGTTTCCATTTTATGGCGTTTTAAATTTCGAATGTTAACCTTATGGAAAATAAGTTTGTTTACAAATTTTCTACAATGAAAACATTTGATTTCTTAGCTACAGCTGATTGGTTTACTTTCCATTAGCAATATACTTTATTATCCAATGCCATCTGAATAATTTATTTATGTAAAACTATGAAGTAAATATGCACTGTACAAAATGAACAGCTTTATTCGCCACGTTAATAGTTTACGGTTTTGGGGGGATTATTTATTTATATTTTTATTTTCTGTCTGATTAAAAGTCACGTGTTTATATGTTGGCCAAATAAAAAATAATTACAATGTTTATTAAATTACGTTCATTATTATGATCAGTTGTTGTATATATTTCCTATAAAAGCCGTATTACAGTTAGGTTTGGTTTGGGTTTGGATTGGATTTGAAATTGTGAATTAATCCACTCAGATTTATTTCTTTTATGGGAATGTTATTAATCGTTATAATTATTATCGTTTCAGTATTGTTATTCACTATGCCACGACCCAGAATATATAACCTTTCATTATGAAGCCGTGATGCTATTCGAATTCAGAACATGGCCTATCTTAGAGTTATCTGTATTTACTGTCAGGCGTTACGAAGTTCGACGGTCAGCTAGTTGAGAATAAAAATTACTACGCAGAAAGTAAAGTGTGTAAATTTTTTGTCAGCTTTAATCTCTAATGAGAAAAATGCTATCTAATTTAATTATAGCTAATTGAGTAGAAGGTTTGCTGATCAGGACCGGTCATCTGTTACTGATAGCCACGATGTTAATTTAAGCCTACAAAACTTTTACAACACTTGACTTATAATTTGGCACTAGAAAAATCTTATTTTATAAAAAGTATCAACCGAAAAACTAGGAAGTGATCTCCCTGGATTTCAAATTCTTTAATAAAAAAAAATAAATAAAAAAAATAAAAGTGGATCGAAATAATAGAAATGATAAAGAACTAGAAAATAGATACAAATACCTTTCTAGAGAGTGATTGGTACTCTCTTATAAAACGGGAGAAGCTCAGTTTTTTTTAATTGAATCAAACAAAGTAATGGTAATACAAGAGAATATTGGAAAATTGTTAAATCTATTATACGGAACGAGACCAAGAACTCTAAAGATTTTATTATTGACGGACGGCAAATTTCGGTCGAGGGAAATGAACTGGTTATTGCAAATGCATTCAACAAACACTTTGTAGAAATGCCGGGCTTTTGGTTAGGACAGGTTTGAGCTGCCAGAAATGGATAGTTTTGAACATGAGTGTACATTTAATGAACTAGCAGCAGCTGAACTAACAAAGATTGTTTGTTCGATGAACAACAAAAGGTCAGTTGGTTTGGACGGACTATCTATTATCACTATTAAACCTAATCTCTCCACACTTTTGCCGCCCTTACTTCTTATTATCAATCTTTCTATCACTACTGCAATTTATCCTGACCTTTTAAAATCTTCTCTGGTTGTGCCTATTCATAAAGCTGAGGATCCAAAATTAATTATTATACCATTATAGAGCCATCTCTTTGCAAAATAGTTTATCTAAAATCCTTGAGAATTGTATTAAAATTCAGGTAATAAATCTTTTACCCCCTCTAATATTTTTTCTCCGAATCAATATGGTTTCATAAAAAATAAAAGTGCAGATTTAGTATTGAAAAGGCACATAACTGAAATTGCAAATAATGTTGATGAACGTAAGCCTACTCTGGTCGTCTACAGACATAACAATTTTAACTTGTTAGAAGTCAAAATTAATCAGGATTTATTAAAAATTTCAAAATGGTTAAATAAAAAAAAGCTTTTAGTAAATACAAACAAATCTAGCTCAATCATCTTTTCATATAAACCCTCAACTATTTCTAAATATAAACAAGAATTGATAATTAAATGTCATTCTCATTCGTGTTTGTTTAAGTGCAACTGCGTCAGCATCAAAATAAGTGATAAAGCCATTAATAGTTGGTCAGAAACTTGCTCTTCGCAGTGTTATAGTAAATTATATTATAGTTTAAAGTAAATTTCATTCCTCGGCCGAACTGTTCAATTTCTGGAATGTTATTAATTATTTTGAATCAATTTATAAATATGCCATTTAATGTTTGTATACAACGACAATTGTTGTTTAGTACGGAGTAGTAGTGTTCTATGCAAATTGTTTAGTAATCTGATAAATTTTCAGTTATACATAATAAAATAAATACTCAAGCAAAACCTCTATTCTCATATTCAAATTCAAATTTCTTTATTGTACTTAAACACAACTTAGTGTTATGTACATGGTCAAATGGTCACAATGAATTTAAACGAGAATAAAATATTATTTAACAAATAGGCCTATGCCTACATTATTTTTAACATTAACTTAAATAGGCCTAATAGTAATAGTGATGATAAACAAGTACATTATATTACACATCAGAGACCTTATAGAACAAAAATAAACATCAGAGACATATCATCTTATTTTTAAAATATTCCTGCAATTTATAAAAGGGGTTTTCACCCAACCACTTACCAAGCCTTATCCTAAACGCCATGACAGAGAGATTTTTGGATTCTTTGTGTAGTATATTAAATAATTTAAGACCCAAAATGAGATGGCTCTTAGACCAACTTAGTCAATCTATGATTAGGTAAATCAAATAAAGAACTACTCCCTGTGAAATGCGAATGAAAATCCTTTCTCACAATTAGGCTGTCGATTTTACATCTTATTTCTATCAGTTAAACCAATACATAACTCAATACAGAATTTCCGAATATTAGAATATTGTTCACCACCATCTTCAATCAAAAACAGCTGTCAAACGGTTATAAATAGATGTTTTGATTTGTATTTTTTACAATTAATTCTCCATAAGCGTAATGTTTATTTTTTAGATTTTAAACTTAATATTACAAGAAAACCGGAATTTTCCTGAACATTAGACCTATCTAGAACTCATTTTCTTCTCCGAAATCAGTTATTTCCAAAATTTAAGGAACATTTTTAGAGCCGTTTTCGAGATCCGTATAAATATATACAAATCTTGCTCATATTGTAGTACTGGATTTATTAATTTATTCATACTTTTAACGAACAAGAAAACAAAAAGTTACGATATACACCAGTGACTGCAGAACATCATTCTAAATGTATGACCTATATGCAGAGAACTTACATATCCGTGTACTGAAGGCGCTACTGCGATATCTGATGCAAATAAGTTGTTTATAAACAATAATTCGATAGTATTGAAAATAAATGATATTTACTACCTACATTTTTTCTGCTGAGATATCCTGAGTAATATTAGAAAAAAGTCATTTTTAGTACATTATTACGTATTGAAAGCTATACGTTAATCCGCAAAGACCATCCTCATAATTAGACCAATTCGTAATTCAGAGGTCGTGTTTCGGATTCCACGTTAAACTGTAGGTCCCTTAGTTGCCATCGGCTGTTGGGCTGTTAATTAACAGTCCTGTCTAAGGAACATGTCAGCCTTAGTCAGTAACAAGACTACAAGATCGCGCCACAATCATCCTACAATCAACTCTCATTCATACTTGGCTTAAAATACCTATCTTGTGGTATGGTCACCATTTCAATAATCTAATCTAATCTGATGAATTAAAAACAAAATGTAAAATATAAAAAACAGAGCCCCCCCTATAACCACTGACCATAAAAGTTAAACAGGTGTCCACTGCAATCCCTATTTAGCTTACAAATGCCGTCAACTTCCACCCAAGCCGGTCACCGTTTATTTAAGGTGGGCCATCCCCCCCTCTATACCATACATTTGCAAGCCAATAAGACTACGGTAAATACTACGATAAGGAGAGGAGCATTAAGGTTATTAAATTGATGCACATTATACAACAGGTGTTTTATAAGAACTGTAGCATGAGATCCAGGAAAGTTGTAAACCGCTCCTGGAGGAAGTATAAATTACCGCCCTTGGACTTGGCACCCACAGCGCTTCCTACAACCTGAACCTGCGCAGTCCGAGGCCCGTGGGCGGGAATCAGGGTACAGAGACAGGTACAGACACCACGGGCGGAGGATCAACTGGGTAACGTTGCGGCTCCCCAACTCTGATCTGTTTTATTTATTTATACACACTTCATGTAGTTTAGGAATCCTCGCTGTATTGAATGGTTTTCTAAGAATTTGAAGTTTTGGATTTAGATTTCTTCAAAACAAATCTATTGGTTTTGAAAGAGATAGCAATAGACATCCATAGGAAACATTATTAATTAACTTCAATTAAACGGTTAATTAAAAATGTAGCTTAAAGTCCTCCAGTTAATTTCTCTATAAAATTCAAAATACTGTAGTGTTTCACCACCGCAATTCCTGATCAAGGCGGTATATTGGGTAACTCAGCTCAGATCCAGCAACTCATGATAGCTGTTACCAAATTACATTGTTCTTATGATGCTGAAACGATTGGTCTAGTGGCTTCACGATAGTCGTAATATGTTAGTTTATGAGTTAGATTAAATTTAAAGTAGCTACCGGTATTTAAGGAAATTACTTTTGACTATCAGATATAATTACATACATAGTACCCAAACCAATGCTAGTTTCCGACAAATAAATAGAAAACTATTTTTTATATAACCATTACTATTTCAATTTAACATTTTAATTATCTTTTCATAACTATATCGAGTTCGGAGAAATGGGGAACACAGTTCTTATGAAACTTATCTGATATACTGACATTGATGAAGACTTTTAAATATGTTTAACAGTTCCTATATTACAGGCTATCATGCGAACATAATACTTTAATGTCATTGAAGTAATATTAAGTCTAGTTCTGTCTTTTATAGTATTTCATGCAACCATTCATTATTAATATTATTTTTGTTAAAAATATTATTCCATAATATTATTTCTTATATCTTTAGATCACATAATATTTGTGTTCTAAATAAACATTTAATTTACCCTTCCTCAGACAACCACTATTATTATGTAATATAATATTTATTTATCTCAATAACTAATTCCTATCAAATTATTTCTCATTTAATAAAAACCAAAATTATATTTAGTCTGATACTCAAAACCAAAAGTATCTGATACTGGAGTACTCGAGCACACAACTCCTACTGTTTGAGTACATGTTCCGCCGAACCTGTAAATCCAGTCCCGGGACTCGACTTGAATATCTGTTCTCTGTACACGTGTAATCTGAACTGAGTACTTTTAACCAACACTATAACTGATTCAACTCGATCATCTCCTAAGGCTTTGTTTACTTTACTAGCGATCCTGACTAAACATAAATGGTTAGTTTCCGTTCATAATTAAGTGTTTTTTACGATTACTTAGGGATATTTCAGGTTTTGTCCAAATATAATTATTTATTTTTGACTAAATAAATTTTATTCCATATAATATGTATGTGATATTTAAATTTCAGTTTAATATTCTGTCCAAAAATACATAATTAATTGTTAGTAAAAATAAAGTCCACTTATGTATGAAAATTATTTAAATTAAGTGATCTCTTTATGACAATAAACTGTCTAAGAACAGATAAGTAATTATTTTGTAAAGCAACTATAAGTACAGTTCTGCTAGTGGTATTAATACGGGTACACTGTAGCAGAGGTACCAAATATCGTCAGCCGTGGTGAGTAGGCCTACTCATGAGTACAAAGTAATCATCAAAAGTATCTGATACTCGAGAGTAATCAGTATCTCAATGTACTCATTTAGCCCATCTCTACTCCGGCCAGGGCTACGAACACAGTAGTCCTTGGTGTCCGGTGCACTCACAGGGTCCCTGAACTGTAGACTGTAGACTGTAGACTGTAGACTGTAGAGGTCTTAGACCATCTCCCGACCACTGAACCACTAGCGAACATTGTTGTACTGCCATCGTGGTATCTGGAGGGAATTTGACGTTACTCTCTGGAATCTGGTAACGATCACTCGAACCGGAGAAGGAAACGTTTAAAAAGCTCGGAGTCGCCAGCTCGCCTGGGGGATGTCTCCCGCCGACCTTTCACCACATCCTACCCGTTACGTCTCCTTGAAGAAAACGCAGAGAACTTTCGTAGGATGATATCATCAAACATATGTTGATAATGTTGATGTACATTATTGTCACAGGTGTAAATGCTTAGCCTCAGCAAGCAATATAAATAACACTTTGTTTCAAAGTTTTACGTATAATTCACGCCAATTAGAAAGGCATTAAAATAAGGAAATTGATAATTTAAAAAAAATTTTGAAATTGAATAAGTTATCCCCTGCCGGGATCAAGTTCCGATTTCTACTTCAATAAACATATAACATTTGTTAAGGGGACACACCACTATCTCTCTTTCTTATTAGCGAATTTCCCATAGGGTAGAAGCTATTACCGTAGGTCTCATGGTGAGACTTAAGCCGGGGACCATGTTATTTTGTCTTCTTTAGGTGCCCAGAGTCCAAAAACAATAGTCGTTAAAATTTATATATATGTACTCGTATATATATATATGTGTCTGTGAACACGATAACTCTCGTAAAAATGGTCCAATCAAGACCAAATTTGGTAGAGCCGTGTATTCCTACAAGTGCTCGGACGATTTCGTAAACCAGACATATCGGTCAATGGGAACGGGTAGTTTGGGGGGTTTTGTACCCCAAAATGGATTTTTTGCGTTTTTCACATGTAATTTTTAAAAATTTCTAATTTTACATTTCACCATTCGAATCAGCTTAAAAGACTGCACAATTAAGTTCCTTAAAGTTTTTCTCTATCTCCAACGGTTACCGAGATATTCAAAAATTTAAACACAGTACGTTGTATTGTGGGGCTCCAATGTTTATCTAGGATAGGGAAAAATTAATATTTCCCATATTAATCAATATTTTTGGATAAAACTTGATATTTAGTTTCATCTGGTTGAGATGTATCCATTTATGCTTAAAAATCATAGTTTATGTGTTTATCATGGCAGCAAACCTGCATACTCTTTTCCCATATTAATTATATGGGGAATAGGCAAACTCCTTTATTTATGGACAGATGTTGATGAAAGTTGGTATAAATGTTAAGATAAAAATTATTTATTGTAGAAATTAATATACTACTTTCAGTGTTCCTCACAGCAGCAAACCTGCTTACTCTTTTCCCATTTTAATCATATGGAGAATAGGCAAATAATTCTCATTTTTATTGACAGATTTTTATAAAACTTGTCAAATATTATTATATTATTGATTTGGAAATTTGCTGAGTACGCAGGTCTGCTGCGACGGGGGTATTTTTTCTCATCTTAATTAATACATTCTGTTCATACTTAAATTACAGGAATTGTGACCAAAAGTATAGCATTTTAAAATTAAATAATTGATTTATATCTATTTTAATTTTTGCTTTGACATGTTTAAACAGTTCGTTTTGTGAATATCTTTTTTTACTGAAACCAATAATAAATTTAATTTATTCCCTGATGTTTAATTAATAATGAAACTTTCTGTGTATAATTATTGTCACGGTAACTCAAAAACAGTCTTCCTTATAACCGGACTGTAATTAATGACATCTAAGGGACAGTTTAACGTAGAATCCGAACCACTTTGGCCTTTGAATTACAAACTGGTCTAGTTATGAAGATACCTACCTAGTCTTTTGCGGATGATTGTAGTATTCAATAGTGCCGAAGAAACAAATTCTAAATAATGCGATGTTCCACACTAGGGAATTAATTTCACATCCACCGATCACCGCTCATAACATTTACAATTTGTGACCTCGAAGTGGCTGGATTACAGTATACGCCATCGTCCCAGTCAATGTAACTAGAACTAGAGCTGAAATAAGGAAGAGAAATACTTTATTGATATAGGTTTTCTTTTAGGTTTCTTTGTCACTGTTGAAGAATCTCGCATTCAGTCTGGAGCAGCTGACGGAGGCTGCGGAAACCGTGACGAATCCATTGACAACGACTCCGTCAATTTATCATACTTCATACTTTTACAATGGTGAATACAATATCATGGACACACCATTTTGGCTTTGCCACCAACGAGTAATTCTATTTTTGTGCTGCTATTTTTTCGTTCTTATCCTGAACGCCTGTCGCTTAGCGTTTCAGATATTAAAGCCATGCACCCATGCACGTACTCATGCAAGTGGTACATATTCTTAATATTTTGACATGAATACTTCAAATTACAGTATAGCCTATTTACAATGTATTAGTTTATCGATTTTTTTGGACGAGGTTTGATCACTTGGAAAGGTAGTCGTATCAACTTTCTTTAACGAGGAATAAAAACCCAAGTCCATGAAGTCATATATACCACTGATATCGAAGTAATCGTCTGTTATCACTTTATAGTGAATCTAATCCATCGTATTGAAGACTAATCTATCCGATTGTCTCTGGTAGTATGGTCAGAAAGGGAATATTTAAAGGATCTCATTAATAAGCACTACTCATTATATTAAGTTTAACACCATTAGTATTAATCGAGCGACTTTAAGTCACCATTAAGAGGGTACCGTACTAAGTCAGATAAAATGGTGTAGGACACCAGAAACAGTATGACGTAAAGAAAATGTTCTGGTTCAATTTTTTACGATTGAACATGATGCGGTGGCTAGCGATGGGTGTCTCGATGTCGCAGAGCAGTGCTCGTGTCGTGTGACGCCCAGGTGAGATGATTGAGTTACAGGGCGCCGGAAGTGACCTGTCTGTGGCGGAAGTCACTCCCTGGAGGCGGTTTGTCACGCTACAACACCCGTCAGCAAGGTCCTCGACCACAGGAGTCCGACGATGTTAGAAACACTACGAAAGAAAGTTAGTATTACAATTTTAACAAAACTAAAAAATGCTATAAAACGGCGAAATACGGAAAAGTAATACCTTTCATGTTGAAGGATCTTGCGTTCTATCTGCAGCCAGTGATGGAGGAAACGAACACATACCTAAGAAACCGTGACGAATCCACTGACAATACAATTAATTAAACAATTAAATAAAAAACTTAAATTTAATTAAAAGAGAGTTTTGAGAGATAATCCTCGAGTTGCTTTAGCTTATTAGAAATTACGTATATAAATAGGCGGATTCATGATGTCTCAGGAACGACTCCATTGACTGTCTAATTTATTTTAGTTTTATTCACCCCTTCTGCTCTCTTGGACAGAAATACCCGCGGACTCGCTAAATAGAGACCTAATTAATAGTGCAGCCACGGCGACAAGCCTCCGAAGCCAAATATCCGTCTCTGTCAGCATCCCTGCTGGACTAGCGGAGCGGCGGCCGGTCACAGTCCCAGACTACATTCTCCACATACACGGCATCCTCCTTAGGGTGGCATCTGTCAAGTCACCATGTTGCCGAAGCCAAAGGTATCTCTCTATCCGTCTCTGTCAGCATCCCTGCTGGACTAGCGGAGCGGCGGCCGGTCACAGTCCCAGACTACATTCTCCACATACACGGCATCCTCCTTAGGGTGGCATCTGTCAAGTCACTATGTTGCCGAAGCCAAAGGTATCTCTCTATCCGTCTCTGTCAGCATCCCTGCTGGACTAGCGGAGCGGCGGCCGGTCACAGTCCCAGACTACATTCTCCACATACACGGCATCCTCCTTAGGGTGGCATCTGTCAAGTCACCATGTTGCCGAAGCCAAAGGTATCTCTCTATCCGTCTCTGTCAGCATCCCTGCTGGACTAGCGGAGCGGCGGCCGGTCACAGTCCCAGACTACATTCTCCACATACACGGCATCCTCCTTAGGGTGGCATCTGTCAAGTCACTATGTTGCCGAAGCCAAGGGTATCTCTCTATCCGTCTCTGTCAGCATCCCTGCTGGACTAGCGGAGCGGCGGCCGGTCACAGTCCCAGACTACATTCTCCACATACACGGCATCCTCCTTAGGGTGGCATCTGTCAAGTCACTATGTTGCCGAAGCCAAAGGGTATCTCTCTATCCGTCTCTGTCAGCATCCCTGCTGGACTAGCGGAGCGGCGGCCGGTCACAGTCCCAGACTACATTCTCCACATACACGGCATCCTCCTTAGGGTGGCATCTGTCAAGTCACCATGTTGCCGAAGCCAAAGGTATCTCTCTATCCGTCTCTGTCAGCATCCCTGCTGGACTAGCGGAGCGGCGGCCGGTCACAGTCCCAGACTACATTCTCCACATACACGGCATCCTCCTTAGGGTGGCATCTGTCAAGTCACTATGTTGCCGAAGCCAAGGGTATCTCTCTATCCGTCTCTGTCAGCATCCCTGCTGGACTAGCGGAGCGGCGGCCGGTCACAGTCCCAGACTACATTCTCCACATACACGGCATCCTCCTTAGGGTGGCATCTGTCAAGTCACCATGTTGCCGAAGCCAAAGGTATCTCTCTATCCGTCTCTGTCAGCATCCCTGACGGACGAGTGGAGCGGCGGCCGGTCACAGTCCCAGATTACATTCTTCACATACACGGATGGCATTTGTATTGTTGTTGAGTCACCATTTAGCCGATTCATTGCACACATGGTTCTCTAGAACAGTGGTTCTCAACCTTTTTGGGTCCGCGGTCTCCTTTTACCCTAAACTAATTTATATCTACAATTAATTTTTGCTCACAAGTTTACCGAACCTATATTGAAGAATAAAAATAAGTATCTAAGCCTGTTTTGATAAATCGGGTCTGAATTCATTATTTTATTTTCTTATTTTCGGGTCTTCCGCGACCCCCATATTGAACTGCTCTAGAACTTATTCGTAGACATGGTTCCATGATTAGAGATATAGTATAACCCCTATGGTTAGATGGTTCATATCAAAACATACTGGGTATGTCACGGGAATGGTTTTCCAGAACAGGAAAGTAGGGGCTCTCAAATATAGGTACGGGTAGGGAATTGACAGATTGTCTAGTTTTCTTAGAAAAGGAGAACAATAAATTAAGGAGACGTGAATCGGATCTAGTGCTATGAGACTAGGTGACTAGGAGAAACTATCCTTCTAGTATACTAGACAAGGGCAAGTACTTAAACCTACAGGGAATCATCAATCTTGAATTTAAAAAGTCTTTAAAGGAAAGAATAGGCTATTTCACCATCATAAAACCAGTACAGATTCATATATCAGGTCCAACACCTCGAGCTACAGATTTCTTCAAGAACTGAACCTATCTCGCTGTTTCATGTATGCGTCCTTCTAGTATTTAAGTAAGCATACACTACAACTCCTTTTGAAGAGTCCGATTTCGACATTAAAACGAGCAAAATAAACCGGAGACATCCAAGTCTAGCCTCATAGTATATCAAATCAAATCAAATCAAAAAATAATTTATTTCCAGAAAAATATAATATCGCTACATAATCTCTTAAATAAAAAATAAAAAAACATTAGTACAATATAAGTACAATTTATAAATTAAAATTATTGGGAAATAAGCCTACATGGGCAGAATGCCTGTGCGTAGGCTTGGTCATCACAGTCAGCGAACAGTGAAGTTAGTTCTGTAAATTTGGAAAAAAATTGAAATTGTGAATAGAAAATTAGAAAAAGAAATGTGTAAAAAATGTATCGTAAAAATTGGAGGATTCGGAAAAAGATAAATGGTGTTAAAACTCAGTTACTAATACTAAAATTACCAAAATTATTAAACTACGGTACTACAAAAAATATAGTACTGGAAGGGTGGCAGTAGGAGGATAAGAGCACAAAGAACGATAGTGAAGTAGGATCAGGTCCGCCTGTACTCGGCAGTGATAAGGTGTTCGGCCTCAGTGACCCCAAGAGTAATCAACCACTCTGTGACCCGTTTAAAAAAAATGTTGACTGAGTTTGAATCAAAAAGACGGATGTTATTAAAGCGAGATTTTAAATTTCTATACAGAACAACAGAAATAAAGAATGAATTTGTAGTTGAATATGATTTAGTTAAGTGTGCAGTTGTAATTCCAATATTTTGCGAGTAACGAGTCCTGTAAGAATGGTCTACAAAATCAAAGATGTTCTCTAAATTTTTGAAAATATTAATCAATAAATCATTTATGAAAAGCTGCCTTACACTGAGTAAAGAAACTTCACGAAACAAGCATTCTGTTGGAAAGCGAACTGGTTTATTAAAACAAACTTTAATTATTAACTTTTGTAAATTGTATAACGGCTCTAAATTTGATGAATACATTCCGCCCCATACTATTATGCCAAATGAAAGTAATGATTGAACATAAGCGAAATATGCTAATCTTATCTCTTGGTCATTCAAGATTACACGAAGTTGTCTAAAAGCATAAACATACTTTCGCAATTTTGAAATTAAAAATGTAACATGCTCTTGCCACTTTAGACGATTATCAAAAACCACTCCTAAATATTTATAGGAAGTGACTCTTTCAATGGATTCGCAAGAGCAATACATATTATGATTGTTGCCACATGAATGTATGATAAGATTTTGTAGATTATAGTCAGAATTGTTTGTTAAAGATATTGACATGAATTTTGTTTTTGACACATTTAAGGAAAGAACATTCTGATCAAACCACCTTTTTAAAACCATGAGATCACTATTAGCTTTAGATTGAACCTCGTCCCAGTTCTTTCCTTTCTGAAAGATTAGTGTGTCGTCTGCAAATAAAATGATTTTACCATTAAGAGTTAACTTTGTGACATCATCAATGTATATAAGGAATAGAACCGGACCAAGGGTACTTCCCTGAATAATCGATAGTTCGGGTATCACTCGGGATGCCATTAATTACCACACACTGCCTTCTCTCAGATAAATAACTCCTGAACCATGAAAGAGCAACACCACGAACTCCAATATTCTCTAGTTTATCCAATAACTTTAGCCTGTCAATAGAGTCAAAAGCTTTCTTCAGATCCAAAAAACCAGCATACTTCGCTCATTCTCAGAAATAGATTTATTTATTTCACCACTAATGTTAAATAAGGTGTCCGATATATTTCTATATTGAATAAAACCATATTGGTTATCACTCAA
Source organism: Nephotettix cincticeps (assembly GCA_023375725.1). Lineage (NCBI taxonomy): Eukaryota > Metazoa > Arthropoda > Insecta > Hemiptera > Cicadellidae > Nephotettix > Nephotettix cincticeps. Next base: position 118,345,098 of record CM041786.1, on the reverse strand, counting down.
AATTGAATTGGCTCGAAGATATGAAACTAGTTGTTCTTTTACTATCCGTTCTAGAATTTTAGAAAACACACTTAGCATAGATATAGGGTGGAAGTTGTTAACGTCTGTAAAGTCGTCTGATTTATGAAGGGGAAATACTTTTGCTATTTTAAAAATGTGTGGAAAAATGCCGGAGGTCAAACTTAGATTTATTAAATGAAGGATTGGTCTTGAAAATATGTAAAAATGCTTCTTAAAAAAATCAGCCGAAACCTCATCAATACCAGGGGCAGACCCTCCCCTGAGTGAGGTCACGTGTCGTATGACGTCATGTTCTGTTACAGTATGTAGAGTAAAGTCAGTTTGTTGTCTGTAATCGGTGTCGTTTAAAACTGCAGTCCCAGCCGAATTTATATTATTTGCTAAGTTCTGGCCCACTTGTGAAAAAAAGTCATTAAATCTGTTGGCGATTGTTTTAACTGAAGTGTCTTCGAAATTAGAAGTGCCAGGGGAAAATTTAGATAAGGAAAATCCTTCTCGACTATTTACTCTCCCTGCTAACTCATTGACCACACCCCAAAATACTTTGGGATCCTTCTCACCATTGTTATTGATTTTTTCCCTGTAATAATTACGTTTAGCATGTCTTAATGAAATGCTTAAACTCTGCCTAACTCCAAGATATTGAGCTCTTAAGTGTTCATTTAGGGGTTGTTTTTATTTGTATTTATTTGTTTTTTTAATTTTACTTAGTTTATCCCTCTTTCGAATATCTCGAATCAAATCTATTGAAATCCATGGTTTAATCTTTTTCAATCGTGGATTGACCCGAAAATTTTTCTTGGACTGTTGTATTGAATTTTTACCTTTCGCATAACTTTAATCAAATTAAAGTTTTCCGCAGATTCATGAATTTCAAAGCAGTTCAAAACAGTACCCCAGTCTGCCCTAGTGAGATTGTCTGATAGTAAAGTATGGTCAATGCAAGTGTGAGTGCGTTGTGAGGAGTGACGTGACCTTGTAGCAGTGTCGGTGTCGCGTGATGTGGTCGTAGTCATAGTGATGGCGAGGGCTGTGCCGTAGTGGTCAGTGATATCTGTCTGGAAAACTGCTGAGCAAATATTATCAACTGGATAGCGAACAAAAAAGTGATCCAGACAAGACGTTGAGTTTTGCGTGACACGAGTCGGTTTGTATATACATTTGACTAGGCCATACCCTAATAAACAGTTCAAGTATCTCCCAGTAATAATATCAGCTTTAAATAGATCGATATTTACATCACCTACAAAAATACATCTTTCCCTAATAGATAACGCATTATAATAATCTTCAAGCCCAGTAATAAATGTATTAACATCACTATTATGTGTTCTATAGATTGCAAGAAGATTAAATTTATCAGTACTACATTTGAAATCCAGACTCAAGCCAAAAACATCTCCAATTGTTACTTTCCTACAGTTAAAACCTAACCTGCTGTTAACATAAATTGAAACACCGTATTGAATTGTTCCGTTGATTCTGAGTTGTGACAAGTTCAAATCCCTCTATACCCTCCCATCCCCCACCACCCCTCGACCAGCACTCTGATAAAATAATAAAATCAAATCATATGAAAGAATAGAATCGATTATTTCAGAAGTATAAATAGGGATTTTTATAGGTCCATTAGGTTATACTGTAACGATACAAGTCAACTACAGCAATGCCATGACGAAGGCAATATCGGTACGTCGGTGCGTAATTCTTGACATGTCCTTGAAGGTATCGCGTACAATGTCGTCTTGATGGTGCGTAGCAAAGCACAAAGGACTACAAAGGAAGCGTGAGTGCGTGCGAGTGTGCGTGCGGTCGACTGTTCCCAGGCCGGGTTCTCACCAAGCTGCTGTTTTAGTATTCACTGATACCGTCAATTAGAGCAAGCGTACTCGGACAGGACGAGGAGTAACCACTGGTTCCACGGCTCCTTGGGCACAGCGGAAACCCGCGTAGGCCTGGAGTACATGGAGGATTCCCAGTGCCGTACACAGTATGCACATAACCAACAAGGCTCCTTGGGCACAGCGGAAACCCGCGTAGGCCTGGAATACATGGAGGATTCCCAGGGCCGTACACAGTATGCACATAACCAACAAGGCTCCTTGGGCACAGCGGAAACCCGCGTAGGCCTGGAATACATGGAGGATTCCCAGGGCCGTACACAGTATGCACATAACCAACAAGGCTCCTTGGGCACAGCGGAAACCCGCGTAGGCCTGGAGTACTTGGAGAATTCCCAGTGCCGTACACAGTATGCACATAACCAACAAGGCTCCTTGGGCACAGCGGAAACCCGCGTAGGCCTGGAATACATGGAGGATTCCCAGTGCCGTACACAGTATGCACATAACCAACAAGGCTCCTTGGGCACAGCGGAAACCCGCGTAGGCCTGGAGTACATGGAGGATTCCCAGTGCCGTACACAGTATGCACATAACCAACAAGGCTCCTTGGGCACAGCGGAAACCCGCGTAGGCCTGGAGTACATGGAGGATTCCCAGTGCCGTACACAGTATGCACATAACCAACAAGGCTCCTTGGGCACAGCGGAAACCCGCGTAGGCCTGGAGTACATGGAGGATTCCCAGTGCCGTACACAGTATGCACATAACCAACAAGGCTCCTTGGGCACAGCGGAAGCCCGCGTAGGCCTGGAGTACTTGGAGAATTCCCAGTGCCATACACAGTATGCACATAACCAACAAGGCAGTCTCAATCGGTGTATCTTTCAGAAAACAGGAACAAGTCTTTCCACAACTATCTTAAAATTCCAGGATAACAATTAAATAAATTTTAAACAGAAGAAAATAAATAAAACTTGTCTTGTTTAGAATTCTCAATTAATTTTAACTCAGACCCAAACGACTTCTTCATGTTAAATGGAAAATTTAAAAAGCATCATTTTAAGGCTATCTTTTCATATTTATATGTTTCATCTTGATAAATCGCGTAATAATCCGACGTTGGTATTTGGTTTATAGTTTGTTTTCAGTGATTAAGTACTATAAATATGAACACACCTCTGGTTAAATAATATTTTTCTTCTACTACTTAAAACAATTTTTTCATCAGCTGACGATAAATATTGATAATATTACAAAACAAACAAGGCTCTTGGGACAAATTACCGATAGGCTATAAATAGATCTGGCTATACTAATTTTGTATAAACTTGGCGTTTTCTTTTGCATACTTTCTTTAAAAACTATCGCGGATAGAATTTAAAGGACACCGCAGGTTTTCTCACTTGTTGTAATTAGCGGTGTAAACAATGACCGGTTCTAGTGGGCGGCGACACACACACACACATATGCACACAGACACACCGGCAGGACCGGCTGGTCATTGCTCCCAAGGCTCGCTCGCTCCTGATGCTGTTTTGATTGAGCGCAACGGTATCCAGTCTCAGAAGTAACGCACGAACCAGGCTTCATCGGTCACAACTCCTTCCCTCTTAACCCACAATGGGGATTGGCGGAGATTGTATATAACGGAGCACCATTTATGTGCTTCAACGAGCGACAATAAAGTATATGCACTTACAGGTTTGTGAACCTTTAAGCCTGTGTTCAGCAATTATTATTATTAATGATGCGATGATGAAACAGTCTTCTTTTTAACGAATAAAATACTGCTATCACAGATTTCACACAACCGATTTCTTGACTTGATTATTTTCGAGGAGAATTTTATTTCATTCTTCCATAACCAAGAAAAAAGAGAATTAAATATACATATAATAACAATTAGCATACATATACCCTAATTGTCTGAAAAGTCTATAATATCTACTGTAAATATTTATGTTCACTTATAAAGTTTTTTTACATAAAGACACTGAAAAAAGAGAGATTATAATACAGTCAATCTTTTATTCAATTAATTGTCTTCCCAATGTGGCATTAATTTATTAGAATAGTTAAATTAAGCTGTGATCCATTTAATCTAAATACAATGGGTTTGCACTATTTGTAACCACAGTTACTATAAATCTGTGTTTTGTTTCAGCAAATCACACTAACTGCCGTCTTCCAAAGGGCTTTGAAATAGTTTAAAGCTGGTTTTAGATATAGGCGGGCTTACTTCGTAGTACGATGAGTGGAGTCTGCATAGTCATTGTGTAATATTCTCAGTCCTTAGTTCTTTTAAAGATTCTGGAAAAATATTGATTAGTTTTTTGATACTTTGGACAGTAAACAATTATCTGCCAATTTTTTGCAGAGAGAGAGCCACAAAATTAATGTTAAGACAAAACAAACAGTACCAGGTCCTCGCTGCGAGGATCAACTAGGAACGCTTGTCTCTCATCTCTTGCCTCTCAAGTTCTCTATACCTCGGAGCATATTATGATATTATGATAGCCTGGTCTTAATATACTTGACTCGATATTCAGTAAACCCTTTAACGTCTTAGCTGAGTCTGATTAGATATCTCATAATATCAACGAATCTAAGTGAAATAATAATAGTTGCTGTACTCTAAAACACAAAATGTTAACTTTGAAGATTTTTTTCCGACTGTGTCAAGTTAGTCTGCTAGTAATTATAAAGAGTTGATCGGCTCTGATATTGCGAAGTGCCTAGTTGATTATGAAGCTGACATTATTTTATTATGATTTGATTAACTGGACCGTTATACCATCAATAAAAGAAAACTAATTTTAAAATGTATGCAGGAAATAATTAAGGAGGGAACAAAGATACGTGACTGTGGAATCAAGTCTCCTCGTCATAAGTGTTAAGATATATTAGAGTAAACCACACGAAAGTAGTCCGATGAGGTCTTGGGCAGCTGGTTCTCCCCTCACCCCATATACGCAGCAGTCTTTTTTCTCAGGCCTGAAAAATGGAAAATTAGCCTATCAACCATATGTTAACCATATAACGTAACCATATGTTATTATAGAATCGAGCGATTTGTCAACACCGCACTGACTCTTATCGGACTACTTTCGTGCGGTTTACTCAATCTTTAATGAGTTATCCTAACATTCTCTAAAAAATCATATGTTTAGACATTATGCCACTATGGTTACCTAATTAATAATGGAGTATGTTGGTGGTGGTTTAAATTATCTTAAAAGTGTTGTACATTTATTGATCTTTAAATTAAAATAAATTGTTCTTAAAACTACTCTGCTGTCCCACTTCTATAAAGTAATAGCAAACAAAAGTAAAATACCAACAGGTTATAGGCCCAGAAAGATTTAGAAGTGAGGAGTGAAATTTAAACAAATTTACCTAGCCTTAGCCAATTGTCCTAGCCTTTGCTAGTGGACAGCTCTCTTCGAAGGAGGAGACAATCGAGTTCCCTAGAAGACTGTCAGCCCTATGACCCTGTCCTCAAGCTCTCAGAATAAAGCGTTAAATCTATCACAGAATTACCAGCTCGACTAGAAAAAGTTGGCACAGGGCCGACATTGGCTATAGACAAACCGCTAGATGCTATAAAATCTAGAAGCTGCCTATCACTGCGGTTGATCTCCCTGCTACCCCAGATTGAGTTGTGGGAGTTGGAGTCGCACCCCACCAGCATATCCGCCTCCTCCGACGCAGCATAGTTCACCAGCGCCACCAGTTCAGCTGGAAGGACCTGTACATCGTCCGAACTGCAGCGACGTCCCTGGAACAGAACTCGAGAACTGTCATATGGGCCATGTCGCTCCTGACCCACACACAAGCCCACGAGTTGAAAACAGAGTAGTTGCCCCCTAAGAGCATCTAATCCTGAAATTCTCTCATTCTGAACCCACGGTTCCTGAATGAGAGCAACATCCACACCTCTCTGAGTTGTGGCCTTGTGTAGGACTGCCGTCGCAGTCTTAATGTGTTGCAGATCTGCCTGGAGGAGGTTTAGTATCATCCCCTGAAGGTACAAACCTCACACCCGAGAGAACCCTCAAGTTAGTTCTCGAGATCCCCAGGTAGATCTGCCGGTCCCTTTCCTTCAACAAAAGAGCACTGCGTTCATCAATGATTAGCATAATCGATTGTTGGGTTTTGTCCTTCCTGCAGCAGACCACTCACCAATCCCAAGTCAGGATACCAGGATTCTGCACCTGCACAATCTCTAAGATCTTTTTGGGGTTCGAGGTCGTAGGCGCGCCCTTCCACTCGCAGATGAACCTTGGCGGAACGCAGGAGATCCTTGTAATCCCCTTCAACCACCTTGGCACCCTCCTGGAACTCAAGCCCGTCAAACGGCTTCTTGACCCAGGACGCCGTCGCATCACTGCCACAGGCAGTGACAAGAGCTCCCAGCTCATTATATGTATTGTGGATCTGTATCGGTTCTTTCTGCTCGATAACCTTATCGAACATGGTTCCCTGCAACAAACCACAATCTTCAGCAGACAGTTTCTCCTCTGGAAACGATGTCGGTACGATGGAGATCTTCGTCATTATTAGGCGATCCTTGAGGAACCACCTGCAGACGTGGATGGTGACACCATCGGGGCCGGCGGGTTCTGACCAACCGCCGGGTGTTTGAGATCCCATCAGGATTTCTTTGTCACAGGAGCCGCTGCCGCCTTGGTTGCCCTGCGCATAGGTGACACACATTGGTTTTCTTTCAGCTCCCCTTTGGGGCTGGGAGTTTTAAGCCACTTCATCTTCATTAGCTTGCGGTACTCTTCCCTTGGAATCCAGGTCCCATCCTTGGTCTTTTTCTCCTTCACCAGCTCCAGCCTACGAGCACGCAGCCTCTTCCCCTGTACCTTGGTGAGCGAGGCCTAGACTACGTCGTCTGAGATGTCCAGAGCAGACTCCTGCTCCGGCTTGTCCTCCGCTGCCATTGTGCCAGACACATTAGCCTTTGATGTACCTGCAACAGCAGCATCGGCAACAGAAGATGCCGGGACAGCCCTGTGCGCCATCTTCAACCCCTCCATGGGTTCCAGAGTTGAGGTGAGAGAAGATGCTAACCTCTCCAAACCGTCCAACCCATCTTCCAGTAAACTAAGCGAGTCATCTGAAAAAGACAGTTGCTGTTTGCCCTCCCTAGAATCCAAGGGCAAACCCTCCGAAGAGGGGTCGGATTGAGCGCCAGTGTACCCACCCACCTGGGGTGAATCCGTGGTTTTATCATCAGCCATTTCTTTGTAGAATTGAGAAGTCAGATGGTAAGCAGTTTGGCGACCAATCCGCAAATGTTGCTCCGCCCGCCAATTTCTGAATGACTGGGCCCTTTCGGAGTTGCACCCCCATCGTCCCCAGCTAATTCCTGAAACAGCTGCACACATACCTGTCCCAGTCGACAGTTGAGTAATTGCCAAACACTCCGCCCTTCCGCTAACTGAGTGTTAGGCCGTTCCAGTGAACCTCACCTCCGCCCCAACACTCTACATGAGACGCAGCTCCCCGTCTCACGGGCAGTTTATCGACGGCCAAGTCTAGATCCGCCGCCTTCTGCAAAAGCAGGGGCAACCCTAGTAGGCTATTTTCAAGCACACAGCACGACCGGCAACTAAGCCAATCAGACAGCAAAACGCTGCTTCACAGCGGTCTTGCAGAAGCAGTCTACCCCACGAAGCTCGTGTGGCATTGACTTCTACCTGAGGGCCTTACGGCACCCCCTCACCCCATTAAGGTCAGTGGGTGTTCTCTTCGTACTATTGTAAAATGTAAAAATGAATTTTTGCATGGAGACTTGAAAGAAAGTGTATTTATGAAAATACCTGAAGGATATAAAGACAACGGTAAAATATGCAAACTTAAAAAAACTCTATACGGTCACTGTTGACATGGAATCGGACATTTACTCAAGTACTAAAAGAGTGTGGACTCACACAATCTCATAATGACAGGTTTGTGTTTAAAAACGAAGATGGAACATTAATACTTGCACTATATGCGTAGATGATGGAATAGTCATAAGTGAAAATGGAAAGAAGCTACAGAAGCTACATGTGAATGAACTGAAAAGAAAATTTGAAATAAAAGAAGAGATCTCCAAAGAGTTTTCTAGGGATAGAAATAAGCAAACAGATTGTCGAATTTCTCACAAAACCGTTGGGAAAGCTCATATTCGAACGCTTAAGAAACCACATGGTGTCAAAGTGAAACGCGGTAAACTGTGAAAACACATGTTTCATCGTTAAATGTTTTATGTTGTTAATTTTATAAAAAATAGGAGAGGGTGTTAAGATATATTAATTATAATAAGTTATTCCTAACATTCTCCATGGGATCATATATTTTGGTGATGTCAGTATGGTTACCTAATTAATTAATAATGGAGTGCGTTGTGGTAGTGTAAACTCATCTTAAAAGTATTGTACATAATTGTTCTTTAAATTAAAATAAATTGTTCTTATTCTACTCTGCTATCCCACTAGTATAAAGTAATAATAAAACAAAAGTAAGATACCGACAATAAGTAGGTGGTACTGTACCGGTATAATATCTGCAGCCCGTGCGGTTTCACAACGGGCTTGTGTAACGCTCTGTTAGCAGCCATGGATTGGAGGAGCCACCGTCCAACCTGCCCGACTGGTTGGCTACAGCACCGGGACCTGGCACCTGGGACCTGGGACCTGGTACCTGGCAGCCTACTTTTACTTTCATCGTTTTGGTCTCAAAGTATTTCTTCCAGCAATGTTTTGGCTACACAAGTCAATCGAAGAGACCTGCTGGGTTCACGTGTGGAGTACAACACAAAAATGTCAATCAATTGTTATTTACAGATTAAATATGATTAAACTTAAACCAGAATAAACTTAATTACTGTGTTTAGGTTGGTGGTAGCTCCGAGTAACAAGTGCCCCTCCTCCGGTTTAGGTGAGACCTACCCACTGTGTCCACCACCCCCACCCGTCCGCCATGTTTGAAATTTGTCAAATCACCATATGATAGACCAATAGGTCCTCAATAAAAACGTGCAAATTGAAAGGAAGTTTCTTCTAAAAGTTCTTTATTGAGCAAGTTTGGACTTAAATTAAAATTCGGTATCATAGCTTACAACATAATACTTTATACTTTTATACTTTTAACTGAAATGGCGACCTACCCAGGTAGGTATTTTAAGCTAAGTATGAATGAGAAATGAATGTAGGATGGTTGTGGCGCGATCTTGTTGTCTTGTTATTGACTAAGGCTGACATGTTCCTTAGACAGAACTGTTAATTAATAGCCCAACAGCCGATGGCAACTAATGGACCTACAGTTTAACGTGGAATCCGAACCACGGCCTCAGAATTACGAATTGATCTAATTATGAGGATAGGCTTTGCGGATTAACGTAGTATTCAATAGTGCGGACGTTAATCCATACAAGAGAACACCACATCCACCGACTATCTCTCACAACTATGCACAATTCGTGACCTCCAAGTAGTTGGATTATCGGACGTCGCCACCGTCCCAGTCATAACTTCATAACGATAATAATAATAACTAGCGTACCTGGCGCACGAAATCATGCGCTGTCAAGGAGACAATCTGTCCACCAATGCGTGTAGGCACTCAATCTTAAGTGTTTCTATTTAAAAAAAAATCAAGTCAATTTAATTATGATAAAAATTATTTTATTAATAAACCTTATAAAATTTCTCTATAAACAATATTCCGAGTATAAATACGGTTGTCTCGACGAAGTCGGCCTTGGTGTTTTCCATCTTTTATAGACTTTGAGTCCATCAAATGATCGGGCTCTACTTGCTGCGACATATAGTTGGCCGTGACCAAACACCGATTCTGGGAGAACTACTCCAACCTTACCCAAATATTGGCCCTGAGATTTGTTAATGGTCATAGCAAATGCCACAATAATCAGGAACTGTGTGTGCTGGAGACTGAACGGTAACAGGGTATCGCCTTCCAGTCTCCATTATGTCGAACGTTTAGCCTTTTTTCATAGGTCACCAATGTGTGTGTTCTTAGAAAAACTTGTAAACATCAACTCATGCAATGTTTGACTCCGAGTGTTTCTATTTACTCATCAACTGCACAATATATAACTACATTATAATAACTATACTTAGAAACCAAGTTAAGATTTTCCCAACAGATTTTCATTTTGGTTATGTTTTGGTTTTGTGTAAATAAAAACTGGTGTTTTATTGCCAGCTGTACGATGGCATAACATTTCGTTTTCATTAAACGAAACAAGAAAGAACCATGTTGAACTGCCAGATTTAATTTGTTTATTTAACCACTTCCTTAAATAAACAGCTGATTTCTCGATCGTCGGTGTTTACTTTTATATTAAGTTATGGAGAAAATCGCGACTTTAACCCCATTATTTTCCATGTCCACGGTGAATTTTCAAAATTTTTTTAATTAATGGCAAAACTACATGCTAAGACATTTATAACAACACCTTGGACATGGTGATTGGTAGCACCACCGCTCCAAAACAATTATCACAAAAATAGGCCTAGTGTATTAAATATATAAGATAATATCTTTATTGTAGTTGACAATATAAATTGCATTACAAAAGTCATTTCATTAAGATTATATATAATATTTGTATAAATTAAAAAAGAAATCAGAATGCTACTGTGAGAGTTAGACGGGCTTGAAACAATTGATAATAGACTGAATATCTACTAGAACTTTAAGGTAAGGGGGTGGGGACAAAATAATTCCCATTCTCCCCTTAATAATTTGGGTCGTTTTGGGTACGGTATAATCAATGTTTTGCTACAATAAATCATCAATTTCGTTTGGTGTCTCAATATATTTATTATATACCCGTCGACTAAAACTATTATGGCCTCTAACGTATTATGGTAATCATATTCGCGATATGTTTCACTTAGATAACCAATAATCATCTTAGACTCATTTCTCAATCATACTGAGCTTAAAATACCTACCTGGGTAGGTCGCCATTTCAGAAGGTAATACCAGTAATACGTAGTAATATCGTTTGAGAATGGGAGTTGGATGAAAATGACGTAACAAGATGAGTAACAATTAAGATATAAACCCCACATCTGTAACATCTATAATAGGTTGAGCGTCGTTACTGTATTAAACTATGTCTTTCAATCCGATATTACCATAACGAATAATACTCCAACACCATAAAATACCATATTCAGTTTAGCACAGCTTAACCAGGGATATCGGATTAAATGGCGTGTTTTACATAATCCCACTGAATCCGTGGTACACTCTTGCTATATATGTTCATCATAAACATTTATAGAACTAAAGGATCAATATTATAAAAAGGTAGTTGGTACAAGTAGGCGTTTGCTAATGAGTAAAAATCATTTTCAAATTTTTAATGTAAAATTCATGTTTTTCTTAAATAAACGTCATTATTAGAAAATTATTATAGAAACCACAATTTGGATACAATGAAAACTTGTCGTGAAATTAATATGCATTAGTTGTTAATTATCTGGGGAGACCCAACGTTGACCGGCATATTAATTTAGTACGCGAAGTACATAAATGAATGAAATTATTCGTCTGTAATACTTACCGTATCCATCCATCCATCCCAGTCACTATTCGCGCGTAGGGGAGTTTAATCTAACTCGAGGAATTAATGTTTGATTGTTTTCCTTTCTTAGGGAAGGGGTTGCTCAACAAATTTAGGGTTAATCACAACCCCATCAGTTAGGAAAATAATTCAACCTTAAGATGATATTGTTTGTACCAAACTCTGCTTATAAACTTAGTTCATTAATCCACAATCCAAAAATTGATTTAATTTTATCCTTAATAGGTATTATTAAATAAGGATTTATCAAAAGAAACTTATCTCACATATATTGGTTCAGATACGGTATCAAATGGCTTAGTTGTAGTAGGCCTAGGCTACGACGGACACTTGCTATTAATTGTCCCCAAGTGATAGCAAACTGTTTCTTTCAGTCCGGTCCACCAAGTAATGTATCTGCTCACGGCTCACACCTGTCTTTGCTCTTGGCTTGATACGTTTCACACAAAGATCTGCAGATCTTTTTATAGACTTCAGTTCCAGCCATTGCTGGACTACAGTTACAGTTACAGCAATAGCTGGACAACAGTTACAGTTACATCCATGGCTGGACTACAGTTACAGTTACAGTCATTGCTGGATTACAGTTACAGTTACAGCAATAGCTGGACAACAGTTACAGTTACATTCATTGCTGGACTACAGTTACATCCATTGCTGGACTACAGTTACAGTTATTGCTGGACTACAATTACAGTTACAGTCATTGCTGGACTACAGTTACAGTCATTACTGGACTACAGTTACAGATACAGTCATTACTGGACTACAGTTACAGTTACAGCCATAGCTGGACTACAGTTACAGTTACATCCATTGCTGGACTACAGTTACAGTCATTGCTGGACTAAAGTTACGGTTACAGTCATTTCTGGACTACAGATACAGTCATTACTGGACTACAGTTACAGTTACAGTCATTGCTGGACTACAGTTACAGTTACAGTTAGTCATTGCTGGACTACATATACAGTCATTACTGGACTACAGTTACAGATACAGTCACTGCTGGACTACAGTTACAGTTACAGCCATAGCTGGAGTACAGTTACAGTTGTATTGTATGATATGAGCAGTAAAGAAATGATTCAGTTCAGTTCAGTTTAGCTACAGTCTTTTCAGATTACCGTTAAAGTCTTTGTTAGACAACAGTTACTGTCTTGGTTATACAACAGTTACAGTCTTTGTTAGAGTACAGTTACAGTAAAAAATCTTTGTTAGACTACGGTTACTGTTATTGTTAAACTACAAGTACTGTTACTGTCATTGTTATACTACAGTTACAGTTACTGTCTTTGTTATAATACAGTTACAGTAAAAAATCTTTGTTAGATTACATGTACTGTTACTGTCATTGTTATACTACAGTTACAGTTACTGTCTTTGTTAGAATGCAGTTACAGTAAAAAATCTTTGTTAGATTACAGGTACTGTTACTGTCATTGTTAGACTACAGATACAGTTACTGTCATTGTTAGACTACAGTTACAGATACTGTCATTGTTAGACTACAGTTACATGGACAGGCAAAAGAATAACTTTAAACTCTATAAAACTCAAAAAATTTTCGCGTCTCCTTCATTACACAACATAACAATAAGTACTCACAGCAAGAGTGCAAGTGTAATTGACTCTGACCGCTCCGGGCAACCAGTTTCTCCAGAATGTGGACTGGTCCGTCTTACCCTGTCTTATTAAACGCCACCAATGAAATGGAAAGTCTTTCATATTTTAAACCAATAATATTGACTTTCTCAGAAATTAGCGGCAACTTTCTGCCTCGATTCTCAACTACTTTTCCCCGCTGCCGCGTGAATGTCGTTACATTTACTTTTACTTTCTATGTTTGACTAAGTTACTGGCAGGAAGGAAAGTTTTGCTTTGATTGATACGTAACATTATTGTTGTCATAATGCAGATCATTATATTACGAGAATTTAGCAACTTTAATAGATTCGTTAAAGGTAACTTATTAAGATTTATATAGAGCGTAATATATTTTCAAACAAAACATTGTCAGTCTGAAAGGGTAGTTTTATCTTAAAATATAATTGTTTAAAGTTACATATTATAGATTTAATTATCAATTTTATAGATAACATCATTCTCCGACATGATCATACTATTTTGAAGACTAATGTACTAATCTCATTAAGAATAATTGTGAAATACAATTAGATTACTAAATACAGTGTTTTAACTGATTAAATTTTTTTTAACTTTTAAAATCAATTAAATAATTTTAATGGGGTTTTATAATTTTTAAATTTAAACTGTGATCTGTAAAGAATAAGGTTTATTTTCCCACCACGATAATTTGGTGACATGCTTTTGGTAGCAACAAATATACGCTTCGAATCGTTTTAAAACGCACTAGCTGACCCGTCGAACTTCGTAACGTCTAGAAGTACATACATGTTAACTGTTCTGAAGTCGAATAGCATTAAGACTTCGTTGTGAAAAATTAGATATTCTGGATGGCGAGAAAGTGAATAACAATACTGAAACGATAAGACATATTAATAACATTCCCACAAAACAAATAAATCTGAGTGGATTTATTCACAATTTTCTAACCTCAAACCAAACCTAACTGTAATACGGCTTTTATAGGAAAGATTTACGACAGCTGATTATTATAATAAACGTAATATGTATAAACATTGTAATTATGTTTTATTTGGCCAAAATATAAACACATGACTTTTAGTCAGACAGAAAATAAAACATATAAATAAACCCAAAACCCGTAAACTATCAACTGAATAAAGCTGTTCATTTTTGGACAGCACTTTTTTTTAACAATGATTTATTTCCGGATCAATATACAATATTTTATACAGAATATTTAACAATAATTCGACTTAACTTTAATGATAAAAACATTATTTACTTTATAATTTTACATTAATGAATGATTCAGAAGACATTGGATAGTAAAGCATATTGATAATGGAAAGTAAACCAACAACGGTAGCTTAATAAATCAAATATTTTGAATATACAAAATGTTTAAGCAAACTTAGTCCCCATAAGGTTAACATTAGAAATTATAAAAGCCATAAAATAAAAACTTATGGAGTTTTCGAAAATGTTTTCACTAAAACCTTCCCGGATACATATAGAGCAAATTCGGCAATCGGACTTTGGCGATCGGATGAGTAGTAGACGCATAAAGGACATACATACATTCATTTATATATATATATATAAAATTTTTATGGATAGGCCTATACCTGAAACTTGTTTCAAAATTAGCGACTCCAACAGCTGATCGTGTTTGTCGGAGAAATACCCAGTGGCTGCCTCTAATTTAGAAAGATGTGATTTAAAATTATTATAATATCTAAAATACCTACAACATTTTGTTATTTCTATAACTTTATTCTTATGCTATTCATTTAATAATAGCCTATGACTCTTCTTCTTTTGTATATCATCGTAAACTTTTATCTATATACTGAAATAAAATTAGAGAAGACTATTGTCTGTACGTTGCTTGGAATAATTCTCATATACATATTTGATATAATATTTATAACTCCGAAAAACTGAAATGAGCCTTATCTCAATTTATTTCTGACTGTCCTTCTGCACTGTACACTAGACAAGGCATTTGCGGTCGTCTACTCCGTGAAAACAAGAGCACTCACAGTGATGATACTTATTTTCATTGTTCTATACTTTATGGAGAAGGTCTTTTTTACTTCAAACTGACGTTTGTGGAAATAAATAATGAGCTCATTATTCTCAGTTATGAAATTTTAACTCATTATTAAATCCAGTTTTTAGCAGTATTAGACATATATATAAGTTTTACATAACACGTGGTCTATAAAAGTGATTTAATAGAAATAAATAGCCATCAGGTGTCAAATTAAAATGAATATCGGTTTGTTTACGTCAGTCATCAATTTTAAGTCCATTGAAAAAATTATACCATATTAAATGTTATCTTGGCGTATAATACATTTGTATAGTGATACACATTTTCCAATCATTCTTATCGTAAATTAATAATAAATAATTAAGCTTAGAATATATTTGTTCCTTGTACAGTATTTATTTTTTAAGTTTCAGGTTTATATTTTATCATGGAAATGGTTTAAAGAATTTATTATACCAACTAAAAAATTAATAAGAAATTTTAATAACAATGGAATAATCAACAACTAACTATATAATAAAAATCAATATTAGTTTATTTTCATTGATGACTGGTTTTAAACCTTTTATTTGGTTTTGTGCATGTGTGTGTGCGTACACGCGTGTGCGAGTTGATCAAAGGTACCCTGGTACGATATAGTTTGTCTAAATTTTCATATGTTTTAAGTTCACATGAATACACTCATTTATTTTACATAATTTTGTTTAAAATACCTGGATAGGCCACTATTTCAGAAAGAAAATAATAATTGTATTATGTTTTATATTTACCAGTGAATCTAAACCAAACTAATCTGTTTTATACATCGCAGCAACGTGCGACGGGTAACACTAGTAATCAATAGTTTATCAATCATATTAAAAAATATAAAAGTGTAATTAATTGTCATTCAATACGGTTTATAAACTGTATAACTGGGATGAAATAATAAGTGTGCCACAGTATTACAGTATTTCAGAAAGAAGAGTTAAAAAAACAAGATGATTTTTCAAGAAGTGCAGTCTATAATCAGTGGTGCATAACAAGAGAAAAAACTAGCTATTCAGTATTTCTGTAAAAGGTGCATAGCTAAATGCTGATTCGAAATACTTGGAAATGAAGCAAAACTTATAAACCTCCTGAAAATAATAAGCAAGTGCAAACATAATTTTCATTAAACTGAAACCTAAGGTCGTGGTTTGGTACTTGGTGTTTGAACACAACCACTGCGCCGCGCTTTGAGTTCATCAACCGGAAAAACAACGATATAAAAGTAAATGAAACGGCAAGAATCTGCAACATTTAAATATTAAAAGTACTGAATGGGCAGAGGGGGCTAGGGTCAAGGCTACCCCCTCCCGCGGCGCAGTGTTGCCACCTGTGCCAGCGGGACCAGCGGTGGGCGCCATATTGCCAACCATTTCACATGTTCAACGTCCTGAACTTTGGCTGAAGAGGACATAGTCCTATAAAAGCCGCAGTGGGCCTTCAGCCCACTGAAACCTCACATCCTGATCCTGACGTCCTGAGTAGTTGGCTTAGAAAAACTGGCTCGGTATTTTATAAAGTAATAACAATTTTGGAAAACACGAAATAGGCTACCTAATAGATATAACCAAACTTCTTGACTTACCTAGAAATTATGTTTTATATGTTAACTGTTTCATATATAATAAAGAATGAATCCTAATCCTAAAGACTGTATTTTGTAGTAAATCCTCTTGTTTTGTATACTACATAATTCACGCCACTACGGCACCTCGAAACCTTTAAATCATCACACAGACCCAATGTCCAAGATGGGCAGATGAGGTTATTGTTTTAGTCAAATTTCCCCTAAAAATTTTTTGACGTACTTTCTTGTATTTTTTAAATAAATCATGGCCAGTTTTTTTGGAGCGGCTATTAATATCACGCTAAATTATTAAAATAATCATACTATTATAAAATGTAATTACAGTATTATTAAACATGTATTTTAAATGAGCTCTAGACTAAAAACATTGCTAGTAAGGAGGTAAAATTGTATTTTAAGGTTAAATAAAAGTTACATCATTGTATTCAAGAAGACCTATTGAGTCCAAACGATAACAGTGATACTATTATGTGGAAATCAGTAATATCAAAAAAATCAGTTACTTGGTTAAATACCTTTTATTACAACGAACAATAATTTCGACCATGTTACGATAATTTAGTCAGGCGCGCACGACAATTCCCGCGGTGCCGGCGCATCGCTGGCGGCAGCTTCACTCGCGCCGTCTACCGGGCCCGCGCATCATCTACGACGCACAGCTGCACCTTGCGCTGTCTGTTTACTATCGGTAGTCTTTGACAGTTGTCAGTGAGTGGTGTGTCCTGCACGGTCTGGATATTGTCGCGATTTAATTTATGTGAGTATACGTTTAAGTTGTTTTAACACGATTTTAAATAAACCTAAACATATTACTGAAATGTTAAACTTAAATAGTTTATCACTTAATATTAATAATACTGAACAACATAGACGTAGCTAATCTGATGTTGTAGCTTAATTTTCAATGGAGATACAGTAGTATATGTCAACATGTTCAAAGACATAATTATAAGATTGAGTAACTCGTCAGGTTCTATCACGCACCAGGCCGGAACTCGGGAGGTTGGTAAACGAACATTTTTAAATAGACAACCACAAGCTATCAGGATCGTAAACTTTTCCGGTGTAAGTAAAAATTAAACTTCAACTTCAATGAAAAATACGTACATTTTGATGTGAGACAGACAAACACTCTGAGGAATAGAAATATGTTTTGCTCTTTGCAAACACAGTAGACTCTAACGCACTTCTTTAAACAATGAAGTCATTGAATTATGTGCGACTAATGTGCAACAAAAATTATATCATATCTTGAGACCTGTAGGTCAGAAATACGGAGTATTAAAACTATGTTTCATCTCGTAATTCGTAATATATAAGACAAGCCTATATTTATCTAAACGTGATTAGGTTTAGGGAACGTTCTTTAGTTATGCGCAAAACTCAACAATTTATCGCATAGTAGTGTACTGTAGTGTGTAAGTAACCTGGACCAAGCGATTACTATGTACTCTGTACTCGAACCATCGTTATGAAGATGTGTTATATGACGCTTAGCAACAAAGTTCGTCGTCAGAACAAAGTTCTTTTTACGACAGTGATAATTAATTGTTTTGCAAGGGGAATAATCACCAATAACAATACTGTTTTTTAAGTTCGGTGATTATCACTTCTTGTTACAATTATTAATTGATTGATCGTTAATTAATTCAGACCGAAAACTGTTTTTAACCAACGTCATGCACGGTTTTTGGTTTTGAATAACAATAATTTTTAACTGATATTCTTACAATAGTAATTATTAATAATGATTCCAGAATACTTTTCTAGGAATTTCGAACCGTTTTACCAACAAAAATAAGTTACGTTAGACATTGCAATTTATGAAATCTAACTATCAAGATTTGATTATTTTTAAAATGTTCAATCCTGTACTGAGCACTTTTGTCGTATCACTTCGTCAATACACTAAGCCTTCCTACTCCAGTACCCAATAGCCTGGAGACCTGATAGTTCGGCACCGTCTTTAGTAGCCTACTGTAACTACAGTAAGTACTGTAACGTGGGTCTTTACTGTTATAAGACCTCAGGACAACACTCAAACATTGTCTAAGAAAACAACTTGTCGATCCCCAGCTGCTGAACCTTATACTGCACTACCCAATAATAATACAAATATACTGTATAAAATAGTTGTAAATTTATTTATATTGTGGTCCATATCAAGTAAAACATTGCTAATGCTAGACCTCAATGGTCATCATTCATTGAAATTTAATAATATTTTTATAGTGAATTTGTAAAATTAAAATGTATTTTCACAATTGATACGAAAGTTTCACTTATAAAAATATTTAACCAGATTTACGAATTAAATATAATTTCTTTTAATAAGGTCTGTAACATCATAAAACCAACAACTTTAATGATTCCTGCATTTAATGTAACCCCCGATGGTGGACAAGGCTCCAAGTAATTCCACAGTGTAATGTCGATATGTCAGCAGTTGGAGATGTCAGTAAAGCAGCTTATTACTTGTACAGGGCTTCCCACAAATCACTGACGTACATCGATACATGACTATTTCGTACAATTCGTGATACACATTAGATTTCTCTTGTTACCGAATGCTTATGTAAATATAATTTGTAGGATTTGCTACATAAAATTGCTAAAAACTGCGAAAACATATTATTTATAAATACTGTAACGTAAAAATATACGTTTCTTTTCATCCAGTATCCAACATATTATTTTATGATTGATTTTATCTGTTGAGATGTTACACACCCACAAAAACCTTCAAATTATAAAGCTTTATAAATACTATGATATAATTTAAGTAATCATATACAAAGTGAATCACGTAAGCTGTCCAATATTGATTCCAGACAAACCGTTGTTCCTACAATGATAAAATAAATTATTTCCCACTAAACCCACCCCAAGGAATAACGTAAATTCTTTTTAATACAGTGGGTTCCAGAAAATGAGGGTCACTAGTTCTAATCTCGGAAATATCAAATAAAACCAATGTCATGATATACATCATAAACATTTTGGCGCAATCATGTTTTGAACATCTCTATTTGCTTCAAAATGACGGCCCATTTAGTGAAGATCCAATTTCTTTGAAAACCATATATTTTTATCAAAAATTTAGATTAATCTACTCTGATTAAACAATTCTTTATGAGCTTAACTTTATTTTGATATGCAACACTACAATACTATCTCAAAAACAAAAAAAAAATAGTTTTTGAAAATATGTAGCCTACATAGCCAAATCTAAAAAAATATCATCATAAGTTAAATAGCTTATCATTTCAAAGATACTGTAATTCAAGCAACTTTCAAATTTAAACCTTATCCAAATCTATTTTAATTTTCGAATTATCGACAAAAAATTTGTTTCTCCCATAAGCAACGCATGTTAACTGTTCAACTTTAAATTAAATTTAATCAACTCCATGTTGACCAATTAACATGCGTTTCTTACGAGAGAAACAAATTTGTAGATAATAATTCGAAACTAAAATAGATAGCCTATGGATAAGGTTAAAATTTTAAAGTCGATTGGATTTGCAATACTTTTAAAATGATATACTATTTGATATAATGATGATATTTGAATTTTTTAGTTTTTGCTATGTGCATATTTTCAAAAACTAATTTTTGAAAATTTTCGTTTTCGAGATAGTATTGTAGTGTTGCATATCAAAATAAAGCTTAGCTCACAAGGGATTTAATTGTTTTATCGGAGTAGAGTATTCTGCATTTTTAAGAGAAATACAGGGTTCTCAAAAAATTCGATTTTTTCCACTAAAAGGGCCGTCATTTTGAAAAGAATCGAGATATTCAAAATCTGATTGCGCCAAAATTTTTGTATTAGCAAGAGCTTTAATATAATGTATAACATGACATATGTTTGTATTTGATATTTCCGAGATTCGAACTAGTGACCCTCATTTTCTGGAACACTCTGTACCGTAAATAAAAAAAATTATAAATATTTTTACGTTATTCCTTGGGGTTGGTCAATATTGGACACCTTACATGTTTTACCCTGTATATCTAATACAGTGGAGGTGAAGGTCGATGCTATGTTTTGTATTAAAATAATCAAAGTAGGAATCTTTCTTGTGTCTTTTCCAGAAGTATTTTATCATTTAAAGCATGGTAGACCTCAGAAAAGATTTTTTAAACTATCCAAAATCGGGGCATCTTGAGATTTGAACCTCCAACGATTAAACCGAAGTCTGAGACTCTGATAACAACCAAGTATTGCTCTGATTATAACACAACGCGTGAGCGATCTACCGACTAGTGTCAGGATTGCATGCGCTGTTCGTGGTGCTGTGCTGTGATGTAGGAGGCAGGCGCTGACAATGGGGCATAACGCCGCGCACTAAGGCATCACATTAGTGATAATGCGATAGGCAATCTCATTGGCCTCAAGCGCTGCACTGTAACGAGGTGGTTGATCAATCTGAACCTTGATACTAGGTTAACTACGAAAGAAACTCTTTGCTATATAACGAGATGTAATGACGTATAAAAATATCATTACAGTATTTTATATTTCCGACTGCATAATTTGCGTCATTGCGGCAAGAGGCAAGAACGTTTGGTTATGCTTCACCGGATCCAATTAGATCTTGCTTGGTTATGCGTCACTACCTAGGCACGTGACGCAGACCCGTCGCTCACGTCAGCAAACCTGCAAACCCAGCCACGGAGAATAAATCTAAGGACCTAGTTGTTTTTGATCAGTGAACTATTCACACAAATGAAATGCAGGTTATCAGAATACTTGACTCATATCCACAAACTATTAGACCACTGTTTCGAGAAGTGGTAATGTTGTAGATTCCGAGACCAGCTGCGTATT
This sequence comes from Nephotettix cincticeps, assembly GCA_023375725.1. Classification (NCBI taxonomy): domain Eukaryota; kingdom Metazoa; phylum Arthropoda; class Insecta; order Hemiptera; family Cicadellidae; genus Nephotettix; species Nephotettix cincticeps. Next base: position 118,323,507 of record CM041786.1, on the reverse strand, counting down.
TAAAACGAATATAACTGACGCAAGTGTTGAATCTGCAATTGATTTAATTGCCTCTAGCTTTGGATTCATGAGAATGCGTTTGAGCTAGACGCTAGGAGGTAGACGCTATCAATGAAATGCCTATTAGTCAAAACCTAGAGCCCACGACGGTTCATCATATTGGATTAGTTTATTTGTATTTCCATAAGAAAAATTGTAAACTTGGCCAATCAGTTTAGCATTTCTTTAGACAACTTTGTTCTAACGGAACAACTATAGGAATATACCTATAGGAATAACAGGTGGCCAGTATAATACTACACAATGAGCATTGTTTTATGCGGTTAGGTCCAAACCTCTCACTACCCTACTGATGAAGAAGATTAAGTATTAAACTTGAAATTTCCCATTTTTACTTTATAAGTCAAAGGGATGAATTGGTAGTACTAATAAAGCTACTAATAAGATGTATCAAACATTTGTGAATGCGAATAAAGATTGGTTGGTGTTATTTGGGAGGGGGTGCGTTGTTTTTGGGGATATCATTGAAAACATAAAATCACATTGCTAGATGGACATAATATCTTTAACCTTGAAACATATACTTCAAATACACTGCAATCAGAGAATTATTCAAAACTGAATAAACGTCTAATGCACTACCCACAGTGCCTTCAGAACTTAAACCCTAGTTTTAAAAACTGACACTCCATTTCCATCAAGTCGAATCGATTCGTACTGACTCAGGTAACAATCATGAATCATCTGTAAAAGGCGTTTCGAAAAATTACATAAACCAACAAGACTGTGATAATGAGAAGGGTCATTGTCCGGTCCAGGGAATGTTTCCACCACCTCTCGGCCACGGTATTGGATAATGATCTCACATCATTATCGCTGGACTCTGGGTGGGGAGGTATCAGAGCATGACTGCTTGCGCTGATAACATTCAGTGATCTTTACTGTTATCCGCTGGGAAGTGCAGCTTGGCGATTTATGCACTCAAAGGCTATTGTAATCTTGGAGTAAGTACGGTAATCGATTTCTGAATACTCGTGCAATCTGAATACGAGTTTTATTTGTTGATTTGGTATCACAGGAACCAATGCACACTCTGTGTACAGAATAAAAATGATTTCTAGTTTTAGTGAGGATAACAATATTGGTATACTTATTAAGTTTATAAGTTAAGTAATACGATTTTCTTAATTTACTTTCTATCTAACCATAACTGTAAATGGTTTAAAGTTATAATTTGACATACATTTGTTAAAATACAAACATTTAATGGATTAATAACGGGTTTCATAATTTTAGTCGAGAATAAAAGGTAGTGTTCATCCGTGAAGGAAACCTTCAGAGCGTCGGCTAGGATACGGAAGTAGCTGTAATTATTGGCGGGAAAGAATACCTCGTCAGCTGATCCGCCATATGGTCTGGAGTCCGGCCAAACCCTGATAATCTGACACTAGTCGTTAGTGGTCTCGTAAAAAGCCGTTATTACTGGACGGAAACTAAAACACTCAAAAGGTTTTACGCGTCCCAGCGGCTTGTAGCAGGTGGATTGGGTTAATTAAGTTTGACTGGCCAATATAATGGTTCAAGATATCGAAGTACTTGCCATAAGAGTATAAAAATTGAAAAACTAAAAAGGGAAAACATTGTGGTTTAATTGAAATATTAAACCATAATGTTAGTTAAAGACGCATTATTCAATGGTGTATATTTCAATATGTTACAAATACTAATCTAATCTGGGCTAATATTTTTATTTATCACCAGAACATTCAAGGTACGACCTGGAAAACGCGTTTTTCAGATTAGAATACACAAACCCCTGAATAGCTATTCTAAAAACCCTGTCTTTTGTTAGAAGAAAAACATAATTTTATTTTAACGAATTCCGTGTCTAATTCTCACCCCATTATTTTGCTTAAAGAAAACAATAGCCTCTCAGTGGTCAGTTCGGGAAAGCGGGGCAGGCGGTGGAGCCCGACGGCGCGGCGCGGCGCAGCGGAGTAGGCACGGCGGCCGCGGGCCAGCGGGGCGATTCGGCACGGCAACGCCACATCGATTCACCACAGTCAATGACAAAACCTGAGCACAACGACCACGGCGAGGTTACAGTACCTTCCCGGGGTGAGCCCGGCCTGTGTTGATATATTGCGCTTAAGATGCTGAAACTACCTTTCGGAAACTCAAAAAACTGATATTAGTCTATTGTTTTACCTCATTTTCTGCCATGTTTATTGGTTTTCACGTAACAGACTTTCTTCTTTAAATATTAATAAATCGATTCACAATTTTTAATCTCATTAGGCCTACCTAAGGTTGTTGTGGCAGTAACCTTCAAAAACAAGATAGGCTTGGAGTTTTTTACGACACATCCTATCCGGTCACTACCCAGAGTAGCTCCTAGAATTAATCAGGCCTATAGGAAGGGTGTCAAATGGGGCGGCGCGCTGGTAATGACAAGGGAGCTCGCGTCCGCACATGCGAATATGAGGACCGCCCAAGTCGACTGTGACTCATAAAGGAGCCGAACCCAAGGCCCCGCTGTTTATGACTCCGTCAACAGCCATTGAAAGAGAACTGCTACAATTTATTTTAAAATTCCAAATCACCTAAAATATATTCACCCCCTCATAGCTCAACTCTTGACTTTAATAATGAATTTCTCAAAGGATATTGAGTGAGCGTTGCCTAGTCGGGGTAACCAGTTCACATACAAGATAGACTCCACAACTTTCTCCGTGCAATATGTAACTCAACTATCCAGTTCAGTGTGGCCAAACTGGTAAATCTGTGTTAATTAACTCTCTATAATTGGTGGTAGCAGTGGTGAGCCAGGAATGGTTCTAACAGGCCTGGTTCTCAGATGAGGTGCCCATTACACATGTTCTCACGTTCACGTCCCGGCAATGTTGCTGACTACTGGATGACTCATATACGATACGAGTACATCTCCCTATCGTATGCAATAACTGCACAGCGTCCTTGCAGACTTTCCTGGGAAAATATGTACTTGTAAGTAACAAAGTTACGTGTCATAAAATCCATTGCAATCACCCTTCATCTTAAACTACAGCTAATTAACGTTGTATTGAAAAAAATATTGTTAATACCTGTACAAGACTAATTTCAACTGACTACTCAGCAGTACAAAGTTCTGCAATACCTGCAAAGCGTCTTTAAAACACTGGTTTCACAACTTTCATTTACATTTTTTCTTGTCTATGGTATTATTGAAGTCAGTATTGGGGTCAGAATGTTAGGAATCCTAAAGTATTCTGAAACGTCGTGTTTTGGGGATTAAACGAATTCTCCGAGCTCAAACATATGTAAAGTGACAAGGAGGTGAAATGTCGTCAGGTACAACTGTATATAATCTCTGGTTTCAATCTGTTGATTAATTTCACGGTTGCCCAACTACAGCTGTTTGTTTTATTCGGTTCGACGATTACAGGTCGATCGGTGACAAATCTCGACACGCATCACACAGTCACAGTGTCTAGAATGAGTCCCTGCCTGTATCACTCCCTGAAACCTGAGATTTTGTTTCCACCGAATTGCGATTTGCAGTTTAGCATGTTACGTCTGGCCCTCTGATTAGGGCTGTATTGTGGAGCTTGATTGATGGGTTGGAAACGGACAAATTCAAGGTAGACACCACGAGTGCTTCTTTAAGTTATTTTGTTTGTTTTAATGGAAATGTACCTGAAGTGTTTCAATGTACTGCTGTCTCACCATTTTGACCAAATTTGAATTAATAAACTTTTACATTTAACCCCCAAATTCTTCCTGATGACTGAACCCACCCTGATACTAAAATTTATTTGAAAGTGAAAGATCAGTTTAACTTTTTAAACTCCCGTAATTACCGTATTCGTATATTTTGGTTGGAAGTGGGAGAGAATCGTGAAATATCAGATCTTTGAAATACTTGGTCATCGAGTTGAACTAGACCAACTCAATACAATAAAATAAAAACAGGGAAAGTAAACTGAATGAAATTAGAAAGTATCATCATGTAAATATTCATTACCGGAGTGATAGAAATAAGAGATATTAGAAAGTAAGTAGGATTTTATTCTACTCCTAAATATTGGGATCTCAGGCATCTTATATATTTATTTAATACACTAGGTCTATTTTTGTGATAATTGTTTTGGAGCGGTGGTGCTACCAATCACCATGTCCAAGGTGTCGTTATAAAGGTCTTAGCATGTAGTTTTGCCATCAATTAAAAAAATTTTGAAAATTCAACGTGGTCATGGAAAATAATGGGGTCAAAGTCGTGATTTTCTCCATAAGCTTAATATGGAGGTAAACACCGACAATCGAGAAATCAGCTGTTTATTTAAGGAAGTGGTTAAATAAACAAATTAAATCTGACAGTTAAACATGGTTCTTTCTTTTTTCGTTTAATGAAGACATCATCGTACAGCTGGCAATAAAACACCAATTTTTATTTGCATAAAACCAAAACATAAACAAAATGAAAATCTGTTGGGAAAATCTAAACTTAGTTTCTAAACGTAGTTATTGGTGGACATATTGTCTCCTTGTCAGCGCACGATTTCGTGCGCCAGGTACGCTAGTTAGTATAAATTCAGATAGGAATTATATTCAAAATTTAGATTTATTGAATAATTTTAAGCCATATTTTGAGGATTTTTTCAATAAGGTCACGACGACTTCATGGACATTGAAAATAATTTTTAAACCTAGTATTATAGGGATGAGACTAGGCTTTTGTTAATTATCTCGTATAAAATCGATTTAGAATAAAGTAAAACTTCGAAATGGACGGGGGTAAAACTGTAACTCATTAAAAATTTGATTGTGAAAATGGAGATAAATAAGTTAAAATCCTTAAATATTTATCTGGATTGTGAAAACTGACAATGCTTCTTAAGTCAGGTTATATTCCAAAACGCAATACTGAATCGGATTATAGAAAATAAGATAAATCAGTAACACAGTATAACGAAAATCTTTAAGATCTGTCTCTTAATTTAATCACAGCATGATAACTCATCAACCGTTCAAAATCCACAACTTAAATAATTTGATATAACGATGTGTTCAGCCTTTTTTATGAGAAATGTAATTTCCAAGTAAAATTCGTATGTATTTATATTTATAAAAATAGTATTTTCAACAAATTACATTATTATAAAATAATTTTTGTAACCTATTACCCTTATTTTGAATTGACGAAGACTTCATTAAAATAGTTATTGAACTATTACTTCCGACCATGGGCACTAAACCTTTCTGGATTAAAAAAGAGATCGATTAAAAATCAGACAAAATTTCTCTTGGTGTTTTGTTCTAATGATGGCTTTTGAATAATACTACAAAAAGCTCTAGAATAATGAAATTAACTTTAAACCCCAGAAAGAGAGAAAGTCTATAACGTTGTCTCACTTTATACATTTAAATCAGTCCAGATGTCCTTCACCTAAAACCAACAATTCGTGAAGAGAAAGTAAATTAAAGAAGACTCGGTACAGTTTGTGGCAAGAACTCTGAACCAGAACCCGTAAATTAGGATAAAGTGGCTGGTAGGGGAAAGTGGAAAATTGGAGGAACAAGAACAGACAGACGTCCTGACAGGACTAAAAGTAAATATTCTGCACAACCGATAGCGCGACAGTCAGAACCGACAGCTGGGTGTGATTGTAAAGAGCATTTTACGACGTACATAAATACATATACATACATATATCATATATATATATATATATACACACACACACACATATATATATATATAATATGCAACAATGGTTTACGGCTATTGGTAACATTCCGGTCTGATGACTTGCTCTCTACAGACACTGTTGCAATTTGTTGAGCAACTGTAATTGCGGGGAAGTGTGGCTGTTCTATTGTACATATTATATGTTCATTTGTAACAGTATATTTTTGTTAAGATATATCAATTAAGCTGTCAAACTAATAAGAATGATGCGAATATATTTATTTCAAATAATTTTAATTCTATATAAAAGAACGGCTCTCAACTAGAAATTGATACGAAGCTGGATAAGCTTTGATGTAGACGTGATGAGTCGTGTTCATATGATATTAGTTATAAATTTAATGATTTATTAAATTTTAGACTGGGCGATGTTCCCAGTGCCCTGTAATCAAGCTACTTGGAGGTCACGAATTGTGTACAGTTATGAGCAATGATCGGTGGATGGGATATTCTCTGCCGTGGATTTACGTCCTCACTATGACTTTTAAGTTCATCCGCAATGACCATTCTCATAATTAGACCAGTTCGTAATTAAGAGGCAGTGGTTCGTATTCCATGTTAAACCGTAGGTCCCTTAGATGCCATTAACGTTGGACTATTAATATATAGTTGTAAGGAACATGTCAGCCTTGGTCAGTAACAATACTATAGGATCGCACCACAAACATCTTACACTCATTTCTAATTCATACTTAAAATACCTTATAAACCTACCTGGGCATGTCACCATTTCAGAGTGGTAAATATGTATACTGTACTCGTATAAACACATTAGTTTAATTTAATACATAAGACCTTGGAAGTTATAAAAAATGAAACATACACATACGGTAGGTTTCCAAGTTCATTTTTGCGAATTTTCCATAGGGAAATTATTACCGTATTATTATAATTATTACCAAATATTACCGTAGGTCTCATGGCAAGAGTTAAGCCCAGGACCATGTTATTTTTTCTTCTTTAGGTACCCAGAGTCCAAAAACAATAGTCCGATCGAGACCAAATTTGGTTGAGACGTGTTTTCCTCAAATGCTCGGACGAGTTCGTAAACCAGACATATCGGTCAATGGGAACGGGTAGTTTGGGAGGGGTTTTGTACACCAAAATGTTTTTTAAATATTTTTAATTTTATATTTCACCATTGGAATCAGCTTAAAAAACTACACAATTTAGTTCCTTAAAGTTTTTCTCTATATCCAACGGTTGCCGAGATATTAAAAAATCTAAACACAGTACGTTGTATTTTGAGGCTCCAATGTTAATCTTATTGAGGATAAGGAAAAATTAATTTTTCACTTATTAACCAATATTTTTGGATAAAACTTTAATTTAGATTTATGTGGTTGGGACGCATACGTTTATGCTAAAAAATCACAGTTTATGTGTTTATCATGGCAGCAAACCTGCATACTCTTTTATGGAGAATAGCCAAACTTCTTTATTTATGGACAGATGTTGATGAAAGTTACTATAAATGTTAAAAATTGAAATTGTTTATGGTAGAAATGCCTACTTTCAGTGTTCCTCACAGCAGCGAACCTGCACACTCTTTCTCTTGTTAATCTTATGGAGAATAGGCAAATGATTATCATGTTTATCACAGATTTTGACCAAACTTGTCATATATTATTATTATATTATTGATTTGGAAATTCGCTGAGTACGCAGGTCTGCTGCGACGGGGGTATATTTATATACTCTACCTGTTTCATAAGGACTGAAAAGTCTGACAGGTGACAGTGACAAGTGAAACTTGAAAACTATAAATTGCCAACTTTGCGTTTCATAAATTTTAAAAAGTGACAATTAAGTGTCATAATATTTCTTTAAAATATGTCAACTGGGGGTACAAATATCACACATGTGTTTAAAACATTCTTAATGCGACAGGTGATTTTTTACTATTACCTTACCATTAAATAAATTTTTCGTGTGGTAAGAACTAAAGGCACTGATTTCAAAAATAATGTTTACGTCAACATAACCTCAAACAACAAATGTATAATTGTCACTGCTTGACATTAAAGTTTTGTGACAATTGTTGCCCTTATGAAATACTTATAATTTGCTGTTCAAAAACATGACATGTTACAAATTTTCACTTGTCACCACAGAATAGTAAATTTTACAATTTTTGATTTTCATGACAAATTTGTAGAACTGTCGGAATTATCAGTCCTGTCAACTTTGATGAAATAGTGCCACTTCCAAGTCAAGTCGAATAAATATTCTAGATACATAACGATCTTACATTTTGTTTTCCTTGTTCGTGTTAAACCTACAGTTAAACTACAGCCATTAAGTGTCGTTGTGTAATTCCGATAATTAACGTTTATTACCATACCAATTTTAAACAAACGGGAACTTAAGGAATTATTCCATACAGCATGCATAAACAACCCTTATTAAATATCAATATCCTTCTCCTAATTTAAGAAAGTAGAAATCTTGTTTTTCTGACATAGTTAAATTTAATTTATAATATCACATTCCTGACGATAAATCCAAGCGTGAATGATACCAACTGTATCTGAATTCACATTCCATGTTAAGGAGATTTTTCACACTTCATGTAAAAGTGTATGCACACTATAATAATTTATTTGGTTTATTATTAATAAAATAAAACACGTAACCAACTTTGAAATGTTCGTCTAACAAACATGTACAATACATTATTCAATGTTAGTAATATTGAGCTTTTTAAGGAATGTGTTTTGTGAAACAGCGTCAGAAAGTTTTCTTCTAAGTGATACCAAAGATAATATACCAAGGGCTCAAGGCTGCGTCTTCATTTCCTACGTCAGTATTTCTTTCCCCCGTCCGCTCCGCTTGGTGTACGTGGGTCTACCACGCTTATCCTGTAACGCCACAAGGTCATTTTCCCTTCCCTTCATTGGTCACAGTGGTTCCCTGCTGGGGGTTTTATCTGGGACTGCCGTAGGACAATGATTATTTTTACGATTCATTCGGTTCTCTGGTTTCTTATTACAGTAGTAGGGGCGTTAAATATTGAATTCTGGTTTCTTGAAGGAAAGGGGAAAGGGGTTTTACTCATAACTGGATAACGTCGAGTTTTCAGCATATATAAATGAACGTTCGATTGTTGTCCAAAAAATAACTTAATCAAACCATTGTTCTTATAAATTTGTGGTTTTTGGATAGGAACCAACGGTTGAACGCAGTCATATAGAATCCGTGTCAACAGTCATAGGTTGAAATGCCCATCTTGGTGAGTCACAATGGTTACGATCAGTAGGCCTACGATACGAACCTACTGTATATGGTTGTGGTCCGGTGAGACCCTAATGGTTTGTTTCATATGTTCAACACACGCACAGCTCTACGGTCTAAGGCTAAGCAGAATAAATAGAAAAGAGGTTGCAATCCGTGTGAAATAACAACTGAAAAGTTACTTTATCTTCATTGATTATTTTATTAGCTTAAACTGATTCAGAATAATTGTCGACATACACTAATTTATGAACAGTTAATGTACAAAAATATAGTTCCAACAACTGATTTGCATTGATGATTTTTCTAAGTTTCATTCATTCTAAGTTTTAAGCTAATCATCAAAATTACTTCATTGATGAACAGTAGGCCCTTCCATCACATGTGATGATTTACTCCGAACGTAGCCATCTGGCAGCCAGTAGCCACTGCGGGGACTGTGGTGAACCTGGTAATTTTAGCCCTTTACGACCACCACCTGCCTCTGAACACTTCTTTCCCGTCACCTGTTTGCCAGTTGCCTGCTTCCTGGATGATGCATTGTTCAATAATTGACCCTTATAAAGAGATACAAGTATAATTCAGGGTTAAGATTATTATATTTGGTGCATATTACTATTTCAATCATTTTAAGGAAATCGATTTTTTGTCAATTTCTTCTACATAAATAAAATTAGAGTTTTGTCTGTACATTGCTCAGAGCTATTTATTTTTTAGGGATTTTTACGTTTCGTGCGTTAGAGAAGCCGAAACAAGTCCTATCTCAATTTGTGTCTGTCTGTATGTATGTCTGTGACGCTCCAGGAAGCATTTTAAGACGTCTTCTCCGAAACCCCGGGAGAATTGATAACAATGAAACTTATTTCTTGCATTCTCTTCATTCCAGAGAGGGGGTTTCAATGCTTGAAATTGTCCGCCGCCCCTTGATAAGTAAATGACGAGCATTTAAAACCTTCTTTTTACGCGATATTAGTTGCATTTTGCTTTTAGTTTAATCACCAATTAATCAATTAATCACCACTGGTAATAACCAGATAGATATCTTTGCAGTTTAATGATATAATAGAAAGAAAAAGAAACAGCTGTCAAATTAAAATCAATATCAGTTAGTTTATTGGTCATTGATTTTAAACCCATTTCAAAATCATACTACATTAAAAAGTTATTTTAACGTATAAATAATTTTAAACATAAATAAGGCGAGGGTGGCGGAGTTGTAAACGTGCGTTTAGTTGCTTGTCAGCTGCGACGCGACGCTCTTAGCAAGACTGTACGGAATCACTCAGCTTAGCTGAAACCGGTTACTCAGGGGAGGGTTAGTCACAGTCAGCCACGATGCGACGCACTACGCCTTACGGTGTATACCTTAGCTTAGCTGGAACCGGTTACTCAGATCACAGCATCAGTGAAGGGCCTGTTAGTCAAAGTCAGCCGCGATGCGACGCACTACGCCTTACGGTGTATACCTTAGCTTAGCTGGAACCGGTTACTCAGATCGCAGCATCAGTGAAGGGCCTGTTAGTCAAAGTCAGCCGCAATGTGATGCACTACGCCTTACGGTGTATACCTTAGCTTAGCTGGAACCGGTTACTCAGATCGCAGCATCAGTGAAGGGCCTGTTAGTCAAAGTCAGCCGCAATGTGATGCACTACGCCTTACGGTGTATACCTTAGCTTAGCTGGAACCGGTTACTCAGATCGCAGCATCAGTGAAGGGCCTGTTAGTCAAAGTCAGCCGCGATGCGACGCACTACGCCTTACGATGTATACCTTAGCTTAGCTGGAACCGGTTACTCAGATCGCAGCATCAGTGAAGCAGTGAAGCATGTTAGTCAAAGTCAGCCGCGACGCGACGCCCTTGGCAAGGCTGTACGGTATCTCTCAGCACCGCTGGAACCGGTTACTTCGATCGTTGCATTCGAAACTGCCAACTCCTTTGTTTTGCTGTGCATTGCATCAGCGTTCTAGTCATGAAACTTTTATATTACGTTTATGAAAGTAATCCCATGAAGTACTTCTTTATTATTGAACCGGTTACTCAGATCGCAGCATCAAAGAAGGGCATGTTAGTCAAAGTCAGCCGCAATTGGATTAATTTTATCTTTTAACTACAAAATTACAGCAACAAATATTTTCTCATTCACAAGGAGTTTCGTGACTTGGTGCGCAGTCGTTTAGAAACCGAATCTGGTGGAGCATGAACAAAAACCTCGAAGAACATGACTCTCGCCGGGGTTGTCTGTTACGCAACAACATCAGCTCTCAGGTTTGAACCCGCGACCTCTTTTGTGTGAAGTCACTCTCGCCAGGATTGCCCTCACATAGAATACTGAACACGATCCCCCCCAGTTGGTGATTCATCCTCTTAAAATCATCGAATACAATATATTTTCAAAGCATTGATAAAAAATCGTAGGAATGATAAAGTAAAAGGAATTTAAGTTAAATGAAACAAGTTGATTCCTTTTGTCAAACATGCAATAAAACAGTGACATGTGTGACATGCAATAAAATCTTAATTATGTTTCCAAAATTCAATGAGGAAAGGCCTTCATGTGCGTAGACCGCATTCGATATCAAACAAATATAATTGGCGAATTAAGGAAAGAAGAAAAATACATATATTTAAACTAGAGTGATCATTTGAATCATTTCATTTTGGTTGTAATTGTAATTGGAATGAAGGATTGTGTCTGGGGTAGTTGGGTTATAGTAAGAGCCTCGACCTTCTCCAACTCAATAGTGTGCAAAAGGATGTTGACCAGATTTTTAAAAACTGCAAGTGGTTGTGAGTTAAATAATTTTTTATACCTAATGTGCTGGCTTAAATTTCGAAACTTATAATGTGAACAACAGACGCCAACAAGAGCTCAGCAGCCCAGGAGAGGCTGCGTCTTCGCGTGTTTGTAGCCGTCATAAACCGTGGATAAGGCTGCGAACCTTCCCACAGCGCGAGGCGCGAGCTCCGGACAGGCCCCGGTGGCGCAACACGGGCCCGGCCAGGCGACTGTCCTCAGCCAATCAGGTTGTGGCTGTAATCAACCACCGCCCAGGTGGTCCAAACACATAAATTTATTGAATCAAAAGTCTTCAGAGGGGTGGCTTGAAGCTGTTTAACAGTACGTACATTTAAACTCGGATGTTATGTTCTGATTTTAGTTTGTGGATTACACATCGCCTCCAATAGTTTCCAATAGTTTTCACCACTTTTCCTTCCAAAAGAGATGAAAGAAAGATGATGAAAAGTGTAATTTTATATTGATTTCAGTTATTTTATATGTGTTCATTTATTTTATGAAGTTTATGTTTTTTACATCAAAATAAAATGCTGTTTCGACAGTCTTAGACGCTTTTTGATTTTTACTTCTACTATTATGTTAGGTATACTGTATTCCGTTCTCTCAACGGCAGACTCAGGTTGTTACGAGGTTTGTCGAGGTAATAACTCCATAACTCCACTGTCCCTCGTGATACTGAAGCTAACGATAAGCGATAAGCGATTTAACTAAATAGGAGCATGAAACACAAAATGTCATCGATAGCATAATTACTCGTTATTGGTATGCTTCATGCAGCCGAATCAATTCGTTCAGGCTTATTTAACTTTTTTTGCAAATGTGGACTATTCATTGACAAACGTTCCCATTTGTCAATGAACATTTCAGACAAACCCTGAGTGCTACTAATGAGACAACTCTCCACCTGCCTCAGCCTCAGTAGGCCTACACCGCGCGGCACTGCTGCTGCTGCTGCAGAGTGGTTGTGCAAGCGCAGCGAGCTCAACCTTGGCCGCCGGCGCCGCAGCCGCCACGACCGGGTGGGGACTGTGAGAAAGGCTCAGTCGGTAAAGGTTGCGTGTTCCAGTGCGTAGGCGTAGGCGATCGGAACATGTGAAACAGGATGATTGTGTTTTGGTAAGTTCACCTTTGTAAACAACCTTCACAGTTGACGGCCGCGGCCGTGGTTCTGGGAGGTTATATTTGGAAAGTATAATGTTTAGGGTATTTGTTTCAGCAGTGTTTCACGTATTTATGGTCAACGTAAAGGTTAAGGATTTATAAAACCTTTTTCATGTACTCTTTATAGTGTTTTTAAAGATGAATAATAAGTTCAACATCATCTTGTAAAGCCTTTAGAGTAATCGTACTGAAAGCTTCTCTCTGGCTCTCTGTACTTACTTCTCTTGCTACTTCCTACTCCTAATTTCTACAGCAATGTTCACGAACTTGGGGGTTTGAGCGAGTTCAATGGTGTTTTTAATAGTCTAAAAAGAGTTCAGTCTATACTTAGATACGTATTAACAAATATGCTAGAGCCGTCCATTTTACAATGAAAAATATGGTAGTTGTATAATTTTAGCAGTACAAACGATAGATTGTGAAACGCAGTATGGCCACTAGCGCACTACACAGCACAAGACGCTCTATATATACTTAGATAAAAATGTTTCCACCCTTTTAGAGGGAATGGATATTTTTGAGTAAGTCTTCAAATATTAAGTTTAACTACTACGAAAGATTGCTCCCTATATAATATATCTAGTTCGTTGCTTCATAAGTATAAGCAGAAGACATCTAAAATCGGGTCGAGATGCGACGAATCCTCTTGAACCCATATTCAGAGGCATACAATATATTTCTAATAGCACGATTCTTCACGCTCTCGCGCCTGTAAGCAAGGTCGACTCCTTTCTAACAGATGTCACTCGGTATGCCGCGATACAGCCAGATTCAATTTACAATCTTCTTGTTCTTAAAGGTCAATAGATTCAAAGAATAGTGCAAATCAAATCCTGCAAAAACTGTGATAGTCCAAGGTCCGTGCTTGATTCAGGTTCTCAGCAAGATCTGGCATCTAAGCAGTTTATAAGTTAGTAAAAAAGGAGACGTGATAAGATTGATAAGTGTTGATACTATAAAATATGATCACATTTTAGCGATTTCCCATAGAGAAGAAGCTATTTGTAGGTCTCATGGTGGACTTAAGCCGGGACCATGTTATTTTTTTTCTTTAGGTGCCTAGAGTCCAAAAACAATAGTCGTTAAAAATTATATATATATATATATATATATGTATATATAGATTTATATATGTATATGTGTCTGTTAGCACGATAACTCTCGTAAAAATGGTCCGATCGAGACCAAATTTGGTAGAAACGTGTATTCCTACAAATGCTCAGAAGAGTTCGTAAACCAGACATATCGGTCAATGGGAACGGGTAGTTTGGGGGGGTTTTGTACCCCATAATGGGGTTTTTTGCGTTTTTCACATGTAATTTTAAAAATTTCTAATTTTATATTTCACCATTGGAATCAGATTAAAAAACTACACAATTAAGTTTCTTAACGTTTTTCTCTATCTCCAACGGTTACCGAGATATTAAAAAATCTAAACACAGTACGTTGTATTGTGGGGCTCCAATGTTAATCTTATGGAGGATAGGGAAAAATTAATATTTCCCATATTAATCAATATTTTTGGATAAAACTTGATATTTAGCTTCATGGTTGAGATCTATCCATTTATGCTTAAAATCATAGTTTATGTGTTTATCATGGCAGCAAACCTGCATACTCTTTTCTTTTCCCATATTAATCATAGTAATAGGCAAACTTTATTTATGGACAATGTTAAGAAATTGGTATAAATGTTAAAAAAATTATTTACTGCTCAAGAAACATTTTTCAGTGTTTCACAAGCAAACCTGCACATTTTGCCATGTTAATTAATGGAAATAGCAAATAATATAGTTATGGACGATCACGCGACTTGCATGAAAAGATTTGGAAACTGAGTACGCGTCAGCAACGTCATTTTAAGAGTTTTAAAACTCTACTTGACAAGAACATCAGCTGAAAAGACGTCCGTAACGTTCTGGTCTATACAGTACTGCAATTGACAAATTAAATTAATTAAAGTTACAAAATAAAACATAATAATAAAGATTCTTCGTACATAGATAATTTCGTAATTTATGTTTATACGCATCCCCCAAGCACCATTATAACTTCAAAGATACGGCATCTTTGAATCAGCCCTTAGAAATGTGTACAGTATAAGGGGAACTGTTCACTTCTGATCCCCGCGACAAAAACACAACTACTTTACTCTTACTTTAGATACAAATCCTGATTCTCTGAGCAACGGAATCGAGCTGAATGTTTCAACTGACACTTGACTACTATTAAAGTTGTATTAGTCTGTGTGCTTATTGTATTGGGCTGGGGTGGAGGAGCGCCAACAACAACTTGCACGAACACCTCATCATCCTTCATCCTTCATCCCACAATAATAACCAGTTGCGATTAATTGCATCTGCGGTGCAACTGCACTCACGTCCCCAGCTGATTACCCATTCCGCCCCGGCGTGGCGTGGTTGTCAAGTGAATGGCTGCAGCGATGCTGATGCTGGGGCCAGATTGGCCGCGTGGGTCGGACCCTCCCTCTCCTTATACATCATGACTACACCCCCTCCCACTCGCGGTCGCCGGCCAAGGTAGTGGGATACAGAAGGCTTGGTTAGCACTAGGCGAGCAATTAATACCTCATCTAATTACAGTTACATAACACTATTAACATCACGGTTGGCAAACAATCTACACCTTATGTATTTTCCCAACCACAAGATGAAGTTATTGAGATAGGTAGGTCTCATGGCAAGACATAAGCCCGGGGCCATGTTATTTTTTCGTCCTAAGGTGCCCAGAGGCCAAAAACAATAGTCTTTAAAATTGTCTAGGGCAAGGGGTTAGCAATTGTACAGTTTTTGTCATACATGTTCACTGTGCCAGTTACTTGCCACATAGATAAAAGCTTTCGCGTATCTTTTTGTTCTGTGCCGTGCGAAGTTCATGATTGCTTCTGCAGAAGATAACTCATCACTAGCGAAGTCTAGCGGTGCATCATGCAACGACACGTGTTCCATTGTCAGACGCTACCTCGCGTGCCGTCAAACAAACATGATGTTATCGCGTATCGCGTAATTTGTCCTCATGTAAATATTATCACGCGACTCAACACAACTAATTGTCAGGTTTTTGTTTGCTTAACATTTTTATTTAATTGAATATCCTAGAAAAAACATAAGGTTTCAGGATTTTCTTGTGATTTGCTTTACAAAATATACTCGAGGACTGTGACAATTACCAATAATTGTTTGTTTCTCCACTACCAAAATACTGAATGAATCATTTAACCAATTTTAGGGTATCGGTGAGAGTTTCTAAATATGTACCCAGTTTTTAAAAATGCAAATCAGTATTTTTTAGTTATATTCATGGTATAATATTACTGTATAAGAGAATAATATAAACTGTAATATTATAGTTGAAATATGCATTGTTTTAAATAGCTCAAACTTCTCCATTTTATTTGTAAATCTCGGGGTTACAACATGAAGCGCAACAACCAAAATCTTTTGAAGATCAAAATACAAACCGTTAGGATACATTTAATAGTTGTTCTTTTGACCAAAGTAGTGGACCGGTTTCAACAGTCGCGGATTAAGTTTATTCCTTATACATACGAAATTAGTAATGTATAACCAACCAAAAGCGTACCTTGTTTGTAAAACCTTGCGACACGTACTGTAGGCCTAATACATAAATGCATTTGTTTATCTAGCCAGCGTTGAGACCAAGTTTTAACCGTTCCTATATAAACAAATGTTATCAAATCCACCCCCTGTAATCCCAAGAAGATGACTGCTCTCGGCTGGCCCCGTGGTTGACCTTGACCTCCGCGGTCACCTGAGAGGCGCAGGCGGTGCCCCGGGACATTATTCATGCTCGGGATGCATATCACCGGACCGGTTGGAGGCTGGACCGCTGGACCGCTGGCCGCCCGAGTCTCCGCGCTCTACGTCATTATGTCCTTTGTTTGTACACTTCTAGAGTATTTACAGTATGAGAGTTCTTTTGTCCGGTTCCTATACCATTTCCTCACATCCACTGACGACGAGTTCTTAAAGATACGAAAGCAGGTCCCGTTTCAGCCAAGATTATATGATTTGACGTCTAGGATAACGTATCGAAATTCCGCTGAATTTAAAAAGCTTTGATTATGATATTGTTTAACCAAGTGCAAAGAAAATAATATTAGATAATGCAAAAAACGCATTGAAACCATTTCAGAATCACGGATTGCTCGGAATAAAAAATGTTTAACTGTTAACATGATTTACTCTTGAATCCATCACACGAGTGTTTGTATTATCAACCCTCTTCAAGAATCCTGGTCCTTGTCTTTCTAACGACGGTTGGTCTTTCTGACGACCCAGATTGTAGATTGTTACGACAAATCTTTTTATGCTATTGAATTCCTTAAATACTGATCCCATATGTTGTATTGCATACTGAATTAAACTTCAACTAATTTAGAGTCAAAAGTTATGCCTACAATGGTCTTCACACATCAGTGTGGAATTCGTTTGGATCCATAAAATGGATTATTCGTATAATCCTAAAATGGGCACACGCTGGTCCCCGCCTGTTGAGTCACCGTGGTCAGCTGATAATATATTTTGACAGTTGCCTCCAGCGCACGACCACGCGGTTTCCCAAATTAGCCCGACGGTCGGTGACGGTGGGTTCAACCCCCCCCCTCCGGGCACCAGGTCCACGGGTCCACGTCATTCCAGTGTTTGGGTGTTTTGTGACGCAGCAGCTGCGACGTCATTCCCTCATCTAGGGCAATGAAAGACAACTTTTCATTATTCGAATGATTAAGGATTCTTCAAGAAAAAGGACGAGAAAGGACTTTATTACTTCCAGACTTCCATTACTGAAAATGTTAGAGATAAATAATAAGGAAGGTAGATGCAGACAGATTGTTACCGACTGCTTGACTCAAACACTCAAACATACAGTAATTGTAAACCTGACCTCGTCACCCTCATACTGTCCTCATACAGTATGTCAATTTACGTAAACTGTCCGCCGGGGTCTGCCAGACCCCATTATATAATTTCATGTATATTTATAGAGTTAAGTGATAGGTGGGAGTTCTAATGTTTTCGATTTTCATTAAACTTTTTCATTAATATGTATGTTGGTATTGAATAATATATTCTTACTCTACTTCTGTATATTTTAATGACATTACTATCATATATTGATTTACTTAATAAAATAATAACGACTAAAATGTAGGATAAAATACTTAATAGAGGTAATTGAAAAAAACTTCATGATTTTAAAAATATACAAACGAAATTAATTTTTTCTTATGGGATATTCTATACTTATTTATAATGGTTTTGTATGGTAAACATAATTGCAAGGTCTTTTTATACTTGAGTAATGTTTTAATTACCCAACCATTTACGAGCCCAAGATATAATATGGTACAGGAATGTGTATACTGTTAAGAGAAAATATACCGTAACAGCTGTTATTATCTAATTACCATTACCAGCTGTGTATTACCACCATAGCAACGTTGCAGCATAAACAATTATTATTGCTTACTTATAGACTATTAAACTATTGCAGTTTGTGAATACAGCTGTTATTATTCCTCTTTTAGTCTATGCCTTCCTTATTATATCATTATCTCTTGTCTTGGGCTCGTAAAAGGCTAGAGAATATATTAAAATTCACTAACTTATAAAAGGCTTAAAATTTTATTTACTATTCAAAATAGTATAAAATATGTGGTCTATAAGAAACTATTAAGTTGACCATTAATATTATATCATTAACGAGATAAAAACATAAATAAGCATTTAATTTAATGGTTGTTTCTACATAATATTAGGTTACGCAAAATTCCTTTTGTTACTTTCTCCCCTTATACATAGTATATGGAGAAAGTATTGTTTTCGTCAAAATTTTCGAATTTGAGTTGAGGGTGGATATATCCGTTTTAGGGTCCCCTGAATCCAAAAAAGTCGGTTTTGACGTGATGTCTGTCCGTCCGTGTGTCTGTGTGTGTGTGTGTGTGTGTGTGTGTGTGTGTGTGTGTGTGTGTGTGTGTGTGTGTGTGTGTGTGTGTGTGTGTGTGTGTGTGTGTGTGTGTGTGTGTGTGTGTCTGGATGTGTACAGTGCCACAGCCTACCCCGTTGGTCCGATTTAGATGAAATTTGGCATGTATATATATAGTCACCGTATCTCCAGGCGTTTTTTTCATTATTTGAATTTTTGATTTTTAAGGGTAGTTGACCCCTAAAAACCCTTAAAAAACGTGAAAAATCCAAATTTCTCAAAAACGGCTCTAACGATTTTGATTATACTTTTATAGTTTATAGTGCACAGAGTACTAAATAATTTGACACCACCCGCATGTCTGTAAAAATGACGGTTCCAAAGTTATGGGCTTTTAAATGTCAGAAAAATCAAATTTTTAAATTTTCAGCGAACACAATAAAAGTAAAGTATAATTTGACTGGCACCATTGAAACCTACTTAAAAAACTAAACAAATTAGTAATATGAATTATTTGTCTACGACTAACGGTTCCAGAGAAAAGTTAAATTTACTGTCCATGATAAACACAGTACGTTGTCTGAAAGCGTCCAATGTTATTCTTATGGAGAATATTAAAATATAAATTTCTTCCTTATTTTTTAACCGTTTTCCATGAAACTTGGTATGAAGCGTAAGGTCAAATCACCCAACAGAACCAACTCAAAAAAGCTTGGTATTACCGGGGGGGGGGTTGTTTACTTCCATACAATTCGAACAATTAATTTAACTTTGTCTCTCTTGTTTTTATTTTCAGAAATGGGATGGTTATTTTTGAAACAATAAATTATTAAATAGTATTTATTTAGATGAAATTCGAAGAACATGATAGTTTTATTACAGATTGTCTTTCTTGAACTTACTTAAGGGAGAAAGTATGTGTCAGTTCACTGGTACCGTTTATTTGAAAAAATCACACTACACTCTTCTTATTTCTACATTCATCCGCGAGACGCATGCATGAAAGTTCATTGTTGTGACTCGTTTTCAGACTGGCCGGTGTGCCAGCTGTGCGGTCATGTTATCGCTAAGCGATAAGACTTTCTACAATCCTGCAGATAAACTCCGAACTAATCAGTCTTAAATACTCATGACGACATGTTTTCCTGTATACTATATCGCAATTTTGGTGTTGAACCAGCGGAATCATCCACAAAGTAGTGGTGGTGAATGAACGGAAAAGATCCAAATTTTTCCTTAAGCTCCAGGCCTTCAAAGATACGTCGCATCGATTGATCACAACTTTAGTGCTCGACACTTCTTTATCTTTTCCTCTCAACACGTAAAGAAGGTCCATGTTTAGGCCTACTCGTTCTAATTTTAACCATTGTGTAAACAGCTGAGTCGAACATGTCGAGTTGCCCAGCCACAGATGACCACGTACCTCTGGCCACGTTGACGAGATGCCAACAATCAGAACGTTCCAGTGCGGCTCCAGGCTCTAGATTACCAATCTCATTCGTCGTCTCCAAACAAAGTCGGACCACAGGCAGGAAATATACATGAGCATTTGTCGACTTTATTTGATTAATAGTTGTTTACGAGCTTTTCAGAAGGTTTATCGAGATTCTTTTATTCTTGCAGCATCCTTGAACACTTTCTCTGAGGCTAAAAGTAAAATAAAAGCGATAAATAATGCTAAAATATTTTTTGCACTAAATCATATCCTTCCTTACTTGAGCTTATAGTTTATATTAAAGAACAATGGTAAAAATGTCATCCTTTGTGCTTATGACGTCATACCGTCACATCAAATGTATGGCACAGTACTGTGCCACGAGCACTCAGGAAGAAATATTGAATTCAAGATGAAAAAACATCTTGTTTATTTTAGAGAAACACCACAAACATAATATAATTACTGTATAAAAGAAAATACAACGAGGATTATTTTCAAAGTTTTTAGGTTACTAAAACACCAAATACCTTAAGTTTTCAACAGTGTTTATCATTATTTTGGCGCGATCGCCCGTACGCAGGAACTACCCCGCTGTAAGGTAAAGAGGGACCTACTAACCACGCTAACACCGTATACAACCGCTTTCGTCAGGAGCTAACCTAACGAAACGTAATGCTATCAAGGCCGTACTATGCCATCAAGGCGGGCGTTTAAATTTCCCTGGGACAGTTCTGTGCCATTAGCAGTGAACGTTTTAACCCAGAGTACACATCTCAAAACGACAATAAACAGTATACTGTATATGTATTCTTAAAACAACTAATCCGTAACATTAAAATTAACAAAAAATGCCCTTTTTCTGTCGTTAAAGAAGCAAATGTGTCCTAACGAAGAACACCTTGATGTCCCATTACAAGGCTCTTGTTGATCGTCATGATTGTAAATCTTTCCAAGTAGTATGCATTGAATTATACAAAGGAATGGAGATTATTAATTTTTCACATGAAAGGTTTATTTCTATTAACAAAAATGACATGTAAATTTAAAGTTTATATGAAAAAATCTTTATTACGTAAATGTATAATATTAAGGTAAGCTAATATTTATAAGTATCTCCTTTCTGAGTATAAACTGCATTGCCTTTGGTCATAATTCAGATATATTAGCATATTATATTATGCAAATATATTTCCCTAACCTGTTTGCCCGGGTTAATGTTGGACAGACTATTTATTTCGGGTTTTAGACAAATTGCGAGTGTTTTGTTTTTGATTCGCCCATCAGGCTAAATTGACCTTGAGCACCGGTCCTGCCTGACAATAATTAAGTTCTCAATCCGCCTCACATGGCATCCAGCGCTCAACGGCCAACCTACCCCGAGCAAGTGTTACAGTATAATCAAATCCTCCCTTGAAACCATCAAATTCGAAACAAATAATCATTCCCATCAATAGAAATTAGTTTGGTAAGTAATTTAGCAGCTCCTTTGTAGCTATATATTTTTGAACCATTAATCTACTGTACACGGGGTATACATTGGGTGCGTATAGATTAGACACGGGGTGTCATATATACACTTTGACGACATTAACTATTAAATAAATGGTGATAATTAGTTGTTTGGTAAGACACTTCACTTCCGTGTCAATTTAGACTAATCGTGTCAAAGACTAATTATTTTTCAAATAACACATACATTTTATTATAACTTTATTAAAATTACTAAAAACAACACCAACGTTTCAGAATTAATAATATTTTTTAGGTTATCTTCTAGGTATTTGCACGTCTATTTTAGTTTATGCAACAATAGTAAATGTTGGTTTATATTGTAGTAAATAATGTAATGATGAATTTTCGCAGATGGTAAACAGACAACGAAAACAGGAGATTTCACAGAAGTGCGGCGAAAATATTATCATCTGATTACAGAAAATTTATTCCAATCGTTCGTTTGCAGTATGAAAATTAAATTTTGATGAGTGTCTTTATTATATAAAATTATACGAATATTACATAATTTTAATAAGCTACAGTTAGTCTTACTTCGTGGTCAATGTCCAACTCATGTACATAAGAAACACATGACATAATGTGTAAACTTTCCTTTTAACTCCGTCCATTACAAAATAACATGCTGTGGAAACAATAGGAGATAAATCGTCGGTGAGTTTAGCGCCAGGCGCGCCCGTGGGCCCACGTGTAACAACTATTCCTGGAGAAAGTCAAATAACACTCGTCGTAATCTGCGAATCGATGCTTCGTGATGAGGTTGGCATCACTGGCTTGGACCAATGGATTGAACACAGATTTTATTGCAAAACGGACCTCGATTAGATTAGGCCTAAGTAATAGTTAGGCTAAAGCATTGTTGATTTACGTGCAATAATTAAAATATTCCTAGCAACGTCTAGATGAAATCCAATGGAAAGTTTTGTCAAAATTGTGGCTAACATGATGACAGTGTCGACATAATCCCCAGACACCACGAAGTGTCTAAAACAATACTAAATAATGTGTATTGCACCACGACAATAATCCCCATGTCCATATAACATTTCCCGTGTTACATGTGGTAGCACTGCTAGTAACGGTGTCCAATGGGATACGTCGGTATATCATGCATTAGCTCAAAAACGCTCATTAGGTTTTATATTTTATTACTCGCATAGTTACTGTAAAACACACAATAAAACTAGGGAGCCAAAGGTTTTACCAATTTTTAATGTATCATTTTTGAAAACAACTTGTTTTTAAGTAGGGCCTATTATGCAGGCACACTGTTTGCCAGATCGCACAATTTAAAGGTTAAATCAGATTTATACTTTCAATCAAATGATAAGTATCTACAAATCAACCTTAGGAGCTAGCTCAACCTTGCGAAATATGGGATAAAGGTTAGAGTAGCCGCTTATGATTTTAAAAATGACCTATTAATCTTTATTCAATAATGAAAGTTTAGAATTAGGGATTATGTAATTCTAACTAGGTAGCCTACTTCACATACAGTAGAAGTAATGAAAACTTATTGAAGCCATTCTTAAAGGCATAGTGTCTAAAGAGTACAATTAAATATTCAAATATATGTTATAATGAAAACAGGTTGTTTTCGACCTATTTGCCTTTTTTCTGTACCAATTCCTGTTTCCTGAGATTCACATCACTCTCATCTTCAGATTACATTCAATCTAATACTGTATTTCTGAACTTATAATTACTAAACTTAGCTTTATTAGCGCGAATAAGATACTTTGGTACTTTTATAAGTAAACAACAAAATATTAGAAATGACCAAAGTTATGGGCTAATTTTAAGTTATAAATTTTATTTTATTTTCGGCGTTAATAATTGAAATGGGGCTAAAACTTCCAGTGTACTGATAATGACTATAATATTCCTAATCCATACACATATATAACTGGTTTAAGAACTTATTAGGTTTGACTTTTTAACGTTAAAATGCATGCTAGTTTTCATATTGCGCAGTATTGCATCCTGCTATATCCATCGGTATTTCAATTTACAAATTTATGCGCCTTCTTAAAAAACGACATTTAACATTATTCTCTGTATTCCCAACTAGTTTGGTGTATAGCTAATTAACAAATGTCGGAGAAGTCGAGAGAGATCACGGTCGAGGTGCGAATGTCAACGTCGTTGTCGGATTCTCGGATACCTCAGCGAGCGATAGATATTGAGCTGTTAGGCTCCCAAGGCTGGGAATATCCGTCTCACCACCATCCTTCACACTCCCCATCACGGTCGAGGTGTGAATGTCAACGTCGTTGTCGGATTCTCGGATACCTCAGCGAGCGATAGATATTGAGCTGTTAGGCTCCCAAGGCTGGGAATATCCGTCTCACCACCATCCTTCACACTCCCCATCACGGTCGAGGTGTGAATGTCAACGTCGTTGTCGGATTCTCGGATACCTCAGCGAGCGATAGATATTGAGCTGTTAGGCTCCCAAGGCTGGGAATATCCGTCTCACCACCATCCTTCACACTCCCCATCACGGTCGAGGTGTGAATGTCAACGTCGTTGTCGGATTCTCGGATACTTCAACGGGCGATAGATATTGAGCTGTTAGGCTCCCAAGGCTGGGAATATCCGTCTCACCACCATCCTTCACACTCCCCATCATGGTCGATTGCAGTTCACGTAACTACATACATACATAGTAGTATATACTACTAAAGCTAGTATTAAAATAATATTATTTTAATACTAGCTGACCCGGCGAACTTCGTAACGCCTGACAGTAAATACTTGTTAACTTTGACATATGCCATGTTGTGAAGTCGAATATCATTACGGCTTCATTGTGAAAGGTTATATATTCTGGGTCACGGCATAATGAATGATAATACTGAAACGCTAAGACATATTAATAAAATTCCCGTAAAACAAATAAATCTGAGTGGATTAATTCACAATTTTCAAATCCATTCCAAACCCAAACCAAACCTAGCTGTAATACGGCTTTTAAAGGAAAGATATACAACAGTTGATTATTATAATAAACGTTTTATATATATATATATATATATATATATATATATATATATATATATAAACATTGTAATTAATTTTTATTTGGCCAACATATAAACACGTGACTTTTAACCAGACAGAAAATAAAAAATATAAATACATAATCCCCAAAAACCATAAACTATTAACGTGGCGAATAAAGCTGTTCCTTTTGTACAGCACATATTTTCTTCATATTTAATGAATGATTCAGATGGCATTGGATAGTAAAGAATATTGCTAATGGAAAGTAATTCAATCAGCTGTAGCTAAGAAATCAAATGTTTTCATTGTAGAAAATTTGTAAACAAACTTTTTTATTCCGTTTTGCCAATGGCAGGCTCAGCTTAAGTTATGCAGCCCCAAAGTACACTGGTTTTATGGATTTTCTAATCTAAATTTTGTGGCCATCTCGGGGATCGAACCCGTTACCTCTTGCACCGAAGTTCAAGACGCTAACCATTAGGCTAACAGATGCCCTTAAACAAACTTACTTTCCATAAGGTTAACATTAGAAATTTAAAACGCCATAAAATGGAAACTTATGGGGTTTTTGAAAAAAATTGTTTACTAAAATCTTCCCGGACACATATAGAGCAACTTCCTAAAATTTCATGGCGATCGGATGAGTAGTTTGGCAACGCATAAAGGACATACATACATACATGGATATACATACACACATTCAATTTTATATAAAGAGATTTGCTTAATAATGGCTTCTAAAACATTTTTATTCAATAAGGATCACAAAGACATTAAGAATTCAGAAGGATAATATTTGTTGGCTACTTCCTGATGGGAGGATTGCAAACGCTGAAGACTTTGATCGCTGTACGGCTTACCTTTTTCACAATTGAGGAAGGGTGAGGGGAAAAAGCCCTCTGACAGCGCTCTGCGGAGTTAAGTAAGGTTTGTTACTGATAGTATAAGTATGTTTTAGGCGGTATTTTCAGAAAGAAAACATGGCGAAATAATGAGAAAAATGTCCTACACTGATTGAATGAATCGCATTTCTTATCAATAATATTACCGTATTTAATATATTTTAGCAATAGTAAGTTATTTAATTTCATTACATATAACGATCTTGAAGTTCAAACGTTTAAATTGAAATTAACGAACTAAATTTCACATGACTTTGTAATTAAAATAATCTCGCAAATACAATTTCTCTCTCCCGTTGTTACCATGTAGGGGCGATTCTCATGCAATCACTGTCATGTCAACGCATTAGTATACTCTTTGTATTTTCAAAGCAGTTCGTTTTTCTTCCGTTCACAGGATTGTTGAAAGATCTGATGTGCCGACATCTCAAATTACATGCGGGTCTATGCTTCAAACGATTCATTATGCGTACCGTATTTGCGTTGTAATTGAATTTATGTAAACTATATAAAATATATAATTACTTTGGCGGTTTTAATTATTCATTATGCAGTCATTAATATAAACATATAATAATATAGCTAATAAACATATAATAACATGTACAAAATGGTTTTGTTTTTTTACTATTAAAATCATATATTAGTACACGCTTTGGAGTCATCCTTATAGCATTACTGTAATAAAATAAATTTATTTTTTATTTGGCGTGATACGTAGCCTAATAGACGTCTTGGTCTCAGCATAGTGATAGCTTGCTTAATGATAGGATCAGCTATCAAATGATTAACAAGTTAGTATTCTCAAAAATTATGAATTTTTATATTTACTCATATTATAGATTAATTGTATGATATGTTAATGTTTTGATGAATGTAATAACTAGCAATTGATTTTGAAATATACCTACATTTTTGAACATGATTAACTTTAACTTCACACCAACACACAACACACACACACACACACGCACACACACACACTTTTAGTTGTACTAACTTTTCAACATAGCTACTGTATATTATAATGAAGAATAACATTTAAATGCATCTATAACTTACGCAACCACGGAGTTAAATAATCATTTTTCTGCTTTAATGGGGGAAAACGGTCTAAAAATCGAAGCATTTAATTAGTTTAAAAATTTGTATGTACTGTAATCTAGATAAATTTATATTACATGTAACTACAGTATAATGTATTCAAATAACCTTAAGAGTATCCTCGCTCTTGTTATTGTATATAACTAAAAGAAATTTATTGCACAATGTTTGTTCCCTAACCACCTCTATAATACAAATTGTAAATATTAACTCCATGCGAGAATGCCTATGTCGGTGTTGGTGATGGCTGCGCCAAAGTTTAACGTGAGTGCGGTGAGTATAAAGGATGACTCCAACGACTTCAAGAATCGTTTGAACTTCGAAATTCGTCTTCTCAGTAATCATCACGGCACTAGTTTAACGATTAACAATGTTCGCTCTGCAGTACAGTATATACAGTACAGTACTGTATTGAGCATAAACAAAGGGTTATATATTGCAGCAACAATGCAATCATGCACTGATGCATCTGTACCGCCATCTTTCATTTTTAAAAGTACCATAAGAACAAATTTATATTGTGTTCTCAATTTACCTCTCACTCAATATTCATAAAATACGATTACCTCATAATTTCACCGTATAATAAAAAAATAATTGTGTCATATCAAAAATGTATAAAAATGTTTTTATTTCCCTTGGTAAAACACTGCCTATTTTTACGACCATTAGGCCAGTAATTTTTTACAATATTAACATTGTTGTTATGGGTCCAAAGCGCAATAGCCCGCCACAGGTGAAGACTCTTCAATGCTATGCTGTAAGACTACTTAGTGTTTTGCGCCTCTTGTTGCGAAGGCGCGCAGGCAGCGCTGGTTGGTCGAGCTATGATTGACATCAGCTGACATCTCAAGGTCGAGGACTTGTCACTTTAAATGGAAGTACGCGCGTAAACCGTATCCTGGGCGTTGTTCGTTCATTCATAAAATATTTAAATCCCCACCCATTCAAGAAAACATGTTCTATTGTGGTCCTTTGGATAAGAGCCAAAGGATCTGGGCCTGGACGTGTCCGGGCTGGACCTGAGGGTTGTGGTTGGCACAGTCAATATGGTATACAATATGGTAAACATGTGGCGTGAATTGCAAAAACATTAGATATCTCAATTTTAGCTTTTCTCTTTTTACTCTAAAGATCATTCATTTAGAACAAATTAGTAAATTGTAGGCTTATAAGCAACGTTTGTCAATCGCAATACATTCGTTATCTCGGTCACATTGGAAATAATGGGGAGTAACGAAATAAGGGGAGAATTTGTTCATTAAGTTGGCTCGGTTCAAATAGAAATTCCAACTTTGACAACCTAAACTTGAATTCAATATCTGACAGTTTAAAATCTAAACAATTCAAGCGTTTGATTTCCTTTATATTGCGGGTAAGCTCCACGTCGGTAGGATTTCATTCAGGCGTTCGGTCCACCGTCTGATGGCGGAGTGTGAAGGTGAGATGTCCCCAGACAGCGCTCTGCGGCGTTGAGTTGGTTGGTTATTGGTACCATACTTACTGTTGGTATAGTGGTATAAATATATACATATATTTAGGGAGGTATTTATAGAAATAAAGCAAGGCGGGATAACATAAAAACACGTTGGATCGATCGCATGGTCGCCCTCCACGTCGTCTATGGCTGCAACGGCAACATGTAAGCCGCAAGATCAGTGGACCGGAAACTCCTTCATTAATTCCCGCCAATATCTCGTGGTCTGACATAACCTGTCTGGCGGCTGGCACCGCTTTTGCTGGCATTTCCGGTTTTAAACCGAGGCATGTCCGGTGATCAGTGTTACCAGCACGCGGGTGGCAAGCTTACCGCAAACAGCTGTTTCTTGGAAAATAAAAAACCACTATAGTCGGTAATGGTGATAATAACGACCATTATAGGGGCAGTCAACTACTGACCTACCGTACACACGGGCGGAGTTACAGGTTATTTGTTGGGGAGCTCTGGGGGTATGGAATATACCCTCGTTGAAGGGAGTTTATGAGAAATAAAAGAAAACATGTGTTTTTATGATATTTTAAGCACATTTTTCTTCAAGAGGTAAATAAGAAAATGTATGATTTATTGAATTTAACGATTCAGGGTCCTGTAACAATTGTGACGTTAATATTACAGCGACAGCGATCGTAATCTACTCTGTTAACTTTTTGGTATTTTAATTCTTAATATAATTTGTATTACTTTTTATTAACTATTAATTGTACATAAAAGTATACATATTTACCAAAACGCTTGGGGAGTAATGCCCCCCTTTAACGCCATCCATGACCTTACACCCTATTTCCTGTGGGGCTAGGATGATTGTTTTTGTGGGTAAAATGTCCTTAGTTTGCACCCGTTATAGGTTTATTACCACAGAGAACATACGCATTTTTGTTAAATTTGCTACCGAGGAACATTTTGAAGGGTCCAATGAGTCTACCTCGCAACGCCAATGAGGGCCAGATATCATTGTCAGATATAGAGTTGATCATTTTTACCAGTTTTTTTTAAGTTACAACCTATAGAGTCCGTGGATTCTGGTAGACGACTGACTGACTGACAACCTGTTTTTCGCGCCAACCTCTTTTACCTTTACTCTGCCCTCCATGTACACCACGGACCTATGAGTAGGTCGTGCCAAGCAGAGCGAGGAAGTCGAAGCATCACAAGGCCAATAGTAGACAACTAATCGCTATTTATAACTAGTAACATTGCTCCTGAGGGTCGGAGGCCGACGCGCTATCAGCTGACCCACCGACTCAGACTCAACTTTTCGTTCTGGTGCCTCCTCCTTGCTCATATTAGTTGGCCCTTGTCGCTGTGTATTGTTAGAACCATTAGAGGGGCCTATGAGCTGGTAGTGCAATCTTAAAAGAGTTCTGGAGAATGAAGGCCGAGGAGCATTGAGAGAGATAAAATCATCTCTGAGCTGAAATAATGAGACTTAGATTAGATCTAATCGAGTTCACTATTCTGGGCATAAGCAAACTGACTATGTTTAACTTCCCCGTTCTCAAGTGATCTCTCAGGAAAATGTAAGATCTCCTCAAGGGAGAATTATCCATCCTCAAATCCAAGGGCCCATGCGTTTACAGACTAAATAAGTTATTTATTAGACACTGCTCGATGTGATTTTAATATTCAATTGATAATTACTCTGCTGGTTGTAACCTTTGCTTCGCACTACGGCTTGTTACGGAATTATGTCCGAGTGAAAAGCATTTTCTTACGTAATGCAAATGCGTCTCACTTTCCACTGCATCCAACGTTGCTGTGACCGAGACGTTTAGCTCAGGAGCGTTACGAATGTTGTTACACTATAGATTGGTCATGCATGTCCCAAGGTTTTGCTGTTTCTTCATGCGAACATAATAGATTAAATCGTAACCGATACGTCTTCTGTGGAGTATTATAAAAAAAGTAAAAATGTCTAACTTTGCAAAAGACTACTTTTATGAAAACCGTAGGTCTTGTAATATGGTGCTAAATAAAATCGAAAACAATTATTTTTATTTTATATCCAAAATTTTTAGTAAAAAGTTCATAAAATACATAATTCATAATTTGTGATTTCAGTACTAACTTCAAATACTTAAAATTATTTCAGAGACTTTATCTTAAATGTTAAATCATGTACAGTTTTTTGGTTGTTTACAGGGTTAATACTACATAATTTGTGGAAATATGGTTGTGTTAATACATAAAATAAATTACAAAGAAATATTATCAATCGACTTTATGAGTCGATCGATAATATTTCATTCATTACATAAATTTATTTTATTAGTGTCAAATCAGAGGCAGGGCTAGTCCGAAGATTAGATATGACTGATCAGTGATCCGATCCTGCAATGGAATAGCGTCGATATCTGCATCTACTCCGCCTTCCCCAACAGCTCCTAGACACCTGCGGTCCTATCGACTAGTACCAATCACCTCTACACCCAACCGGTTGTCGGCCCATTTAAATAAATCTTCTGACGCAACGCGGTTGTAAATCATCGTCGGCAACGCAATCAAAACAAAACCCAATTCTGCGAACCGGTTGCAATCTCTGCACTGAAGTGCATTATGTTCATCACCTCTCTGTTGCGCCCACCAGTCTTGCTCACCTTTCTTGGAAACGTCTCTCGCACATTCTTTACTTAATGCTCGCTGTAGTTGTAAAAGTAAATAGCGGGAAGATTTCCAGCTGAGGTTCATTTCCCAGTTTAACGATTACTTTATGAAGGTTTGCTGTACTCTATGTTTCCGCTCTGTCGAGTGTCTAGAGTGTTTCGTCACTTATACGAAATTGTTGGGAAACAATTCCAAGTTTAGCTTGAGAACACTTACACGATTAACAAATTAACTGATTACGAAACTCGATTAAGAAACGTACTGTCTCGATTAAGAAATTTTTCCTAATGATACGAGTTGTATTTCTGAATTTTATTTCCTTAAATCTTCCTAGTTTTGAAACATGTTCTTTATTGTAATATCATTCGTTTCGACTATTTTCTCCATTGTACACTAATGTTGATCAACTCGCGTGTTCAGTGTTCACAACATTAAGGAATAGCTATTTAATGGGATGACTTCAGGGGTTGCCTGAGATGGCGTCATCTCAACCAAACTTTACCCGTCGTAGACTACTCAAGACCACCTCTCGTAACGTATGAACACACAGTCCATTGCTAGTAATGGTTGAAGGTACTGTAGTATCAGAGGCCTGGACAACGGTTATTATATTGCAGTTATGATTGGCTGGACCCTTGCTCGCGACCGTCCGCTGACCGAGCCGTTCTGGTTATGGTTCGTGTTCCGGTTGTGGTGACCATTGAGCAAGTAGCGCAGTCTTCCTTCCAGTAGTGCGTGCTGGAAACTAGGTGCAGATGAATTAAACATGGTGAATATTTCAGCAACGTCTTGCTTATGAAAGCTATATTACTAAATACAATATAAGACAAATAGGGGTCTACATGACGTTATGGTTAATAAGAAATGAGTTTTATTTCTTCAAAGACCTTGGTGCAAGATTCTGGAAATTGAAACCATGGAATTAATCAAACGATTCCAAAACCTAAAGAGCAAAGTTGACGTGTATCCGTGACCCCCTGGCCTTGAGGAGTTCTCTTCACCCTGCGAGGTAGTCCTACCTATTTCAGGGAAGCTTAACTTTTGCATTTGAAAGAAAATTATCACGAATAGTAACTTAATAATGAATACAGAACAGCAGCAGGATTGCACAAACGAACATAAACGCGCGTAATCTTTCTGACGTAATCTTCATTTGTGTAGTGTAGAGTCGTGTCAAGTTATCTAATTTTACTTCCTCACGAACTAAACAGTTTCCATCTCTCCAAATGTCAAATAAAATTGACCGACCATCATTCAGTTATAATCTAAACTGTGGTTTCTCAGGTTTGTGTGTTTTCCAGCTGTTTTGCGTGTTTGGAGCGAGTCCATGTCTTATTCTTGGCAAGCAACGAAATTTATCAATGTCCTTTTTCTTAACAACATAAATCGTTATGACGTATTTAATGTATTTTAATTTAGAATGAACAAGGAAAGTCTAATTTTTTTCCTCTTACGCTCAAAATCACCATTTCTTAAAACATGTTGTTTAATTTACTTCACACAAAATCAGGTAAACTAACATTTCCAAATATTGTAAATATTAAAATTAATCTCATCCATCATTAATGAAATGAAGTAGACCTCCTGTAGCAGGCCTTCTGTATGCTACTAGAATTTAAGTCCATAAACTGTATTAGAATTTCACATACAATATAAAACGACAAAATGTGTTTAGTTAAAAAAAACAAATGGTTGAACAATACAAATATAAATCAAGTGTGTGTACAATGTTTTTTCATGATCCATATAGTAGAGCTTTTGACTATCACGGTTTGATGGTAATTTATTTATTGCAACCAAGGAGAGAGTCTACTTCGCTACTAGTAGAGACAATGGTACGCCAGTGCGCGGCGGCTCGGCCGTGTCACAAAGCTCAAGTCATGAGCCATAAACAATCCGTGGGAACAGACCGTCAGATACAGCTATCCTGTAGGTTGAGGAGACGATACACGATGCTGTGTTCAGGTGGCAATGGCAACCGGAGTAAACAAGTTGATTGCAGTTTGGTAGCTACATGTTAAGACCACATTACCGTTAGTTATTTTGTGTTCTAAAATACTAGTTCCCTCATTAATAACACACATTGAAGCTGGATGTTCAGTATCAGTCGTCGGATACCTCCTGTTGGAACCGGTCCACTGACGAACTGTGATTACATCGCCCATAAACGTTTTATCACTTCAGATTCTGCCGTAATCTTCCACCAAGGTCCTACAGAGTTCGGTTTCTCCAGCTTTCCAACCGCGAGCTCACCTGGGCCAGATTCACTCTCGATCGTACGTGTGTATATGTCCAAGTGTCTGATCTGCGTCATCACCCGTCACCCGTCCTGTCGGTGAAATGTAATGATCCCTGGTCACTTTCGTCTCTAATGGGCCTGTCTTGTTTCGACTCATGTCGTGATCGCTGAACCTTCCTTTCCCTCGTTGGAACGGACTATACGTTTAGCGCCAACACGCCCGGTTTATTTATTAGTTTGAAAGGTTTAGGTAAACTTTTTTAAAGTTTCTGAGAATAAATTTGCATATTTGAAATTTTATTTTTGAACACTTTAATTCGTTTAACATACTGACAATTTATAAGCTCTAAAGTTTGGTAAAATTATATCAACGTTACGAAATTACGTTGAGGTTTGAAATTGTTAACCCGATTTGACATTGTTTACATTTACTGTCGCTAGAATGAGGCCAACATATTTGCCTGTCATGAAGAAGAATGACATCAAGGAAAGCTTGCTCGTCATTTGGATAATGTTTAAATTAAACGTAATTGTTCTGGGTTGGTTCTTTGGCTGATTTTTTTAAAATTCTATGATGAAGCTTACGTCCCACTTTCAAAAATACGGCGCCAAAGCGTTGAATACTACAACAGAATACTCCATATACTCACTCGGAATTTCTTCGTTTTTTCATGAAGGGTGTGACATGTCGCATGCGTCTCAACGAAATTTATTCTCTGCCCTATATCAATTTAGTAAGAAGAGTTCTTTTGTCACAAAAACAAATCTTACCGAAGTTGTTATTTCTTGTTTTCTACTCCTATCGGATTATTTTTACGTTTTATTGGGACACGTTCCAATCCCCAGTATTGTTACTACTTAATGTCCACCTATTGTTAGGAGACATCATTAATTAATAACGCCATGATAAATGCCAACTACTGGGCCCGATTTGACTCTCGCGGGATTCGATCCGACGACCTCCAGTTTTGAAGGCAAGCGCTATGATCTGATCACTCAGCCAGTTGTAATTAGATAATATAGTCTCTTTATGTATTACAGATATTTAAAATTTTGAAGGGAGAATCACAAAACACACGTTCTCATTTTTTTGACAAACCCAAACTATAATCTCGGCGTTTCTCGGAAGTAAATAGATTTGAAATAGTGAAATTTGAGAGATTGAAGATTGAGACTGCAAAGCTGTAACGTACAAATCGCCTGATATGTGCTTCGTCGCGGTTTAGTCGTGAGGTCGGGCTGCGGCCCGCGACACACGGAGACCGAGGTAATGCATAAACCGCAATCATGGCGCGATGTGCATCTCTTGCACATTCCTTCAGACCAGCAAGCACACACACGCTTGGAGTCGAGCCAAACACATACTAGTACAACACTGATTCAGGTCAAGTGAAATTCTAATTAGTAATATATTTTGATTAATCAAAGTGCATATTTTTGTCAGTGAACTGTTCAAAGTAAAGAAGGCCTATTTTTAATACTAGGATAGATAAGTTATAATTTTCTTATTGCAATAAATTTTATGAAGGAAAATATTTGCCTACTTACTTGAACTTTATATTATTACGTGGCCAAATAATCAGTAATTTAATCTTTGATTGTTACGTAAACCTTGCGATACGTCATCACCGATTTGAAGATAAGTGCAGAAGATTTTCTTCGCCTCTGACGCAATTGGTGTTATTTCGCCGCCAACTTCCACCAATTTAAACCAGAATTGCTTCCTATCCTGAAA
Organism: Nephotettix cincticeps; assembly: GCA_023375725.1. Lineage (NCBI taxonomy): Eukaryota > Metazoa > Arthropoda > Insecta > Hemiptera > Cicadellidae > Nephotettix > Nephotettix cincticeps. Next base: position 118,288,561 of record CM041786.1, on the reverse strand, counting down.
CTATCGGGATTACGAAAGTGCAGAGGATGGCCGTCCCCTATAATTCGGGAGATTGGAAGTTGTCTTAGAACCGATAGGAATATTAATTTCAAGCCTCGTTAATATTTTTAATGGCTCTACAATCAGTTACTTGTTGTTACGACCTTTACTTTTGTTTTTTTTAGAAAAAGATTTTTTTACCCGTTTTAGCTCATTTAAGGGCTGGAAATATAGTGTGAGTTACTTCTTTGTTTCAATTTCTGTGACACGTCGCTTATCATAATCTTTCTCAGAGACTACTTTCTCGTTGATAGACACGAGAATGACTCAGAACAAAGATAGGATGACAGACCTGTCCGCATTTCCTTCTTTTAATAGGGCTAAATTCTTTATTTAGAACCAGAAAGCTTCAAATACATTAGGGCTAGCAAAATTGGAAATTAAATTTGTTAGGTGAGTGAAGTATTAGCAAGATTGTAATACTCACTCTTGCAGTTAATTTGGATGTAAAGAAAACATAAAATTGGAATAAATGTTGACAACTGATTAAACGCTTGGAAGTACATAATTTGGTAAATTTATGTTATTTAGTTTTTTTCAATCAAAAATACAATACAAAATTTGTAAAAAACATCTCTTGTCCTCAAAAAGTTGAAAATTGGAAATCATTTTCATAAATTTAAAATTGAAAAGAAAGAAAGATTTAAAAGTATAATTAAGTGTTTTGACACGGATACTTTGTTGAATAGTTTTGTTATAATACTATAATCCTCTTATAACCCTCTATAAACAGATCTCATAAGAAAATTGACGATCTATTTTTATTGCAACAATCCTGATTTCTTTCTTCTTAAGAATCCTCAATGGGGTTGTAAGAGTCCAAGATTTAGTATTGAAAATAGTATGTGACATTAGGGTAGTCATTAAAGTAATGCAATAGTCAACGAATGTAATCCATAATCTTTTATCTTTTAGGTCCCTTTACCTTATGCCGATTTCATTCAAGATAAATGCAATTATTTATATATTCCAAAAATTTCCTATTTTGCACCCAATGTTATTGTTTTCTACAAGTAATACAATTTAAAATTATATCTAAACCATACATATGTAAAAATTAATATATTATAATAAAAAGGTACTCCAAACTTAGGAGTATTTTTTTAATCCATCCGCTATTTTCGAACTGGAAAGGAAAGTAATTAAAGCTCATTAGAGCTCATTCCAAGAGGAGCTTGGACGCGAGATGTAGAGGCTAGGGATGGAGAAGGCCAAAACCTGTCCCCGTCGAGATGAACGGGTCGCTCAGCTGTTGGCTAATTCCCGCCGAAACGCGACCAATCACAGTCGCCATTAGCATATCTCCCGCGCCGTGGCGTAACTACCGCGTGGGAACACCAATAATCACAATATGGACACCGACTCACCTTTCTAAACCTAGATCTGTTATTTCGTAACCTGCCTAAATGTGATAAATGGTTCCTTGAACTATAGTACCCCGCGATCATCACAGATGTGAAAGTTCCTCATTCTTCACGCCGTAAATGTTAATTTGGGCTATTTGACTTGCTTCGTCATTGCGAAACCCCGATGCGTAAGTAAATGTTTTGACTGGTGTTTTCTATTCCACTTCAACAGCAGGCAACTTCACCGGCAGGTCGTAACCTCACCGGCATGTGCTGTGCAATACAAGATAATAGTTGTTACATACTTCTTATATGCTACGCAATCATATGTAATTTGCACAAGGAACAACTTCTTATTGGACATCATAAACTTGCACATGCCACTTCGTAAGTAGGGCCTAGTATTAACTATAACGTCCACGAAGAATTTATTTCTGCTTCATCTCAAGTTATACCCCATCATGAAGGTAGTTTATAATTATTCTAGTGCCACCGGAGCCTTTTGAAGAACACTGACTCTTCTACTCGGGGGATGACGTCACAGACGCGGATTTCATCTTAGAAATAATCCACGATTAATGAATTTCACCCAAGCCGAGACAATAGGAAATGTCATTATGAATAATTGACAGTAAGAACCTATTGAATTTTAAAACTATCAAGTCGATCAGGAGTATATATCATATAAGCCTACTTTTTGGATGGCCTAGCTAAAGTTTTTTCAAACCACAATAGCTTCGGCTTATGCGAGTACATGAAATTAACTTATTTAATAGCCCTACCGTTAGCAATTTCAATTAGACATAGCATATTAAATATCTATACCGTTATCTGCAAGAAAGATTCCTGCTGAAATACCTTTCTGGTATACACCAATCGTTTGTACCTTCTGTCAGAACACTTGATAACAATCTCTATTATCCGTAAACATACCTTATTTGAGTATCAAGAAGCTCTCACGTGATCCTCGTACGATGATATCGGATGTATGAAAAAATTACTGTTTCTTTTAAACTACTGTAATCATAAATTTGATTTCTGACGATGCTTTGAATTTTCACTATGGGCTGAAATACAAATTACGTAGACTAACGTAGCCATGGTAAAAACATTTACTTTTGTTGTTGAAATTGAACATAACTTTTTATATTTTTTGTTCGAAGTGATATGTATCGTGTTTGTAATTGTTAGCGAAGTAAAACCATTGAATTTACATACTTTACTTAATACTTTTAACTAAAATGGCGACCTACCCGAAAGGTAGTTTAAGCCAAGTATGAATGAGGAATGAATGTAGGATGATTGTGGCGCGATCTTGTAGTCTTGTTACTGACTAAGGCTGATATGTTCCTTAGATAGGACTATAGCCCAACAAGCCCAAATAGACCAACAGCCGATGGCAACTAATGGACCTACAGTTTAACGTGGAATCCGAACCACGACATCTGAATTACGAATTGGTCTAATTATGAGGATGGTCTTTGCGGATTAACGTAGTATTCAATAGTGCGGACGTTAATCCACACAAGAGAACACTACATCCACCGACCATCTCTCACAACTATCCATAATTAAGTTACGTAGTGTATGTAATCAAAGGTAAACCTTTCAATGTCCGATAGTGTGTGTGTGTGGGGTGTGGGTAAGCCAAAAAAACGACTGCAAGCAAGGATCGATTTGAAATTTTGAAATGCACATTTTTTTAGTACGAAATGCAGGCAAATAAGTCTATCCAAATCAGGAGTTTTTATTCTAAAATCTTGTGTTTGGGGGTTTTTACATACAATTTATTAAACAAATTAATTGACAGATATGACATGGATATGTCACACACCTCCTTTATTAAAATAAAACAATGATCTCTCAAAAGCCCAGGTTTGAGTGATATTAGTACGGTATTCATTCCAAATACTATATGGTCAATTAAAGTGAACCACAAAAAGAAATAACCAGCTGTTAAACTAAAACCAATATTCGTTTTTTTTTGCATTGATCATCGATTTTAAATCTATTTCAAAATTATACTAAATGTTATCTTAACGTAGAATAAATTTTAATACTAATACAACTTTGTTATAATTATAAATTAATATATTAAGTGAACAGAGAACTTTAGATTTCAGGTTATATTTTGTCATGATAATAAATATCTTGCATCTTAACACTGACTGAATTATACAACCCGTATAAAAGACAGGATTAGTGCTAGTGAAAATATAAAATTCTGTTCAGTAAAAGCAACTTTATAGTAGCATATAGTAATATTAATTTAATTATAAGAATATTACATACAACTTATCTTCCATATAAAAGCCTGCACGTACAAAAGAAAAGAGACACTAAGTATAAAAAGCCGTGTTCCCTGTTTATGGTACCCGGAGATGAGATAACTCAGCGGGATATTACTGTGGTTAGTTATGCTCGACTCGACTATGCTCGATGCCCCTGTGTCTCATGTCTCCACATATCATGTCGCAGTTGTGTTGAATAAATGCAGAGCTTCCTACACCTTACTCTATATGTAGAGTCTTCCTACTTTATACTCTGTGTAGACGTAGTTCAAGGTTATACGGTCACAGTTCGACAATCAGCTTCTTTGCAGCTGTTACTTTCTTATCTTATAATTAATTCTCGTTAACCCTGTGCCTTCTATATGCTCGTACGATGCAATTAATTAATATATTGATTATTATTGATATTCCTGTGTATTTTGACCTTTGCTGGTTTTGAAACATTTTCTTTTCAGTTATTAATGACAAACCTATTTTACGGTACTTTATGCATTATTATTGCCTAAACATTATCTTTACGGGTCTCCAATATAAGCTTTACACAGTTACATTTCCCATAAGGAAGAAGCTATTACCGTAATAGCTTCGTCATGGCAAGACCATGATTATCATGATTACCATCTTATAGAGGATGAGGAAAAGTTGATGTATCACTCATTAACCAATATTCAGATGAAACTTGGTATTTAGCGTCATGTGGTTGAGATATGTACATTTATGCTTAAAATCATAGTTTTATGTATATGTCATGACAGCATACTATTTTCCCGTGTTAATCATATGGAGAACAGGAAAACTTCTTTATTTATGGACAGCTGTTGATAAAACTTGATAAAAAATGTATTTTCCCTGTGGGAAATAGATTAGATCATGGACATGTCTAAAGGGGATGTTTCAGTTAATCTATACAGCTGTTGTTATGGTTCAAATTTTGGTCGTTCAAATTGCTAACACTCCCCCCCCCAGAGCTAAGACATATCCATGTAAAAAGTGTTTATGGTAAAAATACATACTTTCAATGATCTTTACAGCAGCAAACCTGCATAATTTCCCCCATGTTAATGTTATGGAGAATAGGCGAAATATCTTATTTCTCGACAAATATCGATTAAACTTATCATATATTATTATTATCACATTATTGATATGGAAACTCGCAGAGTACGCAGGTCTGCTGCGACGGGGGTATTGTTATAGTTAATTAATTTTACCTGTTTGTTGTCACAGTAGAAGTAATGATCAGTTCATGAAATGATATTCACTGTATCGACCCCCTACACAAGTAAATGTAAATACAATTTTATGAACATTTTTAAGTTGAGTTTTGACACATTTGGCCATTAAAGGATTTACTGGTCTTCACCAGAAATTATGTTTTAATGTGCTCTTATGTATTGTTAAATTTCGAAAATACTTCCTGTCCTCCTAATTTTATCATAGAAGCTTAGATTTTAAGAATGTTTTACTGAGTAATATAAGGGGCTCAAAGAAAATTTGTACAATTATTACATGAGGTAATCAGTTTCATTTATTCATTCCATAACATAGCTTTCAACACAATTAATTACGATGGACATTTTATTGAACTTAGACGAGTTATAATTTTCGCAGCTACTAGGACCTTCCCCCCCTCCAATATCCCGGCAAACAGCAATGAGAAATTGATTACGTTCGCAAGTCATGTTCCAACGATCACTCCTGCTTTTCTCGCCAAACGAATGTTGGAGAATGTTACTCCTTCAAGAGACCTCTACTCCTCTTGCTCCCACATATATCACACCACACCAGTGTCGACGCCGACCTTGGTATTTGCCGCTGCTGCAGAAGTATTGCTCAATGTTTATTATAACTGTCATGCAGCAAACATATATCTACTGCGGGATGATCTCATTGCAACATCCGTGTTGTGCTGTATTGGTAATACAGTAGAGGTTTTTCTGTAAACGGTTTCACTACGGTAAAAATAGTATATTTTACTACTAGCAACGAACAGTGAAAAACATTATCGAACCCTGAAATGGAACTTTAATAACGTGTATTGAACGATACTTTTCATTATGATGCAAAAAACAAGTTTTAAAACTCTTTTTTAAGCTCTTAAAACAATATCTGAAAATTTTTAATTTAATAAATTTTAATGTTCGAGCACAACTTAGTTTTCAAGGAATTTAATTTTACATCGAGTTAAGCTGTTTGAACAAAGATTGTCAACACAAATAATTATAAATATCACTGGGATATTACATTGCATTGTTACATGGCACTGACATTTATAAAAATGTCTCAAATACCAGAAAAGATTCTTTAAAAAGCTATCGATGCCCGAGAACCTGCTTCCTGAAAAATCCAGATGCATATACGAAGGTAAAAACAAATCGTTTTTGGAGTGGTCCAGAAAAAAAATGTTTCTCCAAACAACGTAAGTCATGATTAGATTAGGTTGTTGAAATAGCGACCATACCACAACGTGAAATTTGAGGCCAAGTATGAATGAGGATTGGGTGTAAGATGATTGTGGCGCTATCTTGTAGTCTTATTACTGACCAAGGCTTACATGTTCCTTAGACAGGACTGTTAATTAATAGCCGATGGCAACTAAGGGACTTACAGTTTAACGTAGAGTCCGAACCACTGTCCCTGAATTACGAACTGGTCTAATTATGGTCTTTACGGATTAACGTAGTATTCAATAGTGCGGACGTTAATCCACACAAGAGAACACTACAATCACCGACCATCGCTCACAACTATTCACAATTCGTGACCTCCAAGTAGCTGGATTACTGGACGACGCCACCGTCCCGAGGTATTACTTGTTTGCCTATCAGAAAAATCAACAATATAACCTTATATTAATAAAATAGGAGTACTCCAAGTACAGTTGTTGTGAATAAAAGTATTGTTTTGGTCGCTCCGAAAGTATTGTTTTGGTCGCTTCGAAAGTATTGTTTTGGTCGCTTCGAAAGTAATACTTGGAATAGATGATCATTGTTTGTTTTGGTGTAAGGAAGTTGATGATTTTTTTGGATCCCAGCTGTAAGGAAACAAACTACTTTCAAATAAACAGTAATGAAAAAAATGTTTGTATTTATTTCTCTGTGGGAAATAGTGGGTTAGATCATGGATATGTCTAAAGGGATTGTTTTTAGTTCATCTAAACAGCTGTTCTCATGTTTCATATTTTTATCTTAAAAATTGCTAACATTCCCTCAAAGCTAAGATGTATCCATGTCAATAAATATTATTGAAAATAGTTATAAATAGTATATTGGGATGAAATATAAATATATGGTTATATTGTTTAACAAATTAGGGGGTAGGCCTAATTTGCTTTTTAAATTATTTAGCCATAATAAAAAACCGAAAATGTGTGTTTAATTGAAGCTGTTTACTATAACGGAAGGATTAATTTTCACTAAATTATTTTTCCGATATACGAGACGAACAAAGGCTAGACCTCAGAGGGCTCTGAAACGAAAATTGAAGGCCCTGCTCTCGTTTAGGTTGTTATCGTGTTGCACAATGTCGTTGTGAGTCATCGACTCCAGGACATTTAATACACTGCTCCTCAAGCATAATCCATTGCCAAACATTTATCCCTATTTAGGCCTATACCAAAACACAATTTTACTTCATTAATTTGCACTAAGCATGTATTCTCACATATCCGAAGCGTATCTCCCTGCTCCTGTCTCATCCCTCAGTTGCCATGTATGCCTGTTAGCCCTAATCCTCCTCAGGTCTCCACAACGACGTATATCTGTCCTGCCGCACCTCTCGCCACACCTGGCCCACGCTCGCGGTTTAGAAGCATTACGCCGTAAGCTGGCCGAGCCGGATACGTTTATTAGCACGGGCTCTATTTTACGATTCCAAGCATGAATAATCAGCTGTAATTGAATCAAACGCCTTTGCTGTTCGTGCTGATGAAGAGGAAGTAAGATAGATTGGTCTCCGAGTCGTAACGTCCTACGGTAGCGGCGAAGCGGTGCGTGGCGGCCGCGTGTCATGGTGTCAGCACTCAGCAGGCTTCAGTCTATACGTCTTTCGTCTTTGGTAGAACCAATTTTTAGGCCTAACTTAGACGGAAAAGTAAACATTTCTATGTTATTTGTTGGAAATAAATATATCATAAAACAGTTTTATATACTGTTGTAAAATTCTAACAATGTATGTTGGAAAATCGGGAATGGTTTCTCATGGCACCACTTAAACACTTACTTTTTCCATGTTATGTAGTTTTATGGAGTATATTTGACTTAACTTATTATTTAAAATTTCTACGAACAAGAATACTAATATTGTATGTACAGTGTATGATTCTTTTGGGAGCAGACCGACTTATTCATTTTCCATGTTAATGTTACGGAGAAAAAATAAATTGATTTATATATAGTTAAAATGTGATTGTTGAATCAGTTTTATCGTATAATTATCCTTAGTTTGCATGGTTACAATCAATTCCTACCCCTATGGAAGCTCACTGAGTACGCATGTCTGCTGCTTCGGTGGTGTTTTAAAATTTGGATAAATTATTTATTGTTTAAAATTTACGATTGTTTTCGTAATCGTTTCCATCGTTTTCCTTAGGAAATACTATTGGCTAATTAGTGTAATTAAACCTAACATCTTAATACATAATAGTATACTTCGTACCTAGGATACTTAACACAAAAATACTATAAATACTAGTACACGGAAATTTTAACAGTTAAGACTAGAGGTCTCACAGTTAACCAACCGCTACCATAACAAATTAGAAGCAACCTAACCTAAGAATTAGGTAGCACCCTAACTACGTTGCATTGAACCTTTTAGACTATATTAATGCTGTATCTATCTTTATTAATAATTTATATACTTATTTCTACTAAACAGAGACACCTTTTAAGTCTATACTTCAAAGGTACTCTGTTGTAGTATCACATATTTTTAAATTTAATTTTTTTCTAATTGTTCGTCCATGCAGTGGCTAGGGTCTAATCCAGTACGTGCTGGATATTTGTTATTCTAATTTATTAAATGTTCTTCAAGTCATAAGATGTAAGTTCATAAGATGGATTTAAAATAAAAAATTATCAAAATAATTACTGTAATTTCACCCATGCAACTAACATCATATGTAATTTCTAAAGGTTTGTGTATCTTGTTGGTCGTAGACGTAACTATACCGAGTTACTGCTCTTGGCTTTATGAGATAAGTAGGATTATACAAGTGTTGGAATCCAACAAATTCATTATATCTAAATTTTGTAAATTTATATCTAAATTAAAATTAAATTTTGTTTCCTTAATCATGGTCTCATAATATGTGATCATATGGCCTCATTTGATCATAATATGATAATAATATATGATAATATTATAATAATATGATAATATGATAAATAGTCAACTCTTTATTCTATACTACCTACTGTACTTGTTATAGGCTACAAATTTTAAGATACAAAACACTATTAATACATATTAGTGGTTGAGATTTCGAATTATCTTTTTTCTGGGAAATGACAGAAATAGAGAGATTAATGGCTCTGGAGTTTTGCTTCCATAAATCTATTAAAACATGATTGCATAATGCAGTCTTAGTGGATTATAAGTTACGTGTCATTAGACGCAGTGAAAGTGTGACTGTAACCTCAATTGCAGTTTGACGAGCATTATAAGCTTTGAAGAAGTCTCTGATGAATGCAAAACTGAAACATGTCGAGGTTAAATCAAAATCTAGTTGAGATTTTCTCGTATCTTTATTATCAACGTTCAGATTGAAACTGCGAGACTTAAAACAGAACTTACAAAGGACATTGTGAAGCTTATGATTTAAAAATAAATCGATCCATATTCATATGTAACCTTTTATTTTATATTTTAATTGTTATAAATACATTTTATTTGATAAATATGGACCATTATTTTAGATGCATTAAAAATTAATAATGTGTGTTATTAAAACCCGCACTCTTTAAATTGTTTTTTAGAAAAAATATTAGTTGATTAGCCGAACTTTACTAAAGCAAGTCATTTATGCAGTTGACTCCGGCATTATTCACTCGGGGCAACCCTCGATATGCCGTCACCATCGACAGCGACTGTTTCTTCTGCTCTATTTCTCCCAATGTCTTCCTGTACTAGGTGAAAAGTGTGCAGATTTTCCACTAATGACATTATCTAAGCACATTCCATGCGCCGCTAACAACCCAAGTCCCGGTGAAAACAGGTAACGTAGTCACAACTGCCGTCCAATCTCCGTCTCCCCGCTCCTTTCAAATTCGGAGGAAATCGCTTTCGACCACGTTAATCGATGGCTTCCTTCGTCGATTGCACGAATTAGGCAGAGTAATTGGTCATCCGAAAGCTCGCCATCTCTTTCGTTTTAGTAATTAGAAGTATTTATGATACTTTTCGAATCTTCACCAACTTTTTGCACAATTAAGTTTTCTCTGATAAGGTTATTACCAATTTCATACCCGTGACTTTAATGATACCCTTACTATTTTAAATACTACTCAATATCTTTCATTGGACTTTTCCAACGCGTCTGTGATTTTTACTACACAACGTTTCTAGAGGTGGAGAAACTCCTCCTGTTTTTAAATGATTACCTAGTAATTTACATTAAAAATTGAAACTTTCAGTATTTCATTTTTCAGTTCAATTTGTAATGTAAATTATTAGGTAATCACTTGAAAACGGAAAGAGTTTTCCCACATCCAGAAACGTTGTAGTTAGTACACAGACGCGTTGGAAAATTCAATAATCGATATTGAATAATTGATAACTAATGCAATTATGAATTAAAAATAATTAGTGTTCTGTATAGTATTGAGAGACTTGTACTGACGGTTTACGTTTGTTTGCACGTCAGTGTTGTTTGTGTTTGTAGCATGGACTGTATACTGAAATACTGACCAAAAGTACTTACATTATTCATTCCAAAAATATTATTTTTGACTGGGTAAACGTTACCTCGTTTTAGCGAATTTCCCATAAGGAAGAAGCTATTACCGTAGGTCTCATGGTAAGACTTAAGCCCGGGACCATGTTATTTTTTCGTCTTTAGGTGCCCAGAGTCCAAAAACAATAGTCGTTAAAATTTATATATATATATTATATATATATATGTCTGTTAGCACGATAACTCTCGTAAAAATGGTCCGATCAAGACCAAATTTGGTAGAGACGTGTATTCCTACAAATGCTCGGACGAGTTCGTAAACCAGACATATCGGTCAATGGGAACGGGTAGTTTTGGGGGGTTTTGTACTCCAAAATGGGGTTTTTTGTGTTTTTCACATGTAATTTTTAAAAATTTTATATTTCACCATTGGAATCAGCTTAAGAAACTACACAATTAAGTTCCTTAAAGCTTTTTTCTATCTCCAACGGTTACCGAGATATTAAAAAATCTAAATACAGTACGTTGTATTGTGGGGCTCCAATGTTAATCTTATGGAGGATAGGGAAAAATAATAGTTCCCATATTCATCAATATTTTCTGATGAAACTTGACATTTAGCTTCATGTGGTTGAGATCTATCCTTTTATGCTTAAAAATCATAGTTTATGTGATTATCATGGCAGCAAACCTGCATACTCTTTTCCTATATTAATCATATAGGGAATAGACAAACTCCTTTATTTATGGACAGATGTTGATGAAAATTGGTATAATTGGTTAAAATAAAAATTATTTATGGTAGAAATGAATACTTTCAGTGTTCCTCACAGCAGCTAACCTGCACACTCTTTCCCATGTTAATCTTATGGAGAATAGGCAAATAATTCTCATGTTTATGGACAGATTTTTATAAAACTTGTCATATTTTATTATTATTATTATTATATTATTGATTTGGAAATTCGCTGAGTACGCAGATCTGCTGTGACGGGGGTATTTATATTTTGACGCAGTTTGCCGAATGGACGGTTTGTGAAGGGTGGTATGCCTATTATTATTATATCGTAGGGTTGATCCTCCTGGATTCTGTGTCGGTGCTACTTTTCTGTGAATGTGAGTTTAAAGATTTTTGTTATTTAATTTTTAAAAATTTCTCTCGTTTTTATTTATATTTTGTACTTGAGCATGGACATCTTAATTTAAATTCACTGTAAATTTTTTAACGTAAAAATACCACGTTTTTTAAAATAAAATAAAGTATGTTTATAAAAACAATATACTTATATATTTATGCTTAACACAATAATATAATGCATTTTTTTACAAATTTAAAATTTCAAACAGAAACACCCTATTACGAAAAAGTGTGTAAACGAGGTGTGTTTCTCAACTACTCCACACCAAAAGTCGACCAATCGGCTTGTACTAACCCACGTTATACTAATCCTCTGATCTCCTGATATCCCACACACTACTAAATGGCAACAGAATTTCAAAACAGTAAACTGGGATGGGCGTCGTCCCTCCCGTCCAGTCGGAGAGTATCCTGACTGTAGCAGCTACAGACCCATATCTATATAATTCACATTACAGTAGGCTGTTTAGTAAATCAGTGGCAAGTTTAGATACTCATCAAAAATCTTCACACGATTACTATTTCTAGGGTGATGGTTAAAAATTATATCTACGAGAAAATACACACATTTTAAATTTGTTTTTGAAGAAAACAAATAAAACTAAGCAATTTAAAAGTTTAGTGTAAGGCACGTTTTAGCTTTTAAAAACTATAACATATTAAGGAAATCAGCTACAAAATATTGTTAACAATACCAAATCTACGATAGTGAGGCCTACTCATATGATAGGTTGCCTCGTCGTAGTGTGTAAGGTTAAATTTTCATATAAAATACAGTATAATTTTATAAGTCTCTGACTCTGTTTTGGAATATATAAATTGTTCAAAATATTTCACCACGGAATATAGACATAAAGGTTGAACGGTATTCCTTTTGTTTTTGGGTGTTGTGGAACCTGTAAGGGCTCCAATAAAGCGATTAGCACAGTTGCTGCTCGTGGGTGTTGAGGTTCCCAAGGTTGCCTGCTCCTGCCTATTAATACAACCGCCTATGAAAAACAGTTAATGAATACCGGGGCTGGGTGTGTGGGATCAGGTCCGTGGGTTACCATCACCATCAGTTCAGCGCCGACCCTGGAGATGGCGCCACCGTCGCCGACAATATGTAAGCAACTCTTCATTTACTCGCTCGCTATAAATTACGCGTTTTCCTTAATCGAATATTACATTATAAACTTCGGGTTTCTTCATTTACGTTACACATTTTTTTACGTAGAAACATTTTTCTTGGATGTATTATTATGGTTTAAATAACGTAGTTAAGGGGGTTCTATTGGAAATTCAATTTGAAATATTCATAGTATTTCCAATAGTTCATTGAAAACCTCTTTTGTATTTTTTTCGAAGCTCTTTTCAGTTATATAAAAATCTAATGAGATATTCAGAAATCTAAACGATACCCACAGTAGTTGATATAGTGGCCTATTTAATAATGATTTAAATAGGATATTTCAAAGAATAGTTAACTAATTTACGGAAATCGTCGTATTTGTAATAGACTTTCTTGTTTGTATCCAAATGAAATACTAACGAGAGTACCCACATACCTATAATACAGTAGATATTAAAACAGAGAGTTCAAAGATGTTTAATTAACTAGGAAAAGTTTTTTGGTTCTTTTTTAAATAAATAAACTGTTCCCTAACCATCTTGAAAAATTCATGAATGTGAAATTATTACACAAAAACACACAAAGGTGTACACATGGTATGTATTGATATGTCCTCCTTACCCTTACTAGGCCTATATCTTACCGTACTGTGCTTTAAATCCAGTTCCTTCAGAAATTGACAGTTTAAACAAGACATTACTGTGTAGCGGTTTGTCTCCTTACATACTTAAGGCGCTTTCCTGTACAGTCTGTAACACCGAGTGCATTGTTAGCTCTTTGTTCGAAAAAACTAAAAACTTTTGAGAACACAACAAAATAATAAAATATTCCTACTCGATTATTTGGAGTTATTATTATTTACACTTATTTTTGTTAACAAATGTATATAAATGTTGTTTTGAGTGTTTTTGGGATTGATACTGCCAACAGAGAATTATTCTTTCTCTGTGTACTGTCTATATTGTTTTTTTTGTTTGGATATTGTTTTTTGTCGCTTTATAACTTAGTAGTTTGTGGTTGTTTATTCTTTCCATTACGTTATTTTATTATAAATTTTGTATGAACTGCTTGTTTTTTAATTTGAGAAAAATTGGTAAAATAATGGTTTTTCGAAACATACTTACATGAATTAATACCTTTCCTAACTATTAGGCTTACAAATTTCATACTTTTTACCTTCTCCCCTATGCGGTTCATAGTATGTGGAGAGTAATATTTGTTTTCGTCCAAATTTTTAGAGGCTTCCTAAATAAAAAAATTGAAAAAAAATTGTTTTTGAGCTATGTAATAACCGTAGATCACACCTACGGTATGATTTGTGGGAATTTCGGTACAAGGGCACTTCGGAATTCACCTGAAATTTTTTAGCTTGTAGTAAGAGGGTGTCTGAAAGACACTTGATGATAATTATTTAACTATAAAAAAATTGTAATGCCATTTTAATACACATTTAAACTATGTATTTATTTACCTAGTTTAATAAAGGTATCTATTATTTAGTTTACCTTTAAATGGGGTAGGTGTGTGTGACTTCAGTGGTACTGTTTTTTTTATTCCTGCCTATTTATGAATAGGCAGTAATTTAAAAAATAATAAAAATTAATAAATTTTGTTTATTTCTTACAGTAAGTATGTACGGTACAGTTGATTAAATGTATTGTGAGTGTTGATCTGAAGAGGCATTATACAGTGTGATTGATATAAGTGTGCCAGCTGTTTTTTTTAAATTATAAGAGATATCCAAAAATCTTAAACTGTAACTGCCATGGAATTTTTATTTAAAAAATTTTTGTTGTCTTGAAAAAAAATTCCCGCCATTTTTTCAATATGGCTGCAAACTTTAATTTTTCTTATGGAACACCCTATATTTTACAATGTATTCCGGTATAAAATGTAATTTTAAGACAGTTTTATTCTTGTGCATTTTTCAATAAACCTAATCCTTTTCAAGATAATAATGGTTAAAGTTGTAAAATGTCGGCATGAGGGCAAGTTTTCGGTGTAAGCGTGCCAGTTGTTTTATTCTAAAGTTATAAGAGATATGGGAAAAATTGGATGTTGGTGGTCATATTATAAAAATCGCGGGAAATGTATTTTTTTCAAATGAACCAAAACATTATATAACAAAATGAAGGCAGAGTCATTATTTTTTTCATGTCTCTTATAATTTTCTAAGTACCTGGTGACCGAGCTTTGCTCGTTTAGAATGATACATGTATTATAAAAATTAATTTGAAAAATTAAAACACATTTATTACTAAATGAAAACATTTATGTGGTTTAAATAAAACCGATTTAATACACCATAATTAATATAGCACTGAACAGAAAGTATTGCCCCTGATGGGGTTTGAACACGCGACCTTCGTGTTACGAGGCCAACACGCTACCGCTGGACACGGCGTCTGCCAAATGAACGACGCCAGCCAAACTCAATTGTTTTAGCCGATCATTTACTGTTTAACTATCCATACAGTTATTATTAGCCTGTGACCAACTGATTTTGATATAAACGGAATGAGGATTAAAAAGCAAAAGAGAAATTTAATTTACACATATTAATTGGTTTGTTACAATGGCTTCAAGCAATACAACAAATACGTTTTCTATCAAAACACGGAAGATTTTGGAATACTGTTTCCTGCTTTTATTTCGCACAGTTATGTTACCTTTAAGTTTTTACAAATTGTTTAGTAACCTGATAATTTTACATTTATTACATACATAAAATAAATATTTATGAAAAACCTCTATTCACATATTGTTCCCCGCCGTCTTCAATCAAGAACTGTCAAACGGTTTTAATAAACAGCTGTTTTGGTTTGTATTGTTTACATTTTATTCTCCATAAGCGTAATGTTAAATTTTTAGATTTTAAACTTAATATTACAAGAAAACAAGAATTTTCCTGGACATTAGACCTATCTAGAACTTCTACTCGGAAATAAGTTATTTCCAAAATTTAAAGAAATTCCTTAGTGCCGTTTTCAAGATCCGTGTGCAAACATATATATATATATATATATACAAACCTTGCTCGTATTATAGTATTGGATAAAACAGCTGCACGCTTATATCAATCACCCTGTATACAAGCGCTAACAAGAAATTTAGTTAGGTTCTATTGGTGACTTTATTCTGAATAGTGAACATGTGTTGCAGGATGCGGCTGTTCAAGCGGCGGTGCTCGGACCCATCACCACAGCTGGTGAGTCTGTCACCCATCAGCCAGGAGGGGGAGGACGAGGCGGAGGCTGAGGCTGAGGCTGAAGTGACCAGACCCAGGCAGACACGGAGTGGTCAGGCATCGCCAGCGCGGACACCGGTGTCAGGCTCCCCCAAGGCGTACAGGAAAGGTAGGCTATGTGATTCATAAATAAATTTGGACTTATTAGGCTCACACAATCAAAGCAATGATTTTTTTCAAGGGGGTAGCAGCCTTCTATACTTATACTTTGCCTGTCCATAAACTACAATCCAAGCAGATGAACATACTGATAAAAACTGAAATGCAACTCTGGGATCCAAACCAGGAGAATCCCTGACAAAGGTGTGGAGTCCTACACGCTACCAAATGAGCCACAGATTCACCAATAAAAAGATAATTGATCTATTATGAACACATGAAATATTGCACTACCTTCACTCTGTAGAATGTCAGGAAATGATACTGAGCTTTGGAGGCCAAATCAAGATCCTATAATCATCATTACACCTTGTAATCCATGCATAGAAGTTGTTCTAACCAAAACCACATCCTATCAATTCGACCAAAGGTGTTCAAATGTGTATGATGGAAACATCATAATCTTTCGACGCTATGCTCTATGATGGAAATATTAATTTTCATAGGAAGAATTTTGGTATTGAATTAATAAAATTCACATTTTAAAAACTAAAAATTATTTATTTAGGTTATCCCTTTTTAAAATGAGCTTTGAACTATTGAAGATTTGTCCTTATATAAAATATGTAATTACAATAAACTTATATATACTTATATAAATTTTGAATTAACTTGAAAATGGCCTTTAAAGGTTGGAACATGTCGTTGATATAAAAAAATGTTTCTCAAGGATACTCAGTTAATTTTTTTAACTATACTTAATCACAATAAAATATGAATCAATCACTTAAATTACTAAGGGTAATTACTAAAATAATTTTAATTGATTTGAAATTTTCCAGGTCTGTCAACTTGGGGCAAAAAAGTTGGACGTAAGTGGGACCAGTTGAAGAGAAGTGACTCGTCAGAACTGCTTGCAGCGTCCCCAGGCAGACGACGGCACTGGTCTCCCAACACAAATGGAGCTGCCCCCCCTCCGTCAGTAGCGCCACCGCGAGCAAGGAGAATCTCCAGGGTAGAGTCACTCAGGAACCTATTTGTCAGGGGCGGAGTCAACTCCTTAGCACATGTGCAGAATAAGGATAAAACTGTCAATAACAACGTCAAGAAAAATGTTCAAGAAAATGGTACAGAATGGGTAAAAGAGGAGTGCCAAAAAGGTATTTCAGACTTGTACCAGCTAAACGAACTTCTTTCGGAGAGTAAAAAGGTAAAGGATGGAGAAACCAAACCAGTAAAATGCAGGAAGAGGGCATTGACTGAACCAGTACCTGAAAATCCTCTAGAGGAACACTGCCTTTTAGAATATATTCTTTCTCATCAATCCATGCAGGGCATAGCTGGGAAAGATACAGAGAACACTTTAAAGTCATTAAGCTATGATGATCTCCTAGCGACATTCAAAGATCTCAGTACGGAGGAGCAACTAAACTTGTTGAAGAAGTCCACATTGTCACTTGATGAGTGGAACTCCGGAGGATGTGACAACAGCAGATCTCAACTGTCAGTTCTTCCTGAAGAAAACTCTTCTGTCTCCCCTGTACCTGGAAGAAGTATAGGGAAACGAAGACTGGTAGATAATAAAGAATGTAGAAGTAGTAATGAAGAACTCTCCAGAAGAGGAAGGAAAACTACTTCTCTTAGACCTAGACCAGACTCTACTCCTATACCTGGAGCACAACTAGAAAATCTCTGTTCATTATTAAATAATCTTTTGCTAGTAAAAGCAGATGAAAGTGGATATGAAAGTGATTCTACAAGAGCTGGTTCTGACTCCCCAAGAGGTTCTATAAAATCATCTATTTCTGATGTTCAGTTACCTCGAAAAATCATCACTAGAACAAATTCCAATACATCTTTCATTGCTGAACAAGAAAATAATGTTTCTGAAAAAATTCATAAAGAAGCTAAACAATCAAGCCTGTGTTGTGAAGAGGTTAATGAAACTAAATGTGACGATGCAAAACTGATATCCGGAAAAGTCAATAATGAACAAGAAAATTTAGATGAAGTATTTTATCCAAATGAAGCTAATAAACCCAATGACAATCCACTATCAAACGGTATTGGAAGAGACCTAAGCCCAGCCAATGAGACTGATGAAGAAAAATTATCCTTTTCTAGAAAAAGAAATGCAAAAATCAACATAGGTATTAGGAGAGGAGATGTAAAATCTGTTGGCTTCTCTTTAGGATATCGAAGACCTTCTCCCAGCTCTCAGCCTGAGGAGAACAAGGGAGAGAGGGTGGTTGAAAGCAAAGATATTTCATTGCAGTCACTTCTATGCAATAGATGCAAACCATCGACAGAAAATGAAACTAAAACTACATCACATTCATCCCATTTAAATTTGTACCAAAGGTTTTTGACGAATAAAGCACAGCAGAATACAACAATGGCCCCAGCTATGTCCCCTACATCCTGCTACCCTGATGACAAAGAGTTCAAGAGTATGAGGTTCACTAAAGATCACACGGGGGAGTTAGGAGTGTACATTGAGCGGAAGGACCCTGCAGCCAGATCTGCTTGCTACGTCATCTCCTATATTGAACCCGGTGGAGTAATGCACAGGTTAGTTTAGTTTTTATGGTTTTAATAAGTGTTAGAACAATAACCTTGGTTTGTTAAATAGTTTAAAGATAACTAACTCCATTCCTCCTCTCACTTCAGTTTAAATTATGACTTGAAGGGGTTGATGCATTGTCCAGTTTAGACTAATCAACACTAAAATTGATTGAAAGAGTTTTAGTTTAATTAATCTCTTCAGGATGTAAATCATAGCATATATCAATATCTTATATAAAGATATACAAATAAAGAAACCAATATACATCCAAAATTAAAAAAAAAATTGCACTATCTTCGTTTGTATTTGATTGATTTGATTTGTAACGTTCATTGTCAACAGCTTTATCCAAGAGTAAACTTTTGTGAACAAATTTACACAATAAGTAGAAACTCAAAATATGTAAATCAGATTTATTAAAAAAATATTAACTTATCAAATTAAAAATAAATTATTTTAAAAATGCAAACAACAGAAATGTTAATATGAATTTATTAAATAATTACTGATAATTTAACTGGAGAAAACATTCTTTCTTTAACCCTCCGAGTGGTGTGTCAATGGCAGTGATAAGTGATTATTAGTGTCTATTTATCGCGATGATATTCGGCGATGCTTAGTCAACAATAACCGTCACGGTGCTGCCATCTGCTAGCTAATGCATGAAATAATGCCTCGTGAAGTTCGCTGCCGAGCTGCTAGAGTATGCTTTTTATAGTCAAATGAGTGCTTTCTCAGATGGAGGTCCATTGGTGTTGTGGACTAAACCTTTGTACTGACAAGTGAAAAGTTTGAAGCCAATTCGGAAGGACGGCGGTTCGAATCCCAACCATGAGCAATCCCAATTTGGCTTGCAAAAGTATAGTAAAGTGGTGGAAGGGTCCACCTGAAATAAAATTTGACTGGCTTGGGTGGAAGTAGATGGCATTTGTAGTTTGATTGAGATTGCAGTGGACACCAGTTAGGAGGGGAGACATTTGTTGTTGTCTTTGTATATAATTAGTATTTTAAGATGAGTTGCAAAGTCAAAGTAATCAAATAAAAAAATACAAATGATGTTCAAAAGCTCCCCAACTCGGAAGGTTGAAAATATGCATTGTCATCACCTCATGCCTAATATACATAGGGTCTCTCGTTAAACATCTTAAAACATAATAATAAAACATTTTTGTTGTTTGGATTTTTATTGTGAATTTTCCATGACGATAAATAAAATAAAGTTTCCCGACGATTCGGGATCTGAAATCTGATTCCGTCCTCAGGTGAGCTATAACCTAAAACATTACAAGATTAGAAAAAAATACGGACTATGCCGCTATAAAGCTGTTTTCAGCTCTAAAAACTCGTGAGACTTTGTTTGGTGATGGAAAAAGTCCGCAATAAAAATCTGAATAACATAAACCCACCTTCACCAACAATGAATTTCAAACCAAGAAAAACTACATTAATCAGCTTAAACTTGCTGGTGGGCAATATATAATTATAAAATATATATGATACTAGCAGTAAGCCCGTCCTTTGTACGGGTTGTAGGATTCAGTTTAGAGAAGAAAGATTATCATACCAAACTCTAATTTTATTTATATAGATTATTATCACACATTCTATCTATATAACTAACTGTGTGCTGTGTGTTCTAATAGAGATGGCAGATTCCGCATAGGAGATGAGATAGTGCGTGTCAATGGGTGTAGGATGAGGGGTCTCACCATCCAAGAAGCTCGAACGACACTGAGGAACACTCCCAAGGAGGTGGAGATCGTCATATGCCGAGACCCTGAGTCCAATACATTACAGCCTGTGGAACCTATTTCCTCATTACCAGAAAAACCATTTAAAAGGCCAATGGCTCTTAGCAGTTTTCCAGCCGCTCAAAAAGGTGTAAAAGTGGTAGAGAAATCTCAATACCTTCGACAAGCCTCAATGCCTGAGATAAAACTAGATTCAACAAAAAAGGAAATGAACATGAAAGTGATTGAAAATAAGAATATGGAAATAAAGAAACTTCCTCCTTCAAAGACAACACCTGGTAAACCTCCAATTCCTCCGGAAGAACCTGTCAAAGCTGTGACAGGAATGAGAAAGTTTTCTTGCCAGTTTGATGGAATATCTCCAAGACGAAGAACAGAAGCTGCAAGGAGACAGAGTCAAACTCCTAGACCGAAGTCGCTGACGTTGTCAATGTTCACCGTTACCCTACACAAGGGGCCTGGTTATAAGTCTCTCGGCTTCAGCATTGTAGGCGGCCAGGACTCTCCAAAAGGATCCTTGGGAATCTTTGTTAAGACTATATTCCAGTCTGGACAAGCTGCTGAAAATGGAAACCTCAGAGAAGGTAATTGTACAGATTTTATTCAATTGTATGTGTTGTAGTTGATATTTGATCTATGTATTATAACTAAGAAGTTAACTAAAATGGTCTGTACAATTTAATGTAAACTACGGATATCCAAATTTTTGATTAATCTGAAGGCTTTTAACTGAAAATAAAGTACATGAAAACAAGAAAATTCTCAGAAATAAACATTAAAGCATAATAACAACTAAAGTTATGTAACACACTTTTTAAAAGTGAACTTATTCATGATTTCACCTAAATAAAAAATGAGCTTTAAATAATATAATATATTTGTGATATTATTTCCAAATGTCTGATTCCCACTGTGAAAGTAATATAACGTAAGGTACAATATCACAGCAGTAAAAATATGTGCTTTTGTCAACATGAACTAAATATTGACTCCTGTTAACCAATAATCAATTAGTAAATGAACCTTGATTTCATAATTAAGGTGCTTTAGTATGTATTTTGGTTGTTGCGGGTTATTCTTCAGGTGCTGAATTTTTGTTGACTTGCCTTGATCTGTATTCTGATGGCTGTTTATCGCAGGGGACGAGATCATGGCCGTTAATGGGACGACTCTCCAGGGGCTGACACACTCTGAGGCCATCGCTGTGTTTAAGGAGATCCGCAGTGGACCCGTGATGCTGCACGTAGGACGTCGGGACCAGCTGCATAAAAGGTATCATCCCAAATCAAAATTATCATCATTATATTATTCTAATTCAAGATGAATTAGAAAAATATACTTCATTTTGATACTTCAAGTTGATAAAGACTTAGGCTACTTAATTGAAGTGCAATATGAAAGAATAATTCAAGAAGAAAGTAATACCAAAAGTGGTAAAAGTGTCAAATTACGTCCTACTGTAAATATTAGAATAAGGAATTTTTATCGAAGTCATTAAAAGAGTAATATAATTATTGTTAGCATTAAAAATAATAGAGTGAATACATAAGTTATAAAAATATCTGTAACATTTCTGTAGTTGTTTGACAAGTTTGTGGCTACTTGGAATCATGCCGCTTTCAATTCTAATCCAAGTGGCTGCAGTTGTTCATTCAACAGTTCTTTACAAATCATATATTATGTCAATGTTAGTGTTAGAGGAAGAATTTTGAAGCTTGTATAGAACTAGAGGGAGAAGTGTCCTTTTCCTGTTAATTTGTGTCTCCTTGTTTAATCCTGCTACATATACTCTGTAGTTGATTTTTAACTACTCTGGGGATTACACCTCTTGGAAATTTATTTAACCATAATTGTATCAAATAATACTTAGGCTGTTTTGTAAAAACAAATTTATTTAACACTATAACCGAAACCCTACCCAGAGTAACGTTAACCGAAACCCCCGGTCTGTGAGACCTCACATTAAAAATGTACAGTTTTATCAATTATTATAATTGTTTTTGGTCAGTAGATGACTCTTTTAGGTTTTTAATAAAAACTACTGGGTATTCAATTAAGATTTTATTGATTAAATAAAAAATCAAATATACATATAAAAAAGCCTTAGACTAATTTTTTGAAAAATATTTTTAGATGGAGAGACATTGTATTGGTTTAAAAAAAAAATGAATCATATAAATTGCTATAATAACAAAGTAGCATAAGTCAAACATATAATCATAAGTAAACATATAAATGACGAAATGGTTTATTCAAAGATTAGTACACAGTCACATTTACTTCTTTATAGAATGCCCATTATCTCTTATTTTTGCACCATGTCTTCGACTGCACATCTCACACAAATTCCTGCTACATTCGAGACAGATTGGCTGCTTACACATGATGCACTTGTAGCTGTTTTGCGTTTTTTCGCCGAAGGGCAAAAAAAGGATATGATCAGAAAATAATCACGAGGATTCAATTTTCGAAGTGGTCGTTGAGGTCTATCCTGCTCATCCATGATGTTCGTGAAGCTTTATGTTCCAGAAATAACAATTCACTTCATAAAAGTCACTATTTATTTATGTAAAACTGAGAAATAATGTCAGTATACTAAGGTGTTGCGAGAACCGAAACCCTCGGTATGTCAGACCGCGTGGCACAGTAACACGAACCGAAACCCTCGGTTCACAGACGCACGTTTACAACAAAAGACACGCCAAGGTCAAACGTTAAACTAAGCAATAGAGAGTGTTTTCGGAGCAGTAGTAGAAGGTACTGCCTTGAATCCTGAAAACGAACTCTGGTGTTGCCAATATAGAAAAGAAATTTACTCTCATGACTGTTTTGTAAAAACAAATTTATTTAAACAATGTCATCCATCTCTACTTTCCATGATTTTCATTTTTCTCCCCCTTCAAATTCCTTTACCTTAAAACTCTTATTCAAACTATTATTGCATTTCACTTAGTGCTGCACAAAACATTAATTCTCTTGTATAAACCTAGATTTAAGTTATTTTAAAAGTGCTTACAATCAAAAATAGTTTTAGATTTTTAAAACTGTTGATCGATTCAAACATTTCATAGTATAAACATTTTGACTTTGAAATAATCTTTTATTACATTACTTATTTTTTCCACCATACTTTTGTCTTTTGTGACTTTTGTCAGTTGAAGGAAGGAGGTGGTTGCTAGGTCCTGTATATTATCACCCTTCTAGACGTGGAATTAAATCCAACTGCCATTTTTAGAATCTTGCATCTTTTCTAATAATCAGGTTTGTCTGTATGTTTTAAGCATATTTTTTTTAATTTTACAAGGCCAATTTATCTGTTTCAGAGCTAACAAGTCAAAGTCCTGTGATGATCTTGATAAGTTCAACTCATAGAAGAAACAGCAACATTTACTAACACAAGGCTGTGACTGCATTGGAACCTCAATGCTCTTTCATTTCAGAATTTAGCTTAACCTTATAACATTAACTGTATATATAAAAGTTGTTCCTACCCTGTAAATTGTATGATAATGTAAAGTGAAACCGCTTAGGTATGGGCTTTAGAGAACATTTTGTACAGTGTTTGTGTTTAGCATTTCACAATATTATATCCTACTCAAAGACAAATAATTGTTATTTTATGTTATTTCATTGTAATATACTAAGGTCATAATTTATGTTGAGTTTTCATTTAAAACCCCTTCAAAAAAGAGTTTCTAAAATAGGTTCAGTTTTTCAGATTAAGTAGTTAAAATAAATTAAGTAAGTAAGTTAAAATGAGTTTTGAGATTTTGGGGAACCACAGAAATTTTAGTACTTCAGTGCTTAAAATTTGCTTCCAGATTTTCCATTTTCAAAAAATTGCTGTAAAATGATCAATGACTAGATTGATTAATTTTATTTCATTTGAATGATATTGAGGGTGCAAAAGTATTTCCACAGAGGACACATACCACCTATGACGTCATATGATGGACACATGACGTCTATAGGCTACGCAAAGGTATTTTGTAGTAAACAATTTTTTTGGTTTGAGTTTGATTGAGTTATCAAAATTCAAATCGGTGTTTCCCTGAACCTGAAAATGTGATTTTTGAAGTGATATCTGTCCAGATGTGAGTAGGATCACACTGCAACCAGACAATGACACTCCCATTGAGCGCTAGCTTAAACCTCTCCCTCAGGAAGGATTTTACTTGGTCATTTTTTGTTAAAACTTAAAATGGTTTTATAACTAAGATTAAAATTGAAAGTATATAATTAACCAGGAGTGCGGACGTCATATGACGTCCAACATGGATTTGCCCGGAGGAGTCTAAAAAATTACCCTATAAATGTGAAAAATAAAAAAATTCTTTTAATTAATGTATTATTAAATACTCCGTTGCAGCATACCTGCGTACTCAGCGAATTTCAAAATCAATAATATAATAATAATAATAATAATATATGACAAGTTTGGTCAAAATCTGTCGATAAACATGAGAATTATTTGCCTATTCTCCATAAGATTAACATGGGAAAGAGTGTGCAGGTTTACTGCTGTGAGGAAAACTGAGAGTAGGCATTATTCATCAAAAACTTTTATTTTTAACATTTATACCAACTTTCATCAACTTACTTACTTACTCCCATGGCCATGAGTACCCAAGATGGTACTTGGCCTCACCAACGAGCTGCCTCCACTGCTGCCTGTCTCTTGCGGTTTCTTCTGTTGTTCTCATCTTGGCCATGTCTCTTTTGACTTTCATCTTTCCAGCGCTTTTTTGGCCTGCCTCTGGGTCTCCTTCCAATAGGGTTCCTATCCCATATGTTATATAACAAGCTTGGGTTCTCTCCTAATGACGTGGCCACATCTGTCCATAAATAAAGGAGTTTGCCTATTCTCCATATGATTAACATGGGAAAAGAATATGCAGGTTTTCTGCCATGATAAATACATAAACTATGATTTTTTTCTTTAATCTCCCTTCTTTTACCTTCGGTTACCAAGATGATGAAATTGGTAAAACAGTACGTTAGTTTTTGGAAACCCAATGTAAATCTTTTGGAGAAAAGGTAAAAATTAATAACTCGCTTATATTGTAATAAAACTAGATAGAGGATATAAAATTATCTAATTTTAATCTAAAATTCATTAGCTGCACAAATAAGCCAACAATATTTAGGATGCCTATATTTTTTAAATATTGCAGTACTGTTACAGTAGGTAATAAAATATATATTTATATATAATATATCTATATTGATATATTTTGGGATTGATATTAATATAACTTCAATCTGGTAGTAAGTATCTGCAAATGTATCTCTAAATGGTTGCTATTCCTTGAAGTAATTTTCTTGACTTTGGTACCCTACATTTCAATAACTTGACTCACATGTTCAAGGCTGACTAGTCTGTCTGATAACTGAATATATATGGTAAACTGATTGATTATGGTAACTGTTTGGGTTCAGCCAAATAACAAGTGGGTTCCAATAACCAGGCTATTTACTATGTTTATTTTTTTTATCACAATCATAATAAAACATATTCTTCCCATAGAAAAAAACATAACATACATAATTTTTCTGTACCAGTATTTATTTTTAGTTGAATGATTGAAAACATAAACTAACAAATCCAATACTATAATACGTGCAAGGTTTGTATATATATTTGCTGAAGGGTCTCGATAACGGCTCTAACAAATTTCTTTAAATTTTGGAAATAACAAATTCCCGAGTAGGAAATAGATAGGTAGAATAGATAGGTCTAATTTTCAGGAAAATCCAGGTTAAGCTTATGGAGAATCAAATGTATACAATACAAATCAAAACATCTGTTTATAACTGTTTGACAGTCGTTAATTAATTGATGATGACGGTGAACAATATGTTAAATGTAGCATGTGAAAAGAGGTTTTGCATAGATATTTATTTTATGTATGTAATAAAAACATACATAGCCTCCCCGGTCAGGGATCATGTATTTGTTTAAAGTTTATACAAGCTTGTAAATCTAATGCTCCTCAAATGATATCATACAACAACCTGATTGACATGGAAGTTGAAATGTAAAACATTTATTTATCAACTAAGGTGTATTGAATCAATTTTATTCAAATCACATAAACTGTGTTTACATTGAGTACACAATAAATGTGTTTTAATTTAGCTAATTAACTTAAGTAATACATGTTATATTCCATCCCAGCAAGCTCGGTCTCCCGGTACTCTTTTATACAAGATAAATTTGATTAGAAATAAAATTGCAAGACATGTATACATTAAGAGTTCTGAAGTGAGAACTCTGTAGGTCTCAAAATATGTGGCAATGGATTTCTTAAACACCACCTATCTTTTGTCTAAAGGTACAGAAAAAAATGTAAGAATTGTAAAAATGTTTTTGACAAAGCCTCAGGAATAGAAAATAAACATGCTTAGCTAGGAGATATTAGCACACAACTGGCTGATGGGAGTTCGCTGACACAATTTCTTAATGAGGTGTCATGAGGAAGCACTTTCTCAAGTTTTCATCAACAATCACGGGAAATGAATAGTATGCAATGGTTTAATATTTGGTTTTATTTCAAAATATGTTTTGCATTAAAGTATAAATTACCACTAGTATGAAGCATCTAAATGCTTCTGATTCTGATTTTATAACTGAAGTAAGGAAATAAAAACTTTCCTTGTGTGAAATAAAAACTGATTTTATAATAGAAAAAAAGGATTGAAAAACTCGCAAAGTAAAAAAATGTAAATATTTTTAAGGTTAATAAGAAAATAAATTTATATGTTATGATCCACTTAGACCAGTAGATAAAATTAGTTGAAGTAAACATTACAGAAATAGAATTTGCGAATTTCCTAAGGTGAAATGAGCAGGATGACTGATTACTAAAGCTGTGATTAATTTTAATTATAGTTTAAACTTAGTTTTCCTGTTGTTTTAGTTTCATATCCAGCTAACTAACGACTTCTAATGTGTTTTTTCTGACCACCCCATCTGGTCTATAAATACTAAAGAAAACATTTAAACAAATCAGAGTTTTACCATCATGCATCGTCTTTTAACTGTAAGTTGATGATATTCCAGTTTTCCTTTTACAAGTAAGACACATAAAAAGTATGTTATAACGAAAATCATATTTTTGGTTGAGTCATGATCATGATCTAAGAAACCAGGATTTTATGGTATAAAAATGAAGATAAAAACATGTTATTAATTATTTCATTATTGTTATTACTTTTGATCGGGCATGTAAGATCAGCAATTGATTTTTCATTTATGAACTGCATATAAAATAAATGTGTACGGGCACATCATATCCTAGAACAAAAATATCATAAAAAGAACCACTAATCTTAATCATAATATTCATTAGTTTTATTTTTGCAAAAATTATGTTTTAAAAAGTATTCCAACACTTAATATCTATTTTTGACATTCCGTAGCTTTGGAAGAAGTTTTTAATGTAGCTAGAGGTAGTCTATAGTTATTATACCTGTATTTAAATTTCTTTTATAGAGAAATTATATTAAACTTTCTTTATTATTTTTATTCTGGCATTTTAATGTTTTGAATACTCAGTGAGGCATTTACCACAATGAAGTGCTGTGTCAGTTCGTATAATTTTAGTTCCCATCAAATATGACTGGCTGATGGTACACTCAATTAGACACTTTATAAACAAACCTGTTTTTATTAATCCATACTTCATTACCTTATAGTAATTATTATTACTATAAAATAATAGCCATTATTATTGCCCGAAATCCATGGCCTCAAAATAAAATTAAGCTGTAATGAACGATCCTGAAATATACAATTTTTGTATGGAAATATATGAATATTTCAACAAATCTATTTTCGGGATTTATTTGCCAATTAAAAAGGCCTACTCGGGAGAGGCTGTCCGCTGTACCACAAAATTTTATGACCGATGGATTTGTTAACGTCTTTGCCATAGGTGGCTATCGCATTGTACCTGATGGTAAGCTTGGCTGCGGCCGCAGCTGTGCCAGCCATCGCTGTACGAGCAGCAGATGATCTCGCCACCTCTGAGTCCTTCTGGCGCCATAGATTTGGCTTCGGTTTTGGCCGACCCTGGGGATTTGGAGGATTTGGGGGATTCGGAGGTTATGGAGGACTCGGTGGCTTTGGCTACCCTGGATTAGGTTTTGGAGGCTACCCCGGAATTGGGTTCGGAGGCTATCCTGGTAAGAAAGCTAAAATTAAATTGCATTTTTAAAATAATGTATCCATAGTTGGTGTAATTAAATATGTAGCAAATTGAGTTGATGGAAAATGGTTTACTTAAATTCTGTACAAAATTTAGACTATACAAATTACCATCATTAACTGTATTATGGTGGACTGATGCTCATAATCAGGTAACTCTCAAACCAATTATATTATGATTACCAGTTGTACTCTCAGTATAAAAGGGAATATAAAACATAAAATAAACGGTACCAGTGTACTGACACATACTTTCTCCCTTAAGTCAATTTAAAAAACAAAATCTGTAATAAAACTATCATATTCTTCAAAGTTTATCTAAGTATCATTTAATAATTTATTTTTTCAAAAATAATCATCCCATTTCTGAAAATGAAAACAAGAGAAACAAAGTTTAATTAATTGGTTGTTCGATTTGTATGGGGGGAAACATCCCCCCCCCCGGTAATACAAAGCTTTTTTGAGTTGGTTCTGTTGGGTGATTTAACCTTATGCTTCATACCAAGTTTCGTGGAAAACGGTTAGAAAATAAGGAAGAAATTGATTTTTTAATATTCTCCATAAGAATAACATTGGGCGCTTTCAGACAACGTACTGTGTTTATCATGGACCTCAAATCTAACTTTTCTCTGGAACCGTTAGTCGTAGACAAATAATTCAAAATACTAATTTGTTTAGTTTTTTAAGTTGGTTTCAATGGTGCCAGTCAAATTATACTTTACTTTTATTGTTTTTGCTGAAAATTTAAAAATTTGATTTTTCTGACATTTAAAAGCCCATAACTTTTGAACCGTCATTTTTACAGACATGCGGGTGGTGTCAAATTATTTAATACTCTGTGCACTATAAACTATAAAATTATAATCAAAATCGTTAGAGCCGTTTTTGAGAAATTTGGATTTTTCACGTTTTTTAAGGGTTTTTAGGGGTGAACTACCCTTAAAAATAAAAAAATTCAAAAAATGAAAAAAACGCCTGGAGATACCGTGAATATATACATACATGCCAAGTTTCAGCTAAATCGGACCAACGGGGTAGGCTGTGGCACTGTACACATCCAGACACACACACACACACACACACACACACACACACACACACACACACACACACACAGACACACGGACGGACAGACATCACGTCCAAACCCACTTTTTTGGATTCAGGGGACCTCAAAACGGATATATCCACCCTTAACTCAAATTCGAAAATTTTGACGAAAACAATACTTTCTCCATATACTACGTATAAGGGGAGAAAGTAAAAATAACAGAACATTGTATAAACTAAACGGTCTCAGTGGACTGGCACATACTTTTTCTTTAAGTACCTAAATGAAAAAAACTACAAACTTTAAAAAACATTATACTTTTCTCTGGAACCATTAGTCATAGACTCTTGATTCAAGATACTAATTTGTTAAGTTTTTAGAGCTGGTTTTAATGGTAACAGTCATACTGTTTTATACAATTTTTGTTTTATCAAAATAAAAAAGATTTATTTCACATTTAAATCCCATAACCTTTGAACCATTAGTTTTACAGACATACGGGTGGGCTCATTTTATTTGAGACCTTAAAACCTGTACACCATGAGATTATTTTAATCCTAGAAAGAGCACACAGCGCAAAAATGACTGTTTTCCATAATAGCTGTTTATAGCCATTATACAGCTGTGATGAAAAAACTTCACCAGGGATATACCTGGAATCAACTATACCTACTTAGAAATTCAATTTTAGTCTAACTTATGATCAAAAACGTTGATTTTATGTGTGACCATTTATTTTTTTCAGGTGCTCTACCCGGCTACTGGTTTTTATGAAAACAATTGATGTAATAAAAGGTTTATAAACAAGAAAACTATGTACAGGTTTTTTCTCAATAAAACTTTAAAATATCAAATTTTATTGAATTATTTTCCTTTTTATACTTTTAATTTCATATATCACATCAATTAATAAATTATATAATAATAACTTTTTTTCTGATATGTTCAATTTGTTTTGGCATGGATATGTCTAAGCTATGAAGGATGGTGTTAGCAATTTGCACTAAAGTGTGATGGAAGTGGTCATATGGTTATAAGGGAACAGCTGTTGAGATTAACTGAAAACATTCCCTCCATACATATCCATGATCCTGCCTATTTCCTACAGGGTAGTAAATACAATTTTTTTCATACATATTATATGATTATACTTAATTATTATTGTTAGCATATATTTTTTCAAAGGGTTGTTGTAAAAATGACAATTTTTGTAAATAATAAGCAAAATTAGCAGAAAACAAGAAATATTAAAGTGTGGATTTCAAATCCACACTTTAATATTGTTTGTATACCAAATAGTACCTAGAAATACATTTAATGACGTAAGAAATTCAAACTAATCATAATAATAACTAAATGTATAATGTCTTGCTCATAAAAAATTGAATAATTCCGACAAAATTACATATACCCAATATTTCTATTATGATGATTTTACTCTATAAAAACCCTTTTACTTACAGTAGGTAATAATTTAATTTCTCAGGTTTTATATTTTAAATTATATTAATTTGTGGTGAAATGAAATAGTTTATTGTTGTGAGCACTTTACAGCACCGACAGAGTCCAAAATATAATTAATTATACAATCAGTCACATAAAGAAACTCAGAAATTCAAAAGACAACATGACCACAAAACATGGCCTTTTTTATACAATATAAAACTCTTTACTTAGATAATTTATATAAAACTCAATTTTGTTGGAAAAAAACGCCTCATTTACAGAATAAAAAGGATGTCTTATGAGCCATAAATAAAATTAATGGATGTGATTTTTTTATTTGCTGTATAATTTGGGGAAAATTACTGTGAGGCTGTTGGTCACTTGATATAAGTCAATAACAGCATTATTTTTATGCCGGGTGGCATAACTATGTTTATTGAAGCAATGGTTGAGCAGATGTGTTTTTTTAAAAAGGTAAACGATTAAGTAAAAAATATATTTGACTGGGACGGTGGCGACGTCCTGTAATCCAGCTACTTGGAGGTCACGAATTGTGGATATTTGTGAAAGATGGTTGGTGGATGTGGTATTCTCTTGTATGGATTAACGCCCACACTATTGAATACCACGTTAATCCACAAAGAAAATCCTCATAATTAGTCCAATTCGTAATTCAGAGGCCGTGGTTGGGGTTCCAGGTTAAACTGTAGGTCCATTAGTTGCCATCAGCTGTTGGGCTATTAATTAACAGTCCTGTCTAAGGAACATGTCAGCCTTAGTCAGTAACAAGACTACAAGATCGCGCCACAATCATCCTACATTCATTCCTCATTCATACTTGGCTTAAAATACCTACATTGTAGTATGGCTGCCATTTCAATGATCTAATCTAATCTAATCTATATAAATTAATAACTGTCACAATTTGAGAGGATACAAAAAGGGCCTAATATGATCTAAATTACCAGCTTGATTGATTATTCTTATTGCCTTCTTTTGTAAAATAAGAACTTCATTGACCGTGCTACAGTTTCCCAAAATATGAGGCCATGTCTAACAATAGACTGGAAGTAGGAAAAATATGACCTCTTCACATAAGTAAGACTATCACAAAAGATGTAAGACACCTGACGAGATAAACTACCCTTGATAATTTAGCAGTTACGAAATTAATATGATGGCTCCATATTAAATGTTAATAAAAAAATGTCTTCCAGAAATTTCACATCTTGTTTATATTGATAGTCTTGACCACCTAAATCAAAAGGACAAAAGCTAAGGAAGATTTTCTGAGTTTTTCCAGTATTCAATAAAAATCTATTGAAATTAAACTAACTTGAAGCCTCACTCAAAGAAGATTCAGCGGTTCAAAATCACAATGCATGTCAACAAAGGTAGTAATTTAGAGTTAAAAGAAAAAGTAAAGGTCCTAGTATGGAACCCTGAGAAACTCCCCAGATGACCTCCAGCTCCTCTGACCACTGACCATCAATTTAGATCTTTTGTCTCCTTTGACTCAAGTATGACCCAAAAAATTAAGAGGAGAACCATTCATTCCATAATACAACAGTTCAATCAAGAGATCAGTGTGATCCACACAATCGAAGGCCTTGTACGAAGGTAATGTACAAGTTAAGGCTGGATTGCAAGGGTTTCAACAGAGCCGCTAATTACCAGCCCCAGGGTTGGTTCTTGCAACTGCTGAAAGCTTCATTACTATATAAATACTCACTAACCCTTTCCCATACATCAAACTTCATATCCATCCACCTGCCTACCAACTGTTATGGACCGCAGAATTTTGGTGAGTAATCTG
This sequence comes from Nephotettix cincticeps, assembly GCA_023375725.1. Taxonomy (NCBI): domain Eukaryota; kingdom Metazoa; phylum Arthropoda; class Insecta; order Hemiptera; family Cicadellidae; genus Nephotettix; species Nephotettix cincticeps. The sequence continues at coordinate 118,255,556 of CM041786.1, read as the reverse complement.
TTGAAAATCTAATGTATAAAAATAAAACAAAAGTTTGACATGTATATGTAAAAATATTACATTACCTACAAACATAGTGGAACGGTTATCGCCAAATAGATAATATTGACACAATAAAGTTTAAATATTCAAACCTGTTAAAAACTCTAAATCACATACTGCAATAACTGTTGAACCATAACTGCCAACTTAATTTTTTATATGTAGGCTATGTAATAAATATTGATAAAAAATAGAGACTTAAAAAATAGAAAAACAAAGTAACAAATGTGACACTTGTCCAAAAAAGTAAATACATCATTTACATTAATTTTTTTACTTTTAAACATTGGGCAAATAATACTTTACTCAATAATATGTATACGTAAATTATACATAGGTATATTATACAATAAATAAATTATATTAAACTAATTAAAAATTAGTTTAATAAAATATTTTAAATATTTTATAATATTGTAAATTACACAATAGTTTCATAAATTTTCTTAAAAAATATTTTTTTTATGTATTTTTACCTTATTTAAAATCTCTATTAAATCATGCTATTACCAAATTTTAATGAATAAATAACAAAAGCGTTGATATTAAAAATAATACCCCCATCGTAGCAGCCCTGCGTACTCAGTGAATTTCCAAATCAATAACATAATAATAATATATGACAAGTTTTATTATTATCTGTGGAAAAATATGAGAATTATTTGCCTATTCTCCATAAGATTAACATGGGATAGAGTATGCAGGTTTGCTGCTGTGAGGAACACTGAAAGTAGGTGTTTCTAGCGTCAACAATTTTTATTTTGACAATTTAAACCAAGTTTCATCAACATCTGTCCATAAATAAAGAAGTTTGCATGTTCTCTATATAAGTAACATGGGAAAAGAGTATGCAGGTGAGCTACCATGATAAACACATAAACTATGATTTTTAAGCATAAATGGATGGATCTTCACCACATAAAGTTAAATATCAAGTTTCATCCAAAAGTATACATTGATACTACCGGTACTTTACTTGTTATCTATTTGTCAGATTATTATTAGCTTATTACGTCCATGGACAGATCTATATGAGTGGGAAAGGTATAAGTAAAAGAGGTCGCCACCCTCTTAAGAAGATAAATAAAGCTCTTAATAGCTAAAGATATTTAGCTATTTTTGGGACCAATGTAGTTCGGCAAACAATTTAGTTACACTATGTAGGGTTGCTGCAACACGGTGAATTGTTGACGAGTGTATTGTTGTTGCAGCTGATCCTCGGACTCCTGGCAGCAGCTGCCCTCTGCGCCGCCGCCCCCACCGACCAAGACGCCGCCCAGGGCCTGTCCCAGGACACCGAGCTCGGCTCCTCCTCCGACAAGGACCTCCAGACCTCAGAGTCATTCTGGTGGCCGTGGCTCTGGCTCTATGGTACGTTATGCTGACAATTGAAACACATGGGAACTCCCACATACTGAATTCACTTGGTTACATTTATGCAAAGGCAATAATAACATAAAAACGTAATATAGTCTGATAAAATAAGCCTTGTTATTAGATAGCTTTAACATTATAAAAGTGATAATTTAGGCGTAGTTTTCCAGCAAATTCCTACCTCATTTATCATATAACTTTATTTATCCAATTTTTAGATGAATCTTTTCATGACGAATGAACGAATGAATTAAACCAGATGAACATAGAAAAATTAACAATACTAATCAGAAAATCTTCTGTCACTAACCGGTACTAAACACAGTTTCACATCAAATACTAGTCAGTAGTCTCAAATGAGTAGACTTGCGAGTTACGTTTAGGGTTTACATTATCAGGGAAACTAAAATTAAATATTCTTTACATGAAAGGATGTTAGTACAATTAATAAAGCGTTGTTAAAAAGAATATTTTCAAAAACATTTATAACAAACATTTTTACAAACTATAACCAATCTTAACGATAACCATAACATTTTTAATTTTCACGAGAAAACTTAATTAGAAGATATGTGACCTGAAGAGCAACCCTTTGAAGTATATGATGGAAATGTAAAACTGACTTAAGACATTTTATGGGACACATTGAAAGTTATTGTAAAAAGATTGAAGACATTCTTTATACCAGATTTCCTTGTATTATAACTTGTAAACATGTATGAGGTTACGTTGTTGTTTCAAATAATCAAATATGAATTAAGAAGTAACGTTTTATAGTAATATTAACATGAAATACCCCCGTCGCAGCAGACCTGCGTACTCAGCGAATTTCCAAATCAATAATATAATAATAATAATAATATACGACAAGTCAAGTGGTCAAAATCTGTCGATGTACATGAGAATTATTTACCTATTCTCCATAAGATTAACATGGGAAAGAGTGTGCAGGTTTGCTGCTGTGAGGAACACTGAGAGTAATTATACCTTCAAAAACATTTATTTTTATTTATACCAACTTCATCAACATGTCCTTAAATAAAGGAGTTTGCCTATTCCATATGATTAACATGGGAAAAGAGTATGCAGGTTTGCTGATGATAAACACATAACTATGATTTTTTTAAGCATAAATTATGAATAACCACATAAAGCTAAATTATAAATTTTTAAAAATATTGTTAATAAAAAAATTTTTTCCTTATCCTCCATAAGATTTACATTGGAGCCTTAAAATACAACGTACTGTGTTTAGATTTTTTTTATATCTCGGTAACCGTTGAGATAGAGAAAAAACTAAGGAACTTAATTGTGTAGTTTTTTAAGCTGATTTTGATGGTGAAATTTAAAAAAAAAATTTTAAATTACATATGAAAAACCTAAAAAACCATTTTGGGGTACAAAACCCCCCCAAACTACCCGTTCCCATTGACCGATATGTCTGGTTTACGAACTCGTCCGAGCATTTGTAGGAATACACATCTCTACCAAATTTGGTCTCGATCGGACCATTTCTACGAGAGTTATCGTGTTCACAGACACACAATATGGATTGTTATAATACAACAAATATATTTATATACATATATAAACAAATATATTATATATATATATATACACTATGTTTTTGGTCTCTGTGAAAAGAAGAAAAAATACATGGTCTTAATCTTCATGAGACCTACAATATCTTCCCATGAAATTCGCTAAAATTAAATAAAAACAAAATACTAGTTTTAACTATAAACTTTTAGTTTATTACAACATAACGGGTTCCAATTAAAGTCAGTAATAGTTTAACCTACTCTCTTATTCTCTCTTATCTAACATTAATATATTAAACATGCATAGCCTATGTATTAAATTTTAGATATTTTTCGATTAATTATTACTAAAACAATATAACATTTATTATTTTTATTCTTCGTCTTTCACGTGTAATACATGTATTCTTGTTGCAGGAGGTGTCGGCCCGTATGGCTTCTGGGGATGAATTACTCTTGATGAAGTACTCACGTTTATAATATTGTACAGCATATTAGGTTCAATTTGAAATATTCAGTTAATAAAGTTTAACTTTTTATAATCATGGATTTTATTTTAATGTCCTTCGACAAAAGAGCTCTTGTTAAGAGCTCTTGGTGAAAGCTATTTTAAGAGATGGATTATACATTGGGTTAAGATGAAAATAAATCAGGTATAACAGGTTCTATTTAAAAAAATTATTGTAAAAATACAGCATTCTCAATATGTCAAAATGCTATAAAATATAGAAAACTTAAGGCAAAATAATATGAATTTGGTATAACCTTGCTTAAAAGCCTTCACAGAACATCAAACACACAATACCCTTAGATTGTGAATGCCAAACACACAATACCCTTGGATTGTGAATATCAAACACACAATACCCTTGGATTGTGAATATCAAACACACAATACCCTTGGATTGTGAATAATAAACACACAATGCCCTTGGATTGTGAATAATAAACACACAATACCCTTGGATTGTGAATATCAAACACACAATACCCTTGGATTGTGAATATCAAACACACAATACCCTTGGATTGTGAATATCAAACACACAATGCCCTTGGATTGTGAATATCAAACACACAATACCCTTGGATTATGATTTTAACAAATAACTTTTCTCATATTAAATCTTTTAATAAGCCATTAATAAGTCTTTTAATACCATTAAAAATTCAGTAGCGGATCCCCTTAACAATATGTCAATTTGAAAATATAAGTTTATTTTAACACAAAATTAATCAAAACATAAGTTTTGTAAGAACCGATTGATAAAATATATTTTTTACTTTTTACTCATCTATTTTTAATTCATCCATTCTATGAAACTGAATATCAAAATAATTAACTTATAGACTAACATAAAATATATAGAAGCTATATTGTTTAAAAAATCTCAATGTGGCCATTTAATCTTATGATTTAGTTTAGTTTTTTTCACCTTAATTTATAATACGATCAGTTCTATTTAAACTTATAAACTATCTAAACTTATTCAATATCAGTATTCTGTTATAAGAATTTTTCATTTTCGGATGGGAGATTTATATTTTTGTTTAGTCACTTAAATAAATATGTCTTTATTAACTGGCTGCAATGAATATGTTTTAAATATTCTACCAGTTCCTTTTTAACCCTTTTGGGTCTGAGGAATTTTAATTGTTTCTTTTCGAAAAGAAAGTAAAACTATTTTGGGGCGATTTTTTGAAATAATAACCCCATTTTGTTTGTCCCTTTTTACAAAAAATTGTGTGTTTTCTGAAGGTTTATATACATTATAAACAGATTCAATATATATTTTCGCGGGACCGAAACATTAACGTCCCGCGTCTTCAGAGTTTAAAAACTTTGCTTTCCCGCACGCGGGCCGAACGCCTAACCACGACTGACCTAAGAAATAAGCCTAACCACGCTTTTTAAACCCCTGAAGACGCGGGACGTTAAAATTTCGGTCCCGCGAAACGTCGGAATACAGTAACTGGATCGATATTTCGTGCATGTTGTGTGTTACTGACGAGATCTAGCCACAAAAATAAAAATAGACGAGTGTGTCCAATAAAACAGATAATATACATTTTGTTTCGCCGAAATAAATTTTATAATAGAAAAATCAGTAGAATAAATAAGTAGATCAAATACTAAATGCTCCATATTTATGGGGTTTTCATTTTTTTAGAAAAAAAAGGTTTGAGATGAAATATTTTCTTTTTCTATAAAAACATAGCTTATGATTTTTGTAATAAACTACATATATGCTATTGAAATTGAAACTTTTCTAAAGATTACTAATACAACTTCTTTGCTATTTTAAATCCTTGATTTTATGACAATACTAGCCAAAGTACCCGTTCTTCGCACGGGTAAAAAAGGCTGAGAGGTGTTCGTAGGCTCTACTGATACCTTTAAGTTATTGTTAATTAATTCTTCATTGTTTACAAAATGACAAAACACGAGTGTCTACAACATGACAAACTAACATCTGTCAAATATTGGGAGAGGATAAGGATTAACGTAATAGAGACGGTTATCGTGAAAAAACTTAAAAACTACCATTCCACTATTTCGAACTAATCATTCACTAATTTCGATCAAGCAGTTTATCTGAAAAATCACAGTTCCTTTTTAACCCTTTTGGGTCTGAGGAATTTTAATTGTTTCTTTTCGAAAAGAAAGTAAAACTATTTTGGGGCGATTTTTTGAAATAATAACCCCATTTTGTTTGTCCCTTTTTACAAAAAATTGTGTGTTTTCTGAAGGTTTATATACATTATAAACAGATTCAATATATATTTTCGCGGGACCGAAACATTAACGTCCCGCGTCTTCAGGGTTTAAAAACTTTGCTTTTCCCCCACGCGGGCCGAACGCCTAACCACGACTGACATAAGAAATAAGCCTAACCACGCTTTTTAAACCCCTGAAGACGCGGGACGTTAAAGTTTCGGTCCCGCGAAACGTCGGAATACAGTAACTGGATCGATATTTCGTGCATGTTGTGCGTTACTGACGAGATCTAGCCACAAAAATAAAAATAGACGAGTGTGTCCAATAAAACAGATAATATACATTTTGTTTCGCCGAAATAAATTTTATAATAGAAAAATCAGTAGAATAAATAAGTAGATCAAATACTAAATGCTCCATATTTATGGGGTTTTCATTTTTTTAGAAAAAAAAAGGTTTGAGATGAAATATTTTCTTTTTCTATAAAAACATAGCTTATGATTTTTGTAATAAACTACATATATGCTATTGAAATTGAAACTTTTCTAAAGATTACTAATACAACTTCTTTGCTATTTTAAATCCTTGATTTTATGACAATACTAGCCAAAGTACCCGTTCTTCGCACGGGTAAAAAAGGCTGAGAGGTGTTCGTAGGCTCTACTGATACCTTTAAGTTATTGTTAATTAATTCTTCATTGTTTACAAAATGACAAAACACGAGTGTCTACAACATGACAAACTAACATCTGTCAAATATTGGGAGAGGATAAGGATTAACGTAATAGAGACGGTTATCGTGAAAAAACTTAAAAACTACCATTCCACTATTTCGAACTAATCATTCACTAATTTCGATCAAGCAGTTTATCTGAAAAATCAACTTTATTTCTTCCTCTTTCCGGGCTGTCAAAATATAGTAAAAACGGATGTTGTCATTAGAAAATGTAAACATTGAAACCTAGGACGGTCACGGCTGCTCTTTCTCCTTCTTCTTCTTCCCGATCTGTCAAATTTTAGTGTTCACAGCTGTTGACATTCAAGTAATTTTATGTTTTCATTCTTTGAAAATGTAAACATTGAAACTTAGGACGTTCATGGGGTAGCCCGAGGGGATTTTAAGGGAACTAATATGCCTATGTGTTGCATGAGTTTAAGATCTACCTTTTTGTAAAATTTCAAACCCTTCGGTTCAGTATTTTTCGCGTTTACTTGCCACAACAAACCCACAAACATACAAAAACCACCTCTTCTTTATAATATTATAGATTTATACAAATTTAAAGAATCGTATGCTATTTTAATTTTCTGTGGTTTGTACATATTTATGAAAAAATCATTTGAAGATGATTCAATGTCATCAATTTCTTATAGAATGAAATAAAATTTTCAGACCTAAAATTCCAAAACTTGGTATACATGTTACACATTCCATATAAGTTTCATTCAAAAAGGTTAATGGTTCAGGTTATTCATAATATGAAAGCGCCGAATGTCAGGGCCCGCAATGTCGGCCAAGTTGCACCCCGAGTATGACGTCACGGAACGACCCACTCCGGCCTGTAGTAGAGTCGGTCTTGGTACAAGCTACATGTGTAAACAGGTAAAGCAAAGCCTAATAGATCTTTGATTCAAAGTTTAAAGATTAACAAGACAAACAATTCAAGGTACAAGGATATCCTTGATAATTAAACATTACCGATACTAGAGGATGACTTGGAGAATGTTTCGTTGGAGGATTTCCTATCGTTTATAAGGACTTCCCGCCCCTTTCACCTCTAGTTCGGAGTCTAGAGTCAGAAAAGATGCATCGTCTGTTTCTCGTGAGTGTAGATAGTTTTATTTCTAAGAAATATTAAGATATTAAGATTTATAGATAAGGACAAAATAACAAGTAACATATCCCTCTCCCTTAGAGGATATTTTTAACTTGTATTTTTATTTCGTCCAAAATATAAAACCTTTTTCTCAAGTGAGAAGACTGTGGTCAATATTTTTTAAAGTGCATATAAATAAAAGTTTCTAAATTAAAAATATATTTGTAAACGTATAATATCTGGTGATTTTATTAATGAGATCAACTTAGTCCTGTAAGCCACCCGCAGATCACCCGGGATTCACCCGTAGGCTGGTCGGTGGACGCCGGAGATACATCGCCTATGGGAATGAGTATGCAGGTTTGCTGCTGTGAGGAACACTTAAAGTAGGCATTTTTCCATTAAAAAAATTTAATTTTGACCATAAATCAAGTTTTATCAACATCTGCCCGTAGAGGAGTTTGCCTTTTCTCTGTATGTTTAGCATAGGAAAAGAGTATGTAGGTTAGCTGCTATGATTAACACATAAACTATGGTTTTTATCATAAATGGATGGATCTCCATTTATGGATATGGAGGTTAATAAGTCAAAAACTTATTTTCCTTATCCCCCATTAGACTAACATTGGAGCCCCAAAATACAACGTACTGTGTTCAGTTTTTTCAAATAACTAGGTAACCATTGACGATAGAAAAAAAACTTCAAAATACTCAATTGTGTATTTTTTAGCTGATTCTAATGGTAAAGGATAAAATTAAAATATTTAAAAATTACATATTAAAAAAATAAAAACCTTAGAGGCTTCACACAGTATTAAGATCTTCAGGTTAAGCGTTATGAAAACATAACTAAATTGATTCAAATTAAAATATATTTGATATTTTTACTGGACTGTATTTGGACTTTTTTATTGCGATTTTTTACATGTGTGAATATATTTTATTTGTTCAGATCTATTTTGAAAATATAATATCCGAATTATGCACAATTTACTTTTATATAAGGTCCGAAAATAATCTTGTTCATACTAATAAACAAATGAATATTCATATATGAGAGTATTTTCTTGATTATTTTATTAAAAAGTATGCGCTACAAGAGAGAATCGAGTGTTGGACTGTATAGACTGTGTTTTGAAAAATATAAGCGTGTACTAACAAACTTAACAATGAGCTTAAACCTATTTCAAACATGGTTAATTAAATTTAGAATTAAATTTTTACAATGAATAAAATTAGGTACACTATACTCAAAACCAGGAGGGATAAATAATGTTCTATTTGTGAGTTTGCTTCAGTAAGAGAACTTAAATCTAATATGTATTAGTATAAATAAACACATTCCGTAGAGGATGTATTACTGTACTATATTAACCTGATAAGGAGGAAATCAATTTTGTATACTAACATATCTTTGGGTTCATAAATCTCTTCAATGTATTGTATCCATTGCTTTGTCTCATATTCCAAAACATCTGGTCGTGGTATAACTTAGGTTCCAACATTTGTCATATTTTTTAATTGTTAAGACTATTACTCTTTAAAATAAATTGAATTTATCATACTCAAGTAATACTTAATAATAACGAAACTCAAACTGAAACCAGGTAAAATAAAACCTATACATATTAAAAGGGGAGTATTGCAAGGGGCTTCCACTCTCCTCATATTTATACAATTTATCTATTGACCACATTCTAGATGATTTGAGTGAACATAGCATTTTGGAATCGTATGGCTACAGTTTTAATAATTCACTGCTGGCTATAGCTGTGCTAAGCTTTGCTGATGACACTGTTCTACGTACGAAGTTCATGAAGAAATTACAGCGATAGCTACAGATGATTCAATCCGACGAAGCGACATTATTGTGCTGGGCCATAAAAACAACAAGGGCTTCATAATTTATCCAACTATTTGTTTTGAAAATCAGCCAGAAATTGTAGGCATTGAAAACCCCCAAATTTATGGCGAAACAATTAAGTTTTTATAAAAATGAATACAGAATTAAAAATTTTGAAGTTTTTGTTTATTTATTTGTTCAAGAGTAACAATATCAAAATTTATTTTATTACTTTATTATTTATTTTTGGATACGTCTCGGTAGGAAGATCTAAATTAATAAATTGATTTACTTCTCTGAATTTACCAAAATTGGGTATCAGGTTATAACGGGTAGGAGTGGACGTCACACGGGTAGGCATACCACCAAGCCATTAGCGATCTATTCCTGGATAATCCCTTGTAAAGACTATCAAGGTCGAATAACACGTTTGTTACGACCACAACAGTTATTACACTTCTCGTAAATATATCTGACGAAACAGGTATATTTCGTTGTTTGATAATCTCATCATAAAACTGTGACTGATCATGGGTATTCCTTTTCTCCTCCGACATAGTTGTCAAAGCTCGGGGGAGGGGATGCTAGCAATTTGCTATCAAAAAACGTGGGGAGACGCAAAACGTGTAACGGGAAAGACGTCATATGGTTATGTAAACAGCTGATTAGAGAAACTGAAAACATTCCCTTCATGTATATGACCTTAGCTTTCACAGGGAATGTGATAATTTGTTTAAGTACGTATTAAAAAAACATTTATATTTAAGTATGCACGTCATTTGTACAAGTTGTAGGACCTTGCCTTAAGGAAAACGATTCATGGATACAGATAATACTACCTAATAAAAGTATTGAATCTTCGTTGTTTGTTGACCGATTTTAATAATTTAGAGTTTCATTGGATAGAGAATTAAATTTGACATATTTTTTATTTTTAAAACAATCAATCCTTTTTAAGTTATTAAAAAAAACTGAGTGATTTTAAATGGTCGCCATTTCGAAATCTAACATTTAATCGAATTTTCATTTTTGTCTAAATTAAGTTTTTATTACAAAATTAGGTTGGAGTACTATTAGAAGATAGGTTAGTATTGAACTACAATTTTAGTAAATTTTCATAAAACTACCACTACCACGAGTGTCTCCTCCCACAGGTTTGTATCCTGCTGGCAGTGGTCGCTGTGTGCGTGGCGGCGCCCACGCAGGACAAGACCAAGGACACCAAGGATACTAAGGACCTCAATACCTCGGAGTTCTTCTGGCCCTTCTGGCGGCCTTGGGGCTTCTGGGGCGGTCTAGGCTGGGGAGCCTGGGGTGAGCGCGTTTAAACAGTATTCCTCACTAATGATTTCATTTAAAAGCTGATTCTATAGTAGGACTTAATCAAAAGTTCATCACTAGGCACAAAAACGGGCGTTTTTGATACGAGCACAAGTTTAACAGACGCAGTTAAACTTAATTATTAAGTTTGGCTTACTTATTAAGGTACGGCCCAAAATTGGCTTTTTGATATATACTCGCATACTTAACATAACTACGACTTACTAAGTTACTTCTTAGTAAGGCGCAGTTACATGCAATGTGCAAGTATTTATCAAAAATCCAATTTTGGACTGTGTGTTGAACTTATCATCATACTGCAAGTAAAATGAAACAAACTCGTAAAACATAAATTATTACCTGATTTATTACTACTGTAATAGTTGTCGACCATTTTTGTTTAGGTTAGACTAATCAGCTGTTATGTTGTAACAGTTATTTCTTGATTCCTGATTGATTGTTTAGGTTATGTCAGTGTTAGTCATTATAATATCGATAGTTCGATCTCAACAGTTTGATTTAATAATCGATCACCAGTTTCATAATCGATATCTGTAACGTCTGAAATACACAACAAATCGATAGTTATTGTTGCAGTTACTTTATCGATTATTTACAATCGAATGGTAACCTCGAATCCAAAGTATCATAAACAATGATCTTTTGTGGCCTAGGACTGAAAAACCGTCATAATAATGAAGGTTTAGTCCTAGGAATTATTAAAAGAACAACTTTTGCTCTTTCAACACACATGTGTTAAGAGCAAAAGTTGTACTTTTCCTCCCTAAAAACGGAATCGGAAACGGATATCTAAAACGGATGTTTTAAACCAGAAAGACGAAAATGTATTTTATATATACAGAGTGTTAATTTAAGTCGGAGACAAACTTCGAGGGGTGATAGGACTCATCAAAATAAACAAAAAATTTCCTATAAATATGCGTCGAAAAATCCTTCGTTTAGCCGCTATCCGCCATTTTGTATTTCATACAAAAACGTTATATCTCAAGAACTATTTAAGATACAGAAACCAAACTTTGCTTTGGAAAAAAACAGAAAAATATTAACGAAGCATCATTTGGTTTGCTTTTATATTTTCAAAATGGCGTCGGTTAAAAATCTTTTAATTAAAATAACAAAAAACATTAACTTTATAAATTTTTACAAGAACTAAAAAAGCGGCTAAGAAGCGGACTTCAGCTGGCAAAAAGCGGCTTCTTCGCCACGGCCGCGCCGCGGTGGCGCGTGGGTCCTGTGTTCTAACATTACACCTGCATTTTCTCGCTTATCCGTGGACCGATTTCGTTCAATTAAAATTGCAATCTTTTTTATGTCTTGTAAACATTTTATTAAGTTAACGGTTTTTTGTTATTCTAATTAAAAGATTTTTAACTGCCGCCATTTTGGAAATATAAAAGCAAACTAAATGATACTTAAAAAATTTTTCGCTTTGGCCAAGAAATATGGGTGCAACGTTTGGTTTTTATATCTTAAATAGTTCTTGATATATAAAGTTTTTTGTATAAAATAAAAAAGTAGCGGCTAAACGAAGGATTTTTTGACAGATGTTTATGTGACATTTTTTATTTTTTATGGGTACTATCTTTCCTGGAAGTTTGTCCCCAGCTTTAATGAGCACCCTGGATATATTTTAAGATTGTGCTATTTAAAAATTAGCCGTTACGTACCCCTCTGTCTTTAATCCACCGCACAGACCCTAGGGGAAGGGCTGTTGAGTTTTTTTTGTGTGAAACACACATTTTTTATTCCAACTTGCTTAATTATTTTAATTTACTCAATATTTTATTTAATACTATCCAAAGTACATTGACGTCCCGCGCTTCAGAGTTTAAAAACTTTGCTTTCCCGCACGCGGGCCGAACGCCTAACCACGACTGACCTAAGAAATAGATATAAGCCTAACCACGCTTTTTAAACCCCTGAAGAGGGTGAAAGTTTCGGTCCCGCGAAACGTCGGAATAAAGTAACTGGATCGATATTTCGTGCATGTTGTGCGTTACTGACGAGATCTAGCCACAAAAATAAAAATAGACGAGTGTACCCTATAAAACAGATACTATACATTTTTTCACCGAAATAAATTTTATAATAGAAAAATCAGTAAAATAAAAGTAGATCAAATACTAAATGCTCCATATTTATGGGGTTTTCATTTTTTTAGAAAAAAAGATTGAAATGATTTTTTTTAGCTATGATAGCTTATATATTATATATTGATAGCTTACGATTTTTGTAAAAAAACTACATATATGCTATTGAAATTGAAACTTTTCCAAAGATTACTAATACAATTTCTTTGTAATTTTAAATCCTTGATTTTATGACAATACTAGCCAAAGTACCCGTTCTTCGCACGGGCTAAAAAGGCTGAAAAAGGTGTAGGCTCTACTGATACATTTAAGGTATTGTTAATTAATTCTTCATTGTTTACAAAATGACAAAACAGGAGTGTCTACAACATTTCAAAGTAACATATGTCAAATATTGGGAGAGGATAAGGATTAATGTAATAGAGACAGTCGTCTGAAAAAACTTAAAATCTACCATTCCGCTATTTCAAATAATTCACTAATTTCGATCCAGCAGTTTATTTGAAAAATCAACTTTATTTCTTCTTCTTCCCGAACTGTCAAAATATAGTGCAAACGGATGTTGTCATTAGAAAATGTAAACATTGAAACCTAGGACGGTCACGGCAGCTCTTTCTTCTTCTTCTACTTTTTCTCGAACTGTCAAATTTTAGTATTCACAGCTGTTGACATTCAAGTAATTTTATGTTTTCATTCTCTAAAAATGTAAACATTGAAACTCAGGACGTTCACAGGGCGTAGCCCGAGAGGATTTTAAGGAAATGAGTATGCCTATGTGTTGCATGAGTTTAAGATCTACCTTTGTGTAAAATTTCAAACCGGTCGGTTCAGTATTTTCCGCATTTACTTGCCACAACAAACCCACAAACAAACATACAGAAACCACCTCTTCTTTATAATATTATAGATTAGTCCATAGGATTGTTTATCATTTGGTCATGGAATCTGACAATTTGACATAGGCTATGATGATCTCTTAAGGCCTATTTAGAGAATTGGAGACGAGTGTTTTGACATCAACACAGGGTGTTGCGGTAATGTTTATAACATAAATATTCATTATATAAGCTATATTATTTTATGTCAGGTTGTTCCTTGGGATAAATGCAAAATGTATTTGATTCTAATCAAAAAATAAATTGTATTTTTATACGTTTATTACTGTGGATTTTGCATATAAACATATTGGTCATCATGCACTGTACTCATCACTATTTAATGAGATAATTCCATACCACATGCAACTATGTATCCTTTGCTAAAACTTTGGACTTTTTTGGAAAACATCATTTCTCATTATTTTTCTTCTTCTTCTTCACTTAGTAATACATGTGTGCTTGTTGCAGGGGGCATCGGCCCGTGGGGATTCTGGGGGTGAATCACCCTTGATGACGTAGTCTAGTTTCTTTATTGTACAGCGTACCTTATAATAAGTGTCGAATCGTTATTTAATAAACTTTATTTTTTATTACCAAGGAAGTAGTTTTAGTCCTCACCATCCTTCCAACTCTCTTTCCAAAAGCTTTCCATAGGGTACGCGTATTTTTATAATAAACTATATATTCGAATTTGGTACTATTTTTGTAATCTTTTTCACCGAAAAAGTAAATTTTTGTATAATTTGTAAAACTATTAATATTATAAAAGTCAGCTTACACGTCTATTCTAATAGCACAAGTATGCAATTTAGTTAAATAAAGGTTATCACAGTTTTGTAAATTTTCCTGAAAGTTCCAGTATATACACTATAGAATATCATAGAAATAACTAACAGAGTTATTTTTATGTATAATACAATTTCTGTATATTTTCAATATAGACTTGAGAGCCAAATTTATTTCGTGCATACAACCGTTATTTTAATGGTACCTACAATTTTTTTGGGGTTCAAAATAGTAATAAAATAAAGCAAAAAAGTAAGAACATGTAACAAAATTTATTGAACTAAATTGCAAACCTTTGATTTTAATATAGACCGGTAAACTAAGTCTTATAATGCTAATAACTCTTTCAGGAAAAGGGTTCAAAAACTTTTTTTCTGTACATAAATAATATGATGTATAATTCATCATAAAATACAAGTCTGGCCTTTAGGAGCTTTTTCGGGTTCATCATAAAGAACCTCTTAACTGAGTATCTAATGACGATATTTTATTTAAAAGCTTAGGTTGAATTTTCTAAATATGTTTTGTGCTATATTTTAATTTCTTGTGTTCACTTTTTAGTACTAATTTCACCTGTTATATCCAAGGTAGTGCCTAATTTATTTTTACTCTTGACTATTTGGTTTAGGAAATTGCATCACAGCATTTTTCATATTTCTAATAATGGTATGACAGGAATTAATAATAAAAGAAAATACGCATTAAGAAGATATGATTAACTTGCCTGCAACAAACAATATTGTCTGAGTTTTTTCATTGTAACATTATTGAAAGGCTTAGTGGTGTTTTAGTAATAAACAAACATGTTTTACATTTTTTATTAAATAATGTTAACAAACGTTCACATTTTTAGTGATTTTTATTTTGGAGCTCACTCGTTCTTCTTCCACGAGCAATTAACCTGGAAAAAAAGTAAAATACATTATGAAAATATTTGTATTTACTTCCCTGTGAGAAATAGGTTAGATCATGGATATATCTAAAGGGAAAGTTTTCAGTTCATCTAAACAGTTGTTTTTATAACCAAACTATGACATCACTAACCATAATATGAAGTCACTAACCATATCAAGTCACTAACCATATGACGTCACTAAACATATTACGTCTCTAACCATATGACGTCACTGTTTCAAATTTTGGTCTCGCAAATTTCTAACACCCCCCTCGAGCTAAGACGTATCCATGTCAAAAGTTTAAATCTTTACAATTGACTTTTTTATTTTACAAGGCAGTGTAATAGAGGAAAAGAGATTGAAAAATATAAGAATTTTGAGGAAACCACTAATTTACAAGTTGACAAATAATGTATTATACTGTTTTTTGTTTTAAAGGAACAAAATCGGTTAAATATTTCAAAGTGGGACATTACGGCCATTACAGCCAACTTGTCCACAGCCATTGAGGGTCCACCGCCCCCGCATTTAGGGTTGGGGGTGGCTACGTTAAGCTGTAGGTCCCTTAGATGTCATTGGCTGTTGGGCTGTTAATTAACAGTCCTGTCTAAGGAACATGTCAGTAACAACAGTAACAGTCAGTAACAAGTCTGCAAGATCGCGCCACAATCATCTTACACTTATATCTCATTCATACTTTGCTTAAAATACCTACTTGGTTGGTTTACTATTTCAAAAGGTAAAATTATATAATAATAAACAGCCAAAAAATTAGAAAGTTGAGCAACATTATGAGACTGTTCGTTAGGGTTCAATATTTAAGGTGATATTTTTAAATACCTTCTAGAGTTTACAAATAAACTGCAAGTTCACGGTTGCAGTTGTTCAACACTTATTTCAAAATCTCTCACATAACATTTATCAATGATGAAATAGCAAACGCTTAGTGTTTTTATAGTTTGCTCCTGCATTTGACCCTTCGATCCTTCCAAAGTTTAAACTCCGAACATAAAATACGTCTCAAACGTTAGTGGCTTTTTGTCTTTGTCTAATGAATTTGTACAATTTGTAAACAGTCATAATCACATAAATTTAATGGTATACTTTGCGAACAAAAATAATAATAATACCCCCGTCGCAGCAGACCTGTGTACTCAGCGAATTTCCAAATCAATAATTTAATATATGACAAGTTTTATAAAAATATGTCCATAAACATGAGAATTATTTGCCTATTCTCCATAAGATTAACATAGGAAAGAGTGTGCAGGTTAGCTGCTGTGAGGAACACTAAAAGAAGTCATTTCTACCATGAATAATTTTACTTTCTCCCCTTATACATAGTATATGGAGAAAGTATTGTTTTCGTCAAAAAGTGGGTTTTGACGTGATGTCTGTCCGTCCGTGTGTCTGTGTGTGTGTGTGTGTGTGTGTGTGTGTGTGTGTGTGTGTGTGTGTGTGTGTGTGTGTGTGTGTGTGTGTGTGTGTGTGTGTGTGTGTGTGTGTGTGTGTGTGTGTGTGTCTGGATATGTACAGTGCCACAGCCTACCCCGTTGGTCCGATTTAGATGAAATTTGGCATGTATATATATAGTCACCGTATCTCCAGGAGTTTTTTAAATTTTTTTTTTGATTTTTAAGGGTAGTTCACCCCTAAAAACCCTTAAAAAACGTGAAAATCCAATTTTCTCAAAAACGGCAAAAATGTCTAATATTGTGTAAATGCCACCATTACCGAGTCCAGCATATCCACCGATGCCGAAGGGGCCGATGCCGGCTCCGAAGCCCAGACCTCCTCCCAGGTACGGGTAGCCTCCGAGTCCGAAGCCTCCGTAGCCGAAGCCTGGGGCGTAGCCGCCAAACCCGCCAAATCCGAGACCGGGGCCGAATCCTCCGAAGCCGAAGGTCTTGGGAGCGTACCACGCAGGGTAGGTCGCCCTAGCACTCTCCAGGAGGCAGAGGATTAGGATGGCGGACACCTGTACACCGTGGATACATGGTCAACATGACAACAGACAGAGACAATCAAAGATGCATGCATTCTGTTGCCAATACAACCTATTTCAATTAATTATTGGTCAACTTGTTCATACAAAGATGATCTATGATTTTGAAGTTTTTATGACCTAGATACGGGAATTCATTTTTCGCTGAAGTTAACTATGTCACACGGCAGTACATGGGTACTTTATTTTTACTTAATTTGAAGTCTTAACTTCAAATTAGCTTAAATTAACAAAATGATGGAAAAACTACAATGGTTAATGGAAACGACAGCTGATTAATTGACCAGCTGATTTCCTGATGATCAAAGACTGTTAAATTAGTAAAAAGGTTTTATTATCTGTAAAAAGGGCTGTTCATAAAATAATAAAAAATATGTACTTTTATTAAAAACTATTATTGTCTAGTTTTAGTCAATTTTATTGCTAACCAATATACGTTTGAAGTCTTTTTAAATTGGTATATAATATTTCCTATAGATTAAATAGCTTGTTTTTTCGTAGTTCTTGAAAAATTTAAATGGCAGCCATTTCGGAATTTGTTATGAAATATTTTTTCTGACTTTAGGAATTTTTGTTATAACATTTCCTACACAATTTTAAGTCAATATAATAATCCGTAAGCGAAAATAAAATTTGAAAAAAAACAAATTAGTTATATCTTCGTAACGAATCCTAAATCGGAAAAAACTTGACTGAATATTTTCGATTTATTTTTCCTGTAAAAATGGGGAGCCAGTTACGGATATTAAAAATATTTAATAATTAAGAAATTAAAATAAGAATACTATACAATATATTTTGGTGAAACATAACATATGATATGTTAAAAATGTTTTCCCTGAGGAACACCTAACACACCAAAACTGATTCGTTACAACTTGTTGCCTATACGTAACATAGTTGCACTATTTTACCACTCAAGTCAATGAATGTATACAAGTGAATGCATACATCCCCAAATTTTTAAATCAAAATGTTACTGTTTGATTAAAAGTACGTTACCAATCTGAGAGAGAACATGGCGTGGCTAAACACCTACGTTAACTGATTGACGGGGCTTGTAACCGAAGACCCATTAGTGTAAAATGGCAAACAACAATAAACAGCCTGCAGGCTCACACGAAGCATTTCCTGCTGTCAGGGTCATAAAAAGTAATAATACTCAAAATAGTAGTCAGGACTATTAGAATTAAATATTTTTTCACTACTGAACGATTTTTGTTATAAAATATTAACTGAAAGAATGTAGAGTGTACTGATTACACTCATACAGTATGAGGGCCCACACTTTATAATAGACACTACAAATAATATATTTTTTTAAGCATTATAATAATATTGAATATGGTTTGTATTCGTAGTATGTTTAAAATCATATAGATATATAAAATCATATTTTAGTATTGTAATAAAGTTTGAAAATCAATAATTATTAGGAAAGTGGAATTTATGTATTCAAGCTCTCAATTAGCGTTCAGCTAGAGAGTTAAAAATGTGCACTGCATCATGTACACAAACTGCTCGCTTGGGAGAGATAAATTTAATTTAATACTGATCGACACTACTATTATTTGAACTATGAGATGATATATGTACTGTAATTGACAATTGATTTTATTTATCAGTTAATCTGAACGTCACCCGGCCTGATGAGAGACAATCTCTGCATAAGCCTAGTCCGATGTACCTAATTTAAACAAAATGCATCTAAATTATCTAATCTTATGAGCATGTTATCTTATCTTTAATGGTAAATGAAAAAATTTGAAATTTTTAAAAATAGGTACTTATGAATAACGTAAAAAACATTTTTGGGGTAAACCCCCCCAAATACCCCTTCCAATAGACCGATATTTCTGGATTACGAACTCGTTCGTGAAAATGTAAGAATACACATCTCTACCAAATTTGGTGTCGATCGGGCATTTTTACGATAGTTATCGTGTTCACGGACAAATATATATATATATATATATATATATATATATATATATATATTTATCTTGATGTTTGTAGAAATGTGTCAAATGACTTAACATATTTTAACTGTTTGATAGATAATGAAAAATGAAAATGAAAAGTTTGCGAATTTTCGTTTAATAAATATATAAATTTTCAAGCATTTGAAAAAATAGAAATGAGAACAATAAATAATAAACAGAGACTAAATAATTAAACAGGTGATTGATTGTCTTAACAGTAAATTTAAATATAGAACACATGATTTTGTTGCATTTTAAAACAAATATAGAGGTTTATACATGTAATTTTTAAAAGTTATTTTTCAATTGAGTTGAATCGTTTTTATCAAATTATCTTAAATTTAAGGATGGAAATTTTGATTTAAAACCAACTGGTGTGCCAATTCTGAATTTCTTAAAATAAGTTGGTTTCTTTTAAGGTTTTGATGTGGTGGAATTTTGTGGAGGGCTTTAAGTTCATAACAGCCCTCAAAATTTTGGTTGTGGTGAGAAGCATGATTATAAATAGGTTTTCTTTGATCTTCATGTACCACATCAAAACGATGGCCAGTCATACGAACTCGAAGTGAATTCGATGTTTGACCAATATAGTCTTTTGGACAATGTTTACATGATAGTTGGTAAATCACATTGTGGGTTTCACACGTTGACTTTCCAACTATTGGATAAACTTTGTCAGTCACACTGCTTTTGAATTCAGTGGAATTACACATAATTTTGCAAATGCCACAACGGGGCTTGTGGCATGGTTCACAGCCATGACAATTAATTATAATTAATTAATTATAATTAATTAATAATTGGAAGAAACCAAACACGTCCACTCGTCACGGAGACTCAAAGACAACGGCAGTTGTCTTGTTGGTTTCTTTGTTTGGTTTCTTTTGTGTGTAATGGTTAGTGTATGGTTCGTTTGTAAGTTTTTTTGACTGCTTTAAACTTTTATGTTTTCAGCTTTATACCGGTTGGTCCGGATTATATGTTAATTAATTGTGCTATGTTTTTTATTTTCACCTGAGGACGGGATCAGATTCCAGATCCCGAAACGTCGTGAAACTTTGTTTTACATAATATCGTGATGGAAAATGTCTGCAATAAGAATCTAAATAATATGTGGAAATATATTTCCAGTTTGAAAGTAGACAAGGAATTGTTGGATACATGAACTGATGAGACTAAATATCTAAAGAAAATTCTATTAGTCTAAAATGTTGTAGAATTACAAACAACCGAAGCGTAAATTGCTCAAGCTAGGTATAATTAATTTTGTATAATTGCTCAAAGGGAATCGGTCCTCTGATTTCGTATACGTCTTTTAATCTCTACAGTACTTCAGGGACTCGAATACTGAGGTTATACTGTACCTTTTTAGTACAACCAAGAGTGAAGGCGTGTTTAAATTTACGTTTTGACAAATGTAGAACACCATTGGTTCAAACGTAAAGAGTTATGCCTTTGGTGATATTAACAACTGTATAAAAATACTAGTACCTATATAATTTGTACTTATAAATTGTGAATGGGTATATTACATTTAACTAAGATAAATACACAGAGGTAATGTAGAAAGTATTTTATTTAGAATTTTAAACTAACAGAAGTTAAAAGGCTGTTTCAAGGGGCAGGACATCAGACGCCGGCAGTTGGTAGACACGAGGAAGCGCTGCGTATGCTGCAACAGGTCAACGCAGGAGCTTAGTCAAGCAAGAAGTCACCACTTATAGGTTGGTACAAGTGAATGATATTCGAGATACACATATATCGAGTAGAACTATAGTAGAATTCTACTTACTAATAAGTATAATTTTTTAAATTTTAATGTAGTCATACTTTATTTACGGAAACCATTACTGTTTGTTATAAAAAATGTTTGTACTTTATTTAATCAGAGAACTCGGTCCTAATATAACTTCAAGGAGGTGAGGGTATGCTATACTCATACTCACGTATACCCAAGGTAGCGGCGTACCCCTGCACGGCAGCCTGGACGGCAGCGATCGTAGCCAGGGTGGCGGCGGCCGTGTTAGCTGCGCCTTGGTTCAGCGCGGCGTTATACTGCGCGAGAAGGTCCCAATAGTAGGCAGGTGAGTATGGGGCGGCGGAGGGCCAAATGTACCCCGGAGGGAACCCAGGTATGGGAGGGAAGGTGGTGAACACATGAGGTTGCCAGGGAACCTTGTCAGGGGCCTCTGAGGACGAGGGCGTCACGGTCGCCACGACACATACGACCATCACCTGCAGCAACACTCTGATTCTGACACACACACGATACAGTTGTAAAATGCATAAAAATACGTTTTTATTTTCACTGAATAAAACTGATTAAGTAAATTTTTGCACCCATTTACTGTAACATCATCTGTTCAGATCGTCAGTATTAAGTGTAAATACCTTAGACTAGAGTTCCAACTGCATGTCTTTCAACATGATCATAAACACACCAAGTGATAAAATACAGGGTTTAAGGGCGTCCGGGGTCTTTATTATATAAACTAGAGTAAGTTTTATAACTTCTGTGATATTGGGAAATTGTAGCCCTGGAACCGCTCAGAAATGTGTTTACAGCTAGACTCTGGTAGCTCGTGACCCTAGCAGGTCATGTGTCGTTGAACGTGTCACCATCACGCATACACACTCAGTACGAGTACAGGGTTATTACAAATGATATTGAAATAATGACTTTATTCCCCAATAAACATACATAACATAATACATCACTTGTTAAAATCACCTTGGAATTACGTTGTCACAGACTCCAGTAGTTGCGACAACGTTAGAAAAAATAATAAAAACACAAAATAATACTATAACTGAGTCCAGTCCTTCTTGAATAACATTAAAAAACCCCATGCCGCTCTCTGTGGCGTCTTATTAATAACAATTTTACATACAGGTAAAAACTTATAAACTTCTTGTTTACTACTAAGGAAATCAACAATTAATTAAAAAAGTTAATCTTAAATTCAGTAAACCAAATACATTATTTGGTTTACTGGTTAAAGACATATATACCGTATATATATTAATAAAGGCAGTTATTTTGTGTGAAAAAAATAAATTATAAATTACTGTATGGTTAAAATTGAAAAAGGCATAAAACGTTTTCCCTGATAACTAAGAACTTAGTTTAAAAAATTGACATCCTGTGTTTTGAATCCTTTTTTAAGTATATATAATGTTTTTATTCTCGATTTATATTATAAATACTACTGGATAAATTTGTTTTAAGGCTACAACCAGAAAAAAAAACAAAAAAACTCATAAAATTTGATTTACCGTACATTGGTCTTGGTGTGCACTGCTGGGTGTGTAATAAAGTAATTTGTTGCCATTGTTTGTTGGGGTTATTGTCAGTGTTGTGTAATGGCTGAATTGAAGACAGGACAGAATTTTGAGTGTTGAATTATGACATCAACCAATCTTTTATTAGTGTGTAACGTCACCTTAGAACAATATTTAAGGAAGGTATCCCTTAGACGGAGCACCTCCACATAACAAATTGGATGTTAGAGCCGTACTTACTATCAGCTGTCTGAGAGATGGACCGCGCGTGCTGGTGATGGCGCACTCTTGAACTGGACTCCAGATATCAACTCATTTTTTTGTGAATATACATTGAAGACAGAGGTTAAACGACATGATTACCAAAGGCTTGAGTAAAGAATTGACAACTGTCGTGTAACCAGGCTTTCTCATATGAAACATTTATAATTATAGTACCTCTGATGAAACTGTTTGAGCTTTTCTTGAAATGTATCCATTTTATGTTTGAATGACAAATAAGACCAGGTTTATATACACTTAAAATAGAAAACGGTTTGTGATAACTATGTATCCAGCTCCAGAACTAATACACATTTCAGATTTGGCCTAAGTAATCCTTAAGAAAACTTTCAACAAAAAAAGGATGTCAGTATTTGGATAAATTAATGTTAGATTGTTATCAGCAGAAGTAATGGGATTTTATTTTGATACGTGGTTTGTAAATAAATATGCAAATATACATGAAATAAACTTATTATGTCAATAATAGTAAAACCTTCCGACAAAACATGTTTACTGTTTGTTAATCATATATTATGAGGATTGTATCGATTATAACTAATTACGTGTGTAAAATGAAGTCTTACCCTAATATCTATAATCCGTGTTATTGGATACAATGCAGTGTTATTAAAAAAGAATGGTGCAAAACTAGTCGGTTGGTACGTCTGATTCCGTGATTTCAAATAGCTGATTGTTACAACAATGGAAAATTGTGTGTTTATAAGCTTGTTTTGACAAAATTATGTTTTTCTCGGTTGTTTAGTCTTGCCGTGAACTCTGTCAACAAATGGCTACTACAAAAAATAAGCGGTCTATAACCCAGGAAATGCTACAGAACATCTGGACTCATTTGGAATTTGGCCTGGATATTTGCAGAGCTTATATTGAGCATTTGGAAAGCATACAAATGTATTTTGTGTAAATTAAAAATTGTCAATATAAGAAGCAGGCTTCTTGGCTTTCTTTTTCACCATTCTTTTTGAATAGCCCTGTATAATATTGATGAAGTTTTATTGGCTACGATACTTTATTTCGATATAACAGCAGAAACACCTAGAAGGTCGAAAAACGCGTGGAATTATTATCTGCCCTTAGTGCAATATTTTGACATGGATATGTCTTAGCCCTGGGGGGGTAGCAATTTGCAAGACAAAATTTGAAACATAAGAAGAGCCGTTTAGATGAATTGAAAAAAATCCCTTTAGACATATCCATGATCTAACCTATTTCCCACAGGAAAGTAAATAAAAATATTTTGTATGTTATATACACACTAAAACTGCACAATATTGTATGAAAGAATTTCGCACTAAGTATCCCTATCAATTGTGGCTCAATCCGCTAAAGCACAACTTACCTTGAGAATGAAAGCCATCGTGTTGTTTGTCTCAACTTCAAGTCTAACTTGAAAGGCGTCTCGGGAACATAATGACATTATAATCACTGACGGTCGTCGGGAACAGACTTGGCTCGGGTTGATAACACTAAAGTAGTTCAATGTTCTGCTAATTTACTAATAAACATTTTTGTTTAAAAATCGTAATCCATTGCTTATTTTACCGTAATATTACATTTAAGTGAACAAATTAAAATGTTTCTAAAATATTATTCAAAATAATAGCTTTTCCGTAAGAAAGAGGATGCGAATGAAAAAAACATTTACCAATGCTCAATTTTTTATGCTCAAAATTGCACAACACCGTAAAGCATTAATCAACAACAACCTCATATTTTCCATATTAAATTAAATTAATAATATATAATAATTTTAACACCATTTTTAAAATGACTTACTTATAGGAGAAATGAAGTTGTATACTCGTAAGGTAAATTTCGTCTCTTTAATGTACAGTACTTTAAGGCAGAATATAAAAAATGGTAGATATTTATAGATAATTATATCCACACATCACCAAATTCAAGACCGTTGTGGATACCTGAAACAGATAGAATTGTTTACTTACTCGACCATATTTTTCTAACTGGAAAATATAATACACATAAATTGGAAATAATAAAAGAAATTTTATGTATTTTAATGAATTCTCACACGTTATATTCAGAAAATGTTACACATGATTAATAAACCACGCAATTTATTCAGGTTATCCACATCTAATATAAGTTTATTTGAGTATTAAGCATATTTAAATGAGAAAAGAAATCTTTCAGTTTTATTTACAACATTCTGTGATACATTTGTATAGGCCATACCATTTAGCATTTTATGAATAAATCACTTCTTGCGATATTAAATGTACATTGCAATTTCATTTAACAGAGCTGCATGTTTGCAGCGACTCCGCGCTAACACTGTAGAGCAATGGTTATCGCTTGAAATTAATTAATTCGGCTCCCTTTATAGCTAGAAACGTAAATTCTATCTACTATCTCACAATAATGGTATAGTAATTGAAATAAGCTCCATTTTGACTTTTATGAGGATATAAAATGTAAAATAACCAAACATATCATAATTCAAAGCGTACGTCAAAATTATAGTTTTATTTATACAGATTTGTAACAGAGTCAGACAACTGATAGTTGTCTGACTCCGTTACCTTTGGACGTAGTTAACACAATGATGGTCATGCACTTACCCCAGTCGTAGCCGTGATGGAGGTCCAGAGAGGAGCCCCAGAGACCTAGGTCAGGGGAGCCGTACAGGGCGGGCCGCGCGTAGCTGTAGGCTGGAGCGTAGCCAACTCCGATGTCAGCTGATAACAAATACTAATTTTCAACATGCCAAAGAATAACAGATACAAGATCTATTTAAATTTATCGATATCTGTAAAACATTACGATTTGTTGAAAAAACTCAAATTAAACCCAAACTGAGAATAGGAGACTTATTGACGATTTGAAATCTAAATTAATTATCCTCGATGATGGAAGTTAGGCGCATGAATAGCCAAATAGCCGTGAATAGCCGTTAGGCCTCGTCAAATAGAATGAGACGAACTCGCTGATGATTGTGTGCGCTTCGTAGAACCTGTTTGAAACAGCTGTAAACCCACAGCGGAACCCCGAGTTGGATTCTGAATATAAGACTCTTTAAACCACACACTAATCGAAAAATGGAATTTTCGTGGGCATGTTGTGATGAGCAATCTTATTGTGAAAACTTGAGTTTGGCAGTACAAGGTAAGGTGAATGAATACTTACGTGGTGAAAAGTTATGTAGAAGTCCATGCGATCGACCACGAGATGGAATGAAGAGAAAATAAATACCCATAAGTATGCAGTGCATGCTCTTGAGTTACATTTGATTAAGTTTCGCTGATGGTAAATACCACGCATTCGTCGATAAATGTAGTTTTTCGTTCATCGCCTTCAAATAATGAATCAGTGATTGAATTTAACAAGCGATGAGGCCGTGGCGTTGATTTTAATTTCTGATAAATACTTCAATGTTAAAATGACCAACACCGAGCTCAAAATAGCACAGCTTCTGTTTGGCTCAGACTGCAGCTGATGTGCGGAAGTGCCATCATTGCATTTCCAGCGGGAATAGTGGAAACGGAACAAAGTTCTTCGCCATGTTGTACGCACTGGCTGGGTGGTACGTGGCCAAATTCGATACTCAGAAAGTTTCCTTTCAATCTTGAGCATAAGCTAGCGGCAGTTTTGTAATAGTTCGATGTTACTAGACTCAGTGTTTGATATAATATAATGTTTTATAGGTTTTAAAATAAGAAATCTTGTACAAGTCCGAATGCATCTAAGAATGCCATTTAGATTTATACAAAATTTTAAACAAAAATTTTTTGAGTGCTGTCGATAATTTTTTCTCTAATTGCGGATATGCAATCCACTTTTGTCAAATTTACATGAATTAAAACTATTGTTATGCGAAGTAAAATCAAAATATGGTTCAAATCTTACATCCTTACAATCCACATTCTGTTTTGAAATTCACAATATAAAAATAGACTTTTGAATACGTTTTGAAAGGGACGAACATTTTTCTAGTTCACGGGTGTCATTATTTAGATTCAAGTATAACTTTAATGCACGTAATGCCAAATGGCACTAAATTATTGCGAGACAGAGTAGTGTGATGTAAGTAATCTACTTGTACTACAGTGTAATGTGAACTACTTACGACCATATTGTCCATATCCAAATCCATGCCCTGCTCCATATCCATAGCCTTGCCCATTGTGATTGTGTCCATGGTGACCATAATGGCTTCCATATCCATACCCTTGTCCACCGTGATGGTGTGCATGGTGACCGTGGTGTTTATTGATGTTCCCTAATTCCGTCAGGAGAAAGTCGATTCCCAAACCTCCCAGACCGTATCCTCCAAAGCCGTATCCTCCTAAACCTGAGAGCTGCTTCACAAATTTCCTCCATATCTTTTTCCGGCGGAAGTGGCCGGTCTCTGAGGTGTCCAGGTCACCAGCCTCTGCGGCGCTGGTGGTGGAGGCGGGGGTGGGAGCAGCGACCGTGTTGGACGCCAGCAGTACAAGTGGAACCTATGGGAGCAGCAAGGGTCGAAGTGGTAATACATGAGTGAATTACACATTTTACATGAGTGGTAATACAAGTTGCGAAACCCACAGTAAAGCGGACAAATTAGTTACCTATTGTTTCAACTCTAGTGAGTTCACTTCAGCAAAATATTTTAGAGACGACTTCGTAAACACGAAGTAAATTAATATTTTTTCGTTATACTTTAAATTTTGTTCATGCAGGTTGCGATTATGTTATCTACAGATTCAAATACGAATCTCCGTCAGACAAATTTCGACTGGTCTTCATCAGTATTGAAATATCGCATTAAAACAACGTGAATAATTAATTGGCGAGTAACATGGAGTTTTTTTTTAAGTTGGAATATCATTAAGGTAAACATTACAGGTTAACGTCTGATAGGTGAAGTTATTGTTCTCTAACCAAATAGATGAAGGATATTGTTCCATGTAGTCTGACTTCAAAATGGTCTAATATTTTGAGAATAGGTATTGTACACTACGTGCAATTATTAAAGGTTTCATTCATTAAGTGTGCCCATGTACGCCGCCACTACTCTGCAACATAGATTCGACATAAAAATAATGAAGGTATTGTTTATTGCTTGCTGTGAATCTTTGATCGGATTAGTTGTTAAATCCGAAATACCCAGATAATAGCTTCGGAGAGCGAGTGCATCAGGTAGCTAAGGGAGAACTTACCATGTAATGGAGCAGCATGGCAGAGATTCGACGAGAGCACGGGACAGACCGTATATGACCACTGACCAGCCTGGGGCGATGTCCACTGTCCCCGTGAAGCAGAGAGCTGGGCATGTGACATGCGTTATGCTATTAGATGCGCCAACATGCAAACCTGCGCGACGCTTGCGCCACAACTGGATCATCTTTATACTTATTTATTACCAAATGCATCTTACTGTGATGCAAGTATCCGTTGGTTATATAAATTGTAGTAAAATGTCTAACTCTATTTCAAATTCCTGTAAATCCCGTAGAAAACTATGATGACATAACCTGTTACTGTATATAGTCAGTGGTGATTATTACCGACTCTTATTTACTTACTATTACGTCTCAACAGGTCTTTGTCGGTAACAAAATAACTCATCTTATCTCACCCACACTGTATTTTAAGCAAATATATATATATTGTGTGTGTGTGTGTTGTGTGTGGTGTGTGTATTTCCTACACTCCATTTTACATTATTCTTGGAATACTCTGTAAAGAAAAATAAATCTAAAATTGAATCGAAATCGAAATTTAATTTAGAAATCTCTTCAATTATATAAAAAACAAAATGCGCCGAAAAGTCAGCTGACAGATCTATTTTTGGTTGATTTTTAGGAATTGTTTTGGAAAACCTAGGGCTTTGAAAATCTGGTTGAGAGGAAGGTGACGAAACGGACAAAAACCTTTGAATTATTTACACTAATTTGGTCTAGTTTACTTTTTCTTTTACATGAAGAAGTGGTGTTACAAAAGTATGTTAGTAGGAAAAAGTAGCAAAAATATTATATTCTCAAAATTTATGTTTAATTGTTTTTAACGAATTTCCCACAGGGAAGAAGCTATTACCGAAGGTCTCATGACAAGACTTAAACCCTGGACCATATTATTTGTTAATTTTTAAGGTGCCAAGGGACCAAAAACAATAGTCGTTAAAAATTATATATAATGTATTTGTGGAGACGATAACTCTCGTTAAAATGGTCCGATCGATACCAAATTTGGTAGAGACGTGTATTTCTACATTTATTCGTACGAGTTCGTAATCCAGATATATGGGTCAATCGGAACGGGTAGTTTGGGAGGGGGTTTGCACACCAAAATTGGGGTTTTACGTTTTTAATATGTAACTAAACAAATTAAATTATACCTTTCCCCATTAGAATCCGCTCAAAAAACTACACAATTAAGTTTTGCTCTATCTCCAAAGGTTACCGAGATATTACAAAATCACACAGTACGTTGTATTTTGGGGCTCCCATGTTAATCCTATGAACGATAAGAAAAAAATAGTATTTCACTTATAATTTATATTTTTTATGATACTTGATATTTAGCTTCAAGTTTACATCACCATGTGGTTGAAATCTATCTATTTATCTATCTATTTATGCTTCATAGCGTTGCTAATCATAATTTATAAGTTTATCATGGCAGCTACCTGCATACTCTGTTCCCATGTTCATCATATCACATAGAGAATAGGCAATCTCCTTTAATTATAGACAGATGTTAATGAAACTTAGTATAATTAATTGGTCAACATAAAAATTATTTATAGTAAAATGTACCTACTTGCAGCGTTCCTCACAGCAGAAAACTTCCTACTTATTTATTACGGATATTGATCAAACCTGGTATATACATTTTATTATTGATTTGTAAATTCGCTGAGTACGCAGGTCTGCTGCGACGGGGTATTTAGAAAATATTTTGGTTTTTTCTTCCATAAAAAAACTTATATTTTATGTAAAATAACTATGCGTTATTTATCTAGCAATTTTTATGGAGATAACTACCAATATTTTTTGTAATTAAATACCATTTATTTTATGACAATATTTAGACTATACCAGATATTGTAATTTTCTGTGGTTTTGCCCTTTTTATGAAACATCTACTTTGTAACAGACAATATGTCTGTTTGTTGAATAAACAATATATGTACGTTTTCTTATCAGACATTTATTTTTGCACATTTTAGATATCTTGAACAAATAAAAATCTTTTACTATTTATTTTTTCGTTCAATGTTAGAATTACAATTTTCATGTAAAATGTCACCACATTTTTCACTCTTCACATGTTAACCATGGTAATTATCGAAGCAAAATAACTTGTGACTATATTTTTAAAACAGCAAAGATATACTTCGTTGCAATATAAATATACTTTCAATAAAATTACTATTTTTTACGATTTTTTTTAGAAAAAGGCCAGTTTTTAAGTTCACGTATAGGTGGGAGAAAGTAAAAGTAAGTGGAAAAATATCGTTATACTCAATGCTCCTCTATATTACCGACGTATTTCCCAATAAAAATTGCATTCAAGTACTTGTATGTCCGATGAGCAATTAAATGAGCCGGCTGTATTAAAAATAACGCCTTCAACAAGACTACGAATACATTCTTGCTCTGCTGTCCGTATCTGTTGTTTTGCAGGCACTATAGCCGGGTGTTTCATGTCCCAAGATTTAACTGTAAATTGTTCAAGGTCTTAGAAATCTTGAAAATTCTTCTGAAAAATTTAATTTTTTTCTCTCCACTACTACTCAATCGATATTCATGAAAATATAGTTGAGGTTGTAAATTTAAATAGCTATAGTACTAAATTTTATTAAATAAATGTATATATTTAAAGAAGCACGAAAAATTCAATGCAATAATTCATAATGGTTATCTTATGTCATAGTTAATAAAAAATGTTATCTTGGATCTTCCTAAATGACCACTGAATAAAGTGTACTGTATTAAAAAAAGGTGTCAAAAATGGAGATCCTAAAGCTGGACAGTTCTGTACCCCTAGCAGAATCCAAAAATAATTACCTTAAGAAAAATAAATCATAAAATAAATAAATTATTACATTTCACCTGAAAACCGACAGTTCTACAATAAACTTTATGAATATTAACTTATGTACTTAGATCATTTTGAGCAGATTAAGCTCTGGGACTTCATTGAGATCATTCTGCATATGTATTTAAAATGTTTTTTTTAACTTTATCTTTTATGTAAAATCATTATAACAACAAATATAGGTTTTAGTATATTGTAAAACACTTTTTAAATTTTTGAGAACAATAAAATACTATATTGTTAAAGGTTTTACCTCGTTTTTCCTTATTTCTCAAAATTATTGTTTGAGGCACTTAGATCATTTTTAAATGAATATCTTCAATTAAAATTTATTTTATGTTTGTACACTGCTTGACATAGCCTGTAACAACGTATTGTTGATTGGCCAAATTTTAGATACTCTCTAAATAATTTTTTATCACTTAAGGGAACATAAAACACGTAAACAAGAAAAACATTAGTGAATAAAAAGTTAATAAATTATTTTCCGCTCTTAAAATGCCTCTGCGTGATGCGCCGATGCGAGGCGAGCCCAGGCCACCGGAGAAGGTAAAAAACAAAAGTTCTGGTAGATTTGTTTTCCACCAGTTAGGCCTAATTTGTCAAGGAAATGGCCTAGTATCTGGCAGACGTTCTAATGTATCGTAATCTAAATCTCATCTCAAATGATGTTTTGTCTAACTGATAATCCCCGCATCCTAACTTCTCTATTTTACCAAACCTTATAGCATACAAGTATAACTTCATCAAACTTTTATTTGGAAGAATAATGTAAATATTCAGTATTTTTAGTGAGTATCTTCGTCTTCTTCTTTTTGCAGGTGGTAATTCTTTATGAGTACCCCCGCTCCTGCAAGGGTTATGTGGTGACTCCACCGTTAGGCGGTGTATACCCAAACTAAACCCACCTTCCCCCATCCGTCCAGACGTGTATTTATTACTATTTATTATTATATTAACTTAAATACGGGAAAATGGACTTGAGCACAGCATTAGCTTTTCAGCTGTTGCTGCTGGATTACCTCTTGGAGTGGCTAGTGGCGATGGGTCTGTGCCTCCAGACCTCTGCGTCGTCATGCCGAATACAGAGCCTCCTGATGTGTTTTGGGGTGGACTCGGCTGCTTTTTCTGAAACAGTCCATGGGCTTTTGTTCTGTTCAATAGATCAAGAGTTGGGAATCTCAATGTACCCATGATTACGGAGTTTCTTACGAACTACGGTTGTCGTCTCAGCGACTTCGTCTGGATTACCTCTAGGCGTTTCCTGTTGGTCTTGCTGGCCAGAATCCAACACGCTTCTGAAGCAGTGAGTATCTTCTAAACTGAATGGTACAGTACAGTAATCGTTCTCTCGTAACTGATATCCCGATATTAGGTTCTAGACCCATAACGTATAAAGCCAATGTGACGACCAAGAGTAAAATGTGATTTATTACGTTTTATTATGAACGCGATTTAGAGATTAGCCTCAAAGTTGAAATATAATAATAATAATAACAAGTGTACTCCTTCAATAAATTAATACAGTACGAATATCTTTGAACTATGTTTCCACGTTGTCCAGCAATTGGGACATACGTTTCATGCAGGAAACACAAAAACACTTAATTAATTATACTTATATACCTGCATCAAGTTCAGAGATTCAAACTGCTCCTGGAGGAATTCTGGGTACGGTCGCGTTTTTATTTCTTAGAGTATAACACAACTGGAAGACTGGAGAATGTTATCTCCTGGAACCGAATTCCAGCTTTGACCGAGACATACATTTGTTTTCACAAGCGGCCAATCAACAAATACCTACTGAGAATTCTGGTGGGATCCCCGCGATGAAACACAAGTGGAATCCAGGCTGGAAATTAAGAGTTCAATTGACCTTTACGACAAGAATGTTGTACAAATCTGAGAGTACCGTATATCACTTTTATTACATCCATTTTTCTGATTTTAAACATAGTTTTGTGATTTTTTAGATTTTGTGAAAAACATTGTATGTGGATGTTCAACTTTAACTTGATGCTGTTCAGGAAATTAAAAACAAAGATAACAATGTAATATAACAAATGAATATATGAATATAACAATGTAAAGTTAACCGTGTCAGTCGTTGTAAAAGACAATCATTATTTATAAGAATGTTCATAATGATTTGCAATAACAAGTTTCATTAGAATATTCCTCAACTTACATCATACAGTCTTGCCCTTATCGCAACGCGACATAGCTTGGCAGGACAGCAGACGTGGGCCCAATAACATTCTCCTTACAAAGCATTTACATATACACGACATTTCCCACCCTCTGGGCTCTAAACACAAGAAAGACCGTATCACAGTTCGCGTGGGCGTTCCGTCCTTTTACGTATTTTACTATCGTAATTCAGCTTCTTAATTGTCCCCTGAGTCTGTATTGAGTACATCTCGCGTTTATTTATTGACTTTAAACATTCGAAATGAAGAGGTTTGGACATATAAGGGTAATGAAACATTTGAAGGACTATGAAAAAGGTAAAGTCCAATCGTTCATGCACGCGAAATCTTTCCCAATACATTTGCATATCGATGTGATTTAGATAAGTAATTTTGATGCAGGGAAGTACTTGAGAAGCTGGTTGTCTTGTATTACTGGGAGGGAAATAACTATAAAATGTTGAGGAAAATAATTCATTAATTCGTTTAGCTACTTTTTAAGGATTCAAATATTGCTACAATACAAACGTAGAATAAAAGAGTGACGTTCAGTAATCATCAACAACAAATAAACACACAAATAAACCTTGTGTTTTGAGTGAGTTATCCCGGAGAAAGTTCATCTGATGAATAAAGTCGAAATTTTATGTCGGCCTCCCTGGGTCACGTGACATTCTCAGTACCTCCCTACTGTACTCGTATATGCGGAGTACCCACCTAGTGACGTCACCGCCCCGTGTTCGTGTCCCCAGCAGGTGGACGAGGGCGGACTCCTCGTGTGGGCGACGTCGACAACCGAGTGCGACTGTTTATTGACGACTCATCTCTGTTCAAGAGGATGAGCGACTTCCGCCACGTGCAACACTTGACTGTGATTTTCAGTTTTTTTTACAACTTACATAACATTTGAAAAACTGAACGTTGTTCATAAAGTGAAAATTTAGACAAAGATAATGTTTTACTATAATTTTGTAAAAACATCGATGCTCTATGTGGGCTTAGTACAGTTTATAGTACTTTAAATTTGAATAAACCTCTAAAAAATCTTTTTTTAATTTCCAAGCCTCTAAAGAAGTAGACATGTTTCCAATTAAAATGTATACCATTCAACCTATTGAAATTTGGTCCATATTCTTCACTACAGTGTTGTCACGTGTAGAACTATATACACGAACTTACAGTGCGGAGGTCTGTTAACCATGAAATGTCAACAGAAATACGTATGGTTACCATTTTGAAATACCGTAATTTGATGATTTTGGGAGATGTTATGTTCTCAAACTGGAATTCCATGATATAAAACTATAAATTTCACAGAGGTACACATATATAACGAATTGTATACAGAATTGAATTTAAACGTAACCTTTAAATCCATGCACAGTTAGGCCCTAATCAGTCACTAACACCACTTGCATACGGACAATATACCATGAGAAAGTGGTATCACCACCACAATCATCATCAGAAAGGTCGGACCGAAATCACAAGGCATGTCAACCACATTAGGCATTTGGCGCACCCCTAAGTTGGAGGGATTTTCAAAATCCAGGCATAACAACCGATTCGACAATCGACGAACCGCTGCAACTCATGGATGAAACCCTCCTGTGACAGGTGTTCCCCTCTCGTAATATTACCTATAGTGGTCCTTACCACATCAAGATGAGGTAAGATCCACTCCAATACCTTTTTGGGGGGAAGGTCATGTAAGGATGAGGACAGCAACAGTCAAACAAGCAGCTGTCCTGCAGATCATGCCAGGTCCCACAGGAACAATCTCTAAACGATAGGTGCTTTTTATGCTTTCTGTATTTTATGACTATAGACTATCTGTTATATGTTTGGTGCGTTGCCTGCCAATTGTGTGAATGGGTGTGGTGATTGAGCTTACTAATCCTCAGGAGGGGTACTATCTCCCAGCATTTCCAACGAGACCCACGAGCCCATGTGTGTCTCTGTGATCCTCAGGAGGATAACACCACCCAACGTCTCCAACGAGACTCACGAGCCCGTGTATGTCTGTGTGATCCTCAGGAAGGGGACTTCCGCCCAACGTCCCCAATGATACTCACGAGCCCATGTGTGTCTGTGTGATCCTCAGGAAGGGGACCTCCGCCCAACGTCTCCAACGAGACTCACGAGCCCATGTGTGTCTGTGTGATCCTCAGGAAGGGGACCTCCACCCAGCGTCTCCAACGAGACTCACGAGCCCATGTGTGTCTCTGTGATCCTCAGGAAGGGGACCTCCACCCAGCGTCTCTAATGATACTCACGAGCCCATGTGTATATCTGTGACCCTTAGGAGGGGGACCTCCACCAAGCGTATCCAATGACACTTAAATAATGGTAGGGGATCCATAGAAGCTGTATCTAGTAGATAAGGGCTGCATTGTCTAATAGTCAGCTTCTCTCTCCCTTTAATTTTGGAATTTTCGGGTATCCAACACAAACAGGGGAAACAGAGGTTTACAAATCCAGGATATCTTTGTAGAGGGTTGAGATTCCATGCCTAAGCACTAACCCACCTAGACTAATTCTTCCGTATGCAGTAGGCCTATAGACGCCATCTTTTCATCCTGAAATCACAGATTGCAGTTTGAGGGGAGGAAGCAAACTGTACACCATTATGTTCAAATAGGATCAGTCTCGCCACACCTTCCAACCGTGTAGATATGATGTCTTGTTATGGCCGTGAACAATCGAATGGTCGAAGCTTTCTCTTCAATCGATTAATGGTCCGGCCTGCTCACGTAATAAATCCGGTTTCCTTATCTGAATTACGTTTGGCTCAATCTCTCTGTTAGAACAGATGGTTTACACTAAACTCCAAATAATCTAGAGGAAGAACGGGCACACTAAAAATTAGGAATTTTACACGAAATATGTATACTAAAAAGTGGTAAACATTTAATGGAACTATAC
Source organism: Nephotettix cincticeps (assembly GCA_023375725.1). NCBI lineage: Eukaryota > Metazoa > Arthropoda > Insecta > Hemiptera > Cicadellidae > Nephotettix > Nephotettix cincticeps. The sequence goes on along the minus strand of CM041786.1, from coordinate 118,219,518 downwards.
ACGAACTATACGAGAAATTAATGTTTTCGTCAAAATTTTCGAATTTGAGTTGAGAGTCGATAATTTCGTTTTGGGATCCCCTGAATAAAAAAAGTGGGTTTCGACGTGATGTCTGTCCGTCCGTGTGTCTGTTTGTGTTTAATTTTTTTGGTTTTTAAGGGTAGTTCACCCCTAAAAACCTTAAAACAACTTAAAAAACAAATTTCTAAAACATGACTCTAATGATTTTGATTAGAATTTGATAGTTTATAGTGCACAGTACAGTGCACAGAGTACAAAATAGTTTGACACCACCTGCGTGTCTATAAAAATTACGGTTCAAAAGTTATGGGCTTTTAAATGTCAAATAATCAAATTTTTAAATTTTCAGCGAAAAAATAAAAGTATTGTATAGCTTGACTATCACCATTGAAACCAGCATAAAAAACTAAACAAATTGGTATTTTGAATTATTTGTCTCAACTAACAGGTCCAGAGAAAAGTTAATTTTAGTGTCCATGATAAACGCAGTACGTTGTCTGAGAGTGCTCAATGTTATTCTTATGGAGAATATTAAAAAATCCATTTCTTCCTTATTTTCCAACCGTTTTCCATTAAACTTGGTATGAAGCGTAAGGTCAAATTACCCAACAAACCCCACTCAAAAAAGCTTGGAATTACCGGGGGGGAGGGGGGTTCTCCCATAAAATTCTAACAATTAATTTAACTTCTCTCTTGTTATTTTCAGAAATTGGATGATTATTTTTGAAACAATACATTTTTAAATGATATTTAGAAACTTTAGAATATGATTGTTTATTACAGATTGTTGTTTTTAAATTTACTTAAGGGAGAAAGTATGTTTCAGTCCACTAATCCCGTTTATTTTTGTAGTACTTTGCTAACAATTAACTAATGCAATGATTGATAACTATATAATCGCCATGTCCTTAACGGGCATTTCAATCTTACCGCATTTGTACATCAATCATGATTCAGGCCCGTAAATCATACAAGAAGTAACTAAATGTCGAACAGAGGCCATCCAACACGGCGTTGAATGCCATACCTTTTAAGATCCAACTAAACGCCAACTACATGCGATACAATTAGCTGATCCCGCTTTGACAAGTTAATCACTCGTTTATCCGTCATTAAAACTTTGACGTTCCGTTTAAAAGCGTACAAATCGCGGTACATGACTGTCCGAGGTTTTGTGTCCTGCGGAGCGCGTGTGTGAAAGCCAGAGGAGCGCACGCCTAGGAATGTGGTGACAACGCGGACCTCGGGACCATGGGGCAGTCAGGGCCCGCAGGGTGTTGAAGCCAGAACTATGAGTGCCGGCAACCGACAGGTATATATACACACTTTGCTCTATTACAGGTTTTTAATTTAACGCTTGTATACATGTCAGTTAAGTTGATAAGTGGGTGTGAGCCAGTCAATAAGAAGGCTTAAACCCATTGATAAAAGTATAATACTACATACTAGGAAAATAGACTACTACTCATACTTTTGTAATAAAATTTTGTTCCCATTTTGTTCCTACTAGGGTAAGGGAGCTGAAATTTTACCAGAGTATTTTTAAAACGTACTTTATAAGCTGTGTAAAGTTTCGAGATGGTCGTTGCATAAATGGCTAACTGATGAAAAAACAAACGTTTAAACATCTTCGTGGGACACCCGGTATACTAGCGTTACCTGTCGCGCGTTGCTGAGACGTACTAAACAGATTAATTAGGTTTAGATTCGATGGAAAATATGAAACATTTTATAATAATTATTGCCTCTCTGAAATGGTGGCCTATCCAGGTATTTTAAACCGAATTATGTATAAGAAATGAGTGTATCCATGTAAATTTGAAACATTAAAACAAATATGAAAAATTGAGACATACTATAAAATCTTACACATACACACACAAACTCAAATACTCGTTAAAATACACAATACCAACCCTTTATACATTTTGGATAGCGAAAAGATAATATAAGAATACACAACAGCTTATTCTTATAACAAACGTAACATTTATAAATTTTGGAATTTTTTTGTGGCCGACACCTAAACATGTGATTTTAACCATAATACATAATCACCTAAAACTGTAAAATATAAACGTGGTAAATAAAACTTTTCATTTTGTACAGTACATATTTACTTTATAGTTTTACATTGATGAATGATTCAGACGGCATTGGATAGTAAAGCGTATCGGTGATTGTTTACATTTGAACAAATTACAGTTTAAAGATACTTTCAAATTATTTCATCACAGCTGTTAATTTTGTAAACACTAAGTTTATAAGACTTGACACTGCACTCTTTTACACTATACCCTCTAGGGTGGAGGAGCTCTTTGGATGGATTTGCACAGATTGTGAATTTAAACCATTCCCAAACCCCTTTTAATACACCCAAAAGAATTTCATCAAAATCGGATCAGCCATTCAGAAGGAGTTCACTTACAAACACACGTACAGAAAATGTTTATATATTAAAACAATGTTCATCTAATTTTATTAAATAAATATCTCAACAGTATGTGACTTAATTAACAAATAACAATACCCTTGATCCTCCGAATTACTTACTTATGTTAAGCTCTTCTATGCGAATCTGTGAATCCTAGTTACCCGTAACCTATTACTTTTAACTGTTACCAGTTCCTCTTGCAACGCTCCTTCCGGCGCGGCGGCGGCCATGGGTCACTTGCCGCTTTCATCAATATTGCGACAGCTTTCCTGATCTAGACGTCAAAATAAATCTGTTTAAAATATTTCGCAGTAGACAAAATGGAGGAAGAAAGTAACGGGCATTTGTTTCGAAAAGATAGTATCTTAGCGTAAAGTTATAGTCTTGTTTTGGAGCAATTGGAGCAATCTTTGTGTTTTGAAAAATACAGCAATTCTTTCTTTTCCTAATAATCAGGTAAGGGTCCAATTTAGTCATAACTTTTGTATTGTGAAATAAAACCCTGTGAAATAAACTATAATTTGTTTATAAAAAATATAGTTTTAATTATTATCAACAATATCAATTATTAACTTATTAGTTATTATATATAACATTGATTTCTCAAAATCCAAAAATAATTTCCTTTACGTTTATGGTTTCACCGATCATTAATAGACTATTTGAACAAAAAACTGCAAAGAATTATTTTACATACTTTAAACAACTTTATCACCAATGTGTGACTCATTGCAGACAAGCTGAGCAAGGGAGAGCAGGATTTATGGCCGACCACGGCCGTGGTCCAGGTAGCCTAAGGTCCATCGGCCAAGTTTCTGTCTACAGACGTATACAGATATACTTTTATCCGCATTGACTTTGATGCGCCCCTGGCGGAACCATGGCGACAGGGCGTCCATCTGTGTCTGATCGTGATTAACAGCAGTGATCAAGCAATGCTACCAATAATACATCACTAAGTAAGGAATCTTATCTAGGTGACAAACCCATTGCACAAGATACTCGGAATACTAATTTGATTATAAACCAAATTTTGGAGAATAAATGTTTGAACAAGGTATTATAAACGATTATTTCAATACTTATCTTCTGTATTTTATGGATTTGAAGCATTGCTGATCTCAATATCAAAGAGTTTTAGTTTTTATACGATCATAGGAAATGTTTTATTACAACATTTTGCGTGTTTCGATACTACAATCAGCTGCCTTAATTCATATAAAAATAGTGCTATTGGCTATTAATTACTGGACTTTGGGCCACTAATTACTGATCCAAACTCATGAATCTATTGGTTTTTGGCAGTTAATCAAATACATCATATTCATCCTTGCCTTCAAATATCCACAAGATCGGTGTTTTATGTGTGAAAATTACAATAATGATCTTATTTTATATAGTCTATAGAAATGTATTTATTTTTCTTCTTGAGATTACTCATCAAGCAGTTTCCAAATAACAACACACTGGTCTTAAACAGCCTAAAAAATATAGTAAACAATTAATACAATTTGTATGGGTAATTTTAATAACATTTAAAGTTTGAAATTTGTATCACAACACAACTTTTCGAAAAATTAATATTTTTTAGAAAAATCTTTCTTCACGAATAAACATTAAATAATGGACTTTTGAAATAATGGTAAAAGCCTTCTAGAATAGTTTAGAGGATCATTTTCCTCCATAGGGTTCTAGCAATACACTCGTCTACTTAAAAATCATATTTTGGGATTTCTGGAAATGTAGACAATACCCTGAAATGTCACAATTTGGATTGGAATAATTGTATGTATAGAAATAGAAATATAGTAATCGCTAAGTGCAAACTAGATTAGCTTAGTTTCAATAAGTTCTTTAGTCGGATAGAAAACAAAAGTGTGGATTTTCCTTTTCTTCTTTCCCGAGCTTGACCAATTCTTCATATATTAGTTTCCCACGAGCAAATTCATCGGGCATGCGCTCTTAATCAGGCGAGTTTGACGTATTCAGAGCAGGAAAGGCCCTTGACCGATAAAATCTTGGTGAGTGGAGATGAAGCGACGTCAAGCTGCTCAGGATGATGGCTGGTTGAGGACGAGAAATACAGAACTAAACAATCACGACCAAGACGGTTGAATGTGGCATGTTATCCCTCTACTACATGTCGAGAATACTAGGAACATGTTGAACATCTATCGAGAGTATTTATAGATTGTTTAGAAAACAAAAATGTATGAGAGAAATTACCACGACGGCTTTTCTGAAATCATGTGAAATGTTACAAGTGGTTATTTAAATATTTTGTGCGATTCTCCATTTATTCTAAGTAGGTAGTGCATATTCCGTTAGACTTTACCAACTATTTGAATATGGTACTTGAGATGAAGGTGATTTTTAAGATGAATAATATGTAACAGGTTTCCATAGAAACCACCAGAGCTATTGTCTATAAAAGAATAAGAACAGCTGTTTAGATGAATTGAAAACATTCCTTAAGACATGTCCATGATCTAACCTATTTCCCAAAGGGAAGTGAAAACAAAATTTTTCATTCAACTTAGGCCTAGCTCTTCTGTGTTTGAAAACCTTTCAAAACTTATTTAATTGTTATTCACAAAAAAAGGTTCACAATATTATGAATGACAATGAATGCAAAATATTTTATTTTGCATTCATTGTCTAAAACTAAAAACTAAAACTTTTTAGATCGGTATGTCGAAGTAAAAAAAATAAGTTTTAGTTTCAGTAAGTATTCAGAAGTTCTCTCGGAATAGCAGGATGTGAGGTTAGTCGGATCGCGCGCGCGCCAGCTCCTCCTCCGTGCTCCGGAGATGAAGGTCGGTAAGCTTGTTAAACAATGTTTAATCTGCACGTTGTAAAGATAATCACTCAGCTCACTTTGGCGTGTTAAACGACCCGTTACAATCATCGGAGAGTAAACATTGCACAGGCGGACGTTTACGCGCACGAGCGCACGCACACGCGCACGAACACGCACACGCAGGCCTACACGCGCGACCGCGTGCCTGACGAGTACACATTACAACTGACATCGCAGTAAAAAACCGGAAGTGAAATATCCAATCTCGGAGTGAATCGTAAAAAATTACTCTTACACGAGATACAGTAAATGGTCTACAATGAGGTCTTTGGAGTTAGGAAAAGAAAATACAATATTATGATCCATATTATTTTATAGAAAGTTTTGTTACTTTAACAGCATTCAATCGTGATCCAGATAGTAAAAAAGGATAGCCAGGCCAAAAAGGACTAATTTTTTCGAGCTTAGCACAATTTCTCTTTTGAAACTTGAAGATACATTAACGACAAAGAATCGTCAATTGAATTATTATTTCGGCTGTGGACAAAACACGAGCCAATATCGGAGTTTGTGTTGTAAATATACTCGTAATACAAAACATAATACATTATACCTGTGACACAGATATGTGGGCTTTGTAGGGCGCGCGGACAGCGGCGCGGCGCGGCGTTGTATTCAGCGGGACAGAATGGAACTAACGGTAGGTAACGGCGACATACCGTGGCGACCACCAGGGTCTGGCATCTGGCACCACCGGCATGAGGGACCTATCAGACACCAGGCTTACAGGTATAGCACAGTACCGATACGGGGAACTTAGCGATCATGACAAAACATCATTTAGTAACCAGTACGCGGACGTGGCGATCAGGACACGACATTATTCAGTAACCGGTACGGAGAACATGGCGATCAGGACATGACATTATTCAGTATCCGGTACGGGGACATTAGCGATCAGGACACGACATTATTCAGTAACCGGTACGGAGAACATGGCGATCAGGACACGACATTATTCAGTAACCGGTACGGAGAACATGGCGATCAGGACACGACATTATTCAGTAACCGGTACGGAGAACATGGCGATCAGGACACGACATTATTCAGTAACCGGTACGGGGAACTTGGCGATCAGGACACGACATTGTTCAGTAACCGGTACGGGGAACTTGGCGATCAGGACACGACATTGTTCAGTAACCGGTACGGGGAACTTGGCGATCAGGACACGACATTGTTCAGTAACCGGTACGGGGAACATAGCGACCAGGAAAAAACATCATCAATGACTGTATACGACACCACAAGACCCGCAAGGTCTTGTGGTGTCGTATACAGTTTCTTCCATGCTTTCTCAAGTGTGTTGTCTTTTACTAAGGCCTTAGCATCCGCCATGTAGACTGCGTCATTCAAATTCAATTTCTTGTATTTATTTAACACAGAATCTACACTGTTCTCCATTTTCAGAAGCAGCTCTTGAAGCATCTACTTGCGGTAGAAACATTTAAACGTTTCAATTACGCCTTGGTCCATTTGTTGTAGGATAGATGTTATATTTGTCGGTAGAAACAACACATTAAATTTGCCGTCATATGAGCTTCGAACTGCGTTTGACGGATTTCATGGTGCGTTTTGTATCCGTAACAGAACTTTTCCTGTTGATCCTGTTGCTTAATCACTGCTGGATAAAAACATCCTCGTACCAGTCACTAAAACTCTTTGAATCCATCCAGGAATTTTTTTTATTCTTATATACGACAGGAAGCTTGTTTATGCCCTTGAAACATATAGGCTGCTTCAATTTCCCAATAATAAGCAAAAGGGGCCTGTGCTTGACTGTAGTGTAAGGACAAACCTTAGAGGTGATACGGGCTTTGCTAGTTTTGTATCCCGGTGCTGCAGATTCAATTTGGATACAAGGGACTTGGTTGGCAGCCTTTTTCCAATTAAGACTAGTTTCGTCTGCGTTATATCCAGAACTGTTCTCGTTGTAGGTTACAACCTGCGTTGTAACCGTTTTAACCGTTCTCTGGTTCAAAATTGCCATCTTTGCAAAATCTTTTAAATGTTTCCTTAAAATGTTCGGCTAGTGGTAGATCAGCTGAATGCTTCTTACCTTATTGTCGAGCTCCCTTATCTGATGTCTGGATTTAAATCGTTGAAGCCAGCCAGTGGTAGCCAGAAAATTAGGATCACCATGCAACATTTTATTCATCTGTAGCGTCTTTTCACACGTGATCGGTCCACTAATTGATTCTTATTTGCATTAACCATGTGTACAATGTCCATCTCCTTGTTATCAGCCGTTTAATTGATTTCTTTTTGAACTGCCATCTTCTCTGTCTGGTTTTGACGTATAATCCTTTATTTTTAGACTCAGCTTTTTGATGTCTGATATTGAAGAAGTGCCGACATTGTACTGCCAGGCTGTGTTGGCTCCACTTACACCATGTTCTAGTTCTTCCAGTATTGCAAGCTTGTCTCCAATTGATAAAGCTACTCATGTGCGTTTAGTCGACATGACATACAGTCCATTATAGAGACGTAATGATACACTAAAACTCGCGAAATATCTTAAATTAAAAACGCACATTAATCATAAACATAATATCACAGTAAACTTGGTACTATCGACTGCACTAATGGCGATTTGTTTTGACAGACGTGAAAGGTGATGCGCGCTCAGCGGTTAAAGCCTGAACTGCAACAAGCGCTCCAACTGGCAAAGGCTTGAATCAATTTTTTAAACATTAAATCCTCGTTCATGTATTTCAATATTATTATTTCACCCACCAGACGTCCGGATAACCGATGTCCGGATAATCTATGCACTACACATGATCCCCGAAGCTTCTCTTGAGGACCCGATCAGAGAGTAGGCTGACGGCGTAGTTTCTCTAAATGTAAAAAACCAAAGAGCGTTCCACAGCGTGAGACAAAGGATGAAAGTGGCGAAATGAGGAGTTGTAGCTGAAGCTGTAGAAGGCACGGTCCTTGTAGAGGAGCTGCCGGGCTGGTCTAGCGAGTCGTGGACGTGCCGTGCCGCACCAGGACAACTCCTTGCCTATCTGCTATGCTTTTTCACGTTTTTTAGACTGACTTTCTTAAAAACATGTTCATCGATCTTGAGTTAAGAATTCTTAGCTCTCATTTGTTTAAGATATCAAGTTTATATTTTGTAATTTTTGTAGTATGTTGCGTCGTAATACTAAATGTACAACCCTGAAATGTGGTAAAATACTCAGTCTGCCGTACGCCGCCGGGCCCGGGCGAATGTATCGCGCAGTATACAATATCTTATTCGGCAGTGTTATGTTGGCCTGAGTAAGGCTATTTACTGTCGACGCTTGCACCGCCACGGGAGCGTAGACGCTTGTTTCATCACCTTCGGTTGTTAAACCGGAGAGCTTCCGTTCTGCGTTGTAACCTGATTTTGAGGCACTTTGGATCATTATCGGAGAAGCTGGATCAGAGAATATGTTAGCATTTGAGAGCTTCAATATACAACGATATTTCCTTGCACATATCAATTAATTGCTTCAGTAAAATAATAACTTTGATTAAACAAGTAATAAATAGTATAAATCTATTCATTTAACTCGGTTGGTGTATTTTTTGTTAAATACCAAACAGTATTAATGCATAAGGATAAACCAATCAAATAAAATATATAAATTGGTAATGATATGGTGAACAAGACAAAAGTAAGTCGGATTAAAGATTATTTATATTGGAGGTCTAATTTTATATCTTGTTTGCCTCTGTCTCCAGAACTTAAATTATTTTTTACCGCTATTGAGCGCATGTTAACTACCACTAGACTAACTCAGGTTACTGTTTATCACTTTTATTTTGGACAGTTAGCTCAAGTTTCTCAATACCAAGTAATTTATGCATCGGCCAAGCCCTTGGCCACCTTCCGCAAGTTTCCTTGAGGCACATTTAGTAGTTATTATATTTACACGTTAATCATATGTTTGACGTTCGCACGACGAGGTCGTATTGGTGGTCAACCAATAAGGTTAAAAGATCCGCCTCCTGCATGTTAATCTTAAAGGAGAATAGGCAAATAACTAACTCTCATATTTATCGACATATATTGATCAAACATGTCATATATTATTATTATTATATTTTTGAGTTGTAAATTCGCACTGTACGCAGGTCTGCTGCAACAAGGGTATTTGTTTTGTTTTTTACTTAGGTTGTTTTTCATATTGAGAGAAAATTACACTGTAAAATTAACTAAACAATTAAACGATTTACTTTATTTACTCCAGACCATTTAACGACCAACTCTTATTCAACACAGTGTATGGTATCCGAGACACTTACAGGTCAGTGTACTTATGCATCATACTCGTATTAATGTGCGACTGTGGGCTACTCAGAAGCCTTCTGGGTGGTTCGATGGTTATACTGTAGCCACTTCATAATCTAAACGTATAGTATGCATTCTAAGAAAAATAAACGGTATCAGTGGACTGACACAAACTTTCTTCCTTAAGCCAATTTAAACGACCTTCTTCATTATAATCAACATATTCTTTAACGTTTATCTAATTATCACTCTATAATTTACTGTTTCAAACATAATCATCCAATTTCTGAAAATAACTAGAGAAACGAAATTAAATGAATTGTTAGACGTTTCAAGGAAACCGGTTGGGAAATAAGGAAGAAATTGATTTTTAAATATGTTCCATAAGAAAAACATGGTCGCTCTCAGACAACGTACTGAATTTAAGACGGGTATTAAATTTAACTTTTCTCTGGAACCATTTGTCTACGACTAATGAGTTAAAATACTAATTCGTTTAGTTTTTTTAATCATGCTGGTTTTAATGGTGGTAGTCAAATCATACTTTACCTTTATTGTTTTCGCAGAAAATTAAAAAAAGTCTTTGAGTTTTAAAAGCCCATAACATTTAAACCCCGCCGATGTTTTGAGATATGTGGGTGGTTACCATACAATTTTCATCAAAATCGTTAGAACCTTTTTTGAGAAATTTCCATTATACGTGTTTTCGGGGGTTTTAGGGTTAAAATACCCTTATAAATGAAAAACAAAATCATTCCGAGATACCGTGGATTTTTACCTACATACAAAATTTCATGAAAATCGGACTAATGGTCTCGTCTCTAGACTTATACACCCCCCCCACACACAGACATCACTAAAAACACTTTTTTGATTCAGGGGGCAATAAATAATCTCTAGGCAACTGCATATCCCCACATTGAGACAGACATCACTCTAAAACAATTTTTTTATTGAGGGGCACTATAATGGATATATCCACCAGAAACTCAAATTCAAAAATGCTGACGAAAACAATACTTTCTCCTTATACTGTCGTATAGGGGTGAAAGTAAGCTCTACAATTTTTTATGGTTCAAAACTGGATGGTTTTACAGCTGTATTGGATAATTGGGCTAATTGATGATCCTGCCGACGAATGAGCAGATCTCTAACATCTGTGTAACATCAAATCCGTCACTCCCGCCCTTCACTCATATTTACCTTAAAATACCCACCAGGGTGAGTCGGAATCTCAAGAATAAATATGGACGATACTAATTTTATCATGGATATTTGTAAGTCATACACTTAAGTGTGTTATATTTTTACGTGTTGCGTACTTTGTAACTCTGTGTCTTAACAAGAGCTGGAGGGCTGATGAAGCTGCTTCTGTACAGCTGTATCCAGTGTGGAAGGCTCGTGACATTTCGACCAGAACAAAGTTGAGGATGTATATTAGCAACATCAAGTCTGTGTTGCTATATGGCTGTGAGACTTGGAAGGTATCCTCATCTTTGACACAAAAGCTCCAAGTCTTCATCAACAGATGTTTGAGGAAAATATTGAAGGTCTACTGGCCCGAGGTTATTTCAAACAGAGAGCTGTGGACAGTTACAGATGAAGAACCTGTATATATACAGATTAAAAAACGCAAGTGGCGATGGATTGGACCCACTCTCGGTAAAGATCCAGATGCTGTAGAGAGGCAGGCCTTGAGTTGAAATCCCCAGGGGAATAGACGAAGGGGAAGGCCTAGAATAACCTGGAGAAGAGCTGTAGAATAAGAAATAAAAGATGCAGGGAAAACTGGAGGGAAGTGAGAGCCTTGGCTGTCAACCGAGTCCGATGGCGTTGTTTCGTGGAGGCCCTATGCCCTATGCTCCGTGCAAGAGTGAAAGGATAGAAGTCAAGTAAGTCGTACTTTGTAACGGTAAAACTTTTATAACAAAAATATAAAAGGTTTAGGTACAACTTATATGGCGTATCAGTGTGTACCCGCGCCCCCCTTCTTCACACCTCCCGCCACCACGGTACCGGCGCGGCGCGGCGCGGCGCAGGCGTCCCTCGCGTGTCACGTCAGTTCGGTCGCGCCGCCACCAGAGTGAGGTAGTGTCGTGTGTGCTCTCTCTCTCTCTCCTGTGTACCAACGCCGCTGTCTGTTTCCCTTGCTTGGAGTATAAGGTGATTATCAAACTTGTTATTATTAATGAACTATTGTTTATAAAACGTGTCTCATGCTAGTCAAAGGTACTTGTTACTTGAAATTTTAATATAATAAGCGTTGTAGTTCTAAGTAAATAGATTAACCATACAAGTGAAATTATGTCAGTTTAAAACAACGTTCAAGTAATTAATACTATTTAAGAATTTATTCGAAGAAATATCTTTACGTGTTATCAATTCATAGGGACCACTTTGGAGTATGATTCATGTCAAATTTAATCTTGAAAAAACTATAACAAGAAACAACTTAGAAGAATGTTAATCACATGGTTTTATCTAACTTATTGTAAATTTCATAAAAGCATTATATTTAATTTATTTATTTACTTGAAAATCATCTCCACAGCATTCAACTTTATTAAAAAAATATAATGGAGTGCTCTGTTGTACTGAAAGATATTTTCTCCTCTGTGTAAATTTCAATAATGATAAATAAATTGTAATACAATCTTGTAACAAACATTTAAACATTCTGCTTTTACAAAAAGGCAAATCAGAATACAAAATGAATTCTTTTTAAAACTAATTTCGTCAGGATTGTAATCTAAATGAATTCTTAAATTGGAACAATATTCGTTACTTAAATATTTATTTTTAATTTAGTTCATTGTTTTTTTCCTCTTCATTTTATGTTCAGTATTTTATAGAGTCATAACTAATGAAATTTTAAATCATATAATCATCTGGAAGATCTATGGGCTCAATAACCGATATTTCCTTTAGATAAAAATTCCGCTAGTTTGAGTTTGAAATTTGGTGTTTAGATGAAGTGAAGCCCGTATATTATCATGGTCTCGTGTTTTGTGAACAACGGAAAGTAATGACAAAAATGACTATAATTGAGAAGACGCAATTACTTGCTGGATGACCGAAGATTACAATGTATTATGTCGTACAATTAAGATTTATAGGCTTCTTGGATGACAGTTTGGATGGACATCAACCCCGATAAAGGATGCAGACTCACCACTGCTCAAGGGACCTCAAAATTAGCTCTGGTTTAGCTGTTCATTCTGTAATGGAATTGTAAAAATCAATTGCAGTGTTAAAATTAATTATGAGCTTTATTCAAACATCATGATAATACAGTATTTACTACGCTTTTTACATCCCTTCAGAGATTGTGGCATTTGTTTTTTTTAATTTACACAAATCTATACAGCGGGTTTCGCTCATACTTTCGCAAAATAATACGCTATTATACCTTCATATTTTACTGAATATAAACCTGACGAAAAATGTTAAGTAGTATCAATATATTCGGTACGTTCCATGATAAAATGTAAAAGATACAAAAGTATAAGAGATAAGATTAAATATGATAAAAAGATACAATATAGATAGTAATAAGCTACCTATAATGCTCTTACGTACCGATACAGTATGTACTTACAGGAAATCACTGTACTGATAAGAACAAAAATGTATTATTTCAAGTGACGTAAACGTTTTCTATAATAATTCCTTTTCTTAGATTTCCCATTTACGGAATTTCCTCATCAATTGGTAATCTATTTTATATGAACAGTATAAAAGGATTAAGATAAAGAAATCATCACCCTCAATACGTTACAATCATTCCCCAGTAAATGGTTCCCCGCACAAATCCAGCAAGTACAAATAAAGGGAAAGGGTTGTCTGGATTACGAAACAAGGAGCTTTGTTGGAACAGCAATCAGCTGTTAGCAGACGATCGACAAGGAAGGGAGAGAGAGGGAGCTGGATGTAGAGGCTCACGAGAGTAAGGCACGACAGGCGTATCTCGGGTCAGCTCTCCAGCTCTTGCGTTGCTCAATCATATCGTCGAGGATCTGGGTTCGGGTCACCGTAATATGAGAATGTGGCCATACACAAGCTCTGTGCAATTCATCCATCACGGCGAAAATAATCGTTGATAGGTTGTCTCAAACAATTGTTTATTTTTTGAAACTAGATAAATATATTTAACGAACTATGTTTGTTTAAGTGGACAAGGTTTTAGCGAGTCCAGAAAAAAACCCACAGGAAATAGAGCTATTACGGTGGTCGTCACGACAAGATCGACAAGCTGGGACTAAGTTTATCGTATATAGCCTGCAGGTTACAGCAGAACTCCCTACCAACCCTTTGAAGTATTACAATGTTGATATGGGATACTGGGTCAGTATAAAATAAAAATATCACATTTATATCGTTCAGAAAACCTCTTATATCGTTCAGAAAAACTCAGTTATCAACAGAGCCGCCATTTCATATTTTTTTCTTAAAAATAATTACCGTACAATTATTAGATTTTCCATACAGTCTAATGATAGTGAGAATGAATTATGAAAAATTTTGTCTGAAAAATTTGAAATGGTGACCAATAAAAAATATTAGATAAGAATGACTTTAAAATTGGAATTCTTATAAAAAAATGGCAAGAATAGTTTTTCTAGATAATTTTTGAGAAATTTAACTATACCTAATTTTTTTAATTTATTAAACAAAACATGTCCGCTGATGTGGCGCAAGGCCGTTGGCTAATATATAAACTTTGTTTGTTTGTGTGTAAGCATGATAACTCGCGTAAAAAATCCTGTCCCGATGAAATTTTTTACAGTGGTACAAACGTTAAGCCGAAATATGCAAAGTATAAAGTCAATTTTTAAATCTAGTAAAACCGGTCCACCCGAAGTGGTGGTGTAGGAGGTGTTTTGTTCCTCCAAATGGGGTGTCAGGGGGGTTTTCAATTTATCAAACAGATTAAATTTTAGTAGCGACCTTGAAATAAGCTCCAATATTAATCTTATGGGATAAAGGATACAAATTGATATTCTTATGTACCCGTAAATTGATATAACTTCACAAACAACATACTGTGATAACAATTGGTATGTGGCTTAACCTATGATCAAGCTTAGTTTCTATCATTTCAAATAAGTCATAAATTAATGGACATTTGCTAAGTGTGCATGTCTGCTGTTAGCGGTGTTTTATGTACACTTGAATAACTGAGTACAAAACTTAGAAATGTAATCCTATTTTAAACGACTACGATATTAATCATCGCCGAAGAGACATGAGTGGTCGGCTACACAGAATGTTTTATACCTTGTGAAAATACTATTTTATTATTTTTCACGAATATAATCTTAAAAAATGTCTAAAAAATATTAGACATACAGATTTATAATTTAATATTATATTATTTTTTCTTTACAGCCCACAATATAAATGAAAAACTAATAAAACATAGATTTATTTTTAAAAAGTTATTTGTCAAAGAACAGAAAACATCAATGGAATCCATTTAACAAATTTAAAATTTTGAAATCCACCTTTCAAATAAATTTTAAACTATTACAAATTAAGGCTCAACAGCTTGAGTTAAGGTATTTAGTTGTCCACGCTACATGGTCGGCTGGCGCATGAATATGCGTCGCCTCTGAGTTCAAAAGTTTAGGTTTAGTTTGTGAAAGCCCAAGCCTACTAGAAATGCAATGAGTGTCGGCTCGCCCAACTCGCCAACTCGACTGCTTAAAGAAGACGAAGAGCGGAACTATTATTTTAAAAAGTTAAGTATAAAATAAACGGTACCAGTGAACTGACACATACTTTCTCCCTTAAGTAAGTTCAAGAAAGACAATCTGTAATAAACCATCATGTTTTTCAAAGTTCATCTAAATAAATACCGTTTAATAATTTATTGTTTCAAAAATAATCATCCCGTTTCTGATTATAAAAACAAGAGAGGCAAAGTAAAATTAATTGTTCGAACTGTATGGGGGGAAACAACCCCCCCCCTGGTAATACCAAGCTTTTTTGAGTTGGTTCTGTTGGGTGATTTGACCTTACACTTCATACCAAGTTTCATGGAAAACGGTTAAAAAATAAGGAAGAAATTGATATTTTAATATTCTCCATAAGAATAACGTTGGATGCTTTCAGACAACGTACTGCGTTTATCATGGACAGTAAATTTAACTTTTCTCTGGAACCGTTAGTCGTAGACAAATAATTCAAAATACTAATTTGTTTAGTTTTTTAAGCAGGTTTTAATGGTGACAGTCAAATTATACTTTACTTTTATTGTTTTCGCTGAAAATTTAAAAATTTGATTTTTCTGACATTTAAAAGCCCATAACTTTTGAACCGTCATTTTTACAGACATGCGGGTGGTATCAAATTATTTAGTACTCTGTGCACTATAAACTATGAAATTATAATCAAAATCGTTAGAGCCGTTTTTGAGAAATTTGGATTTTTTACGTTTTTTAAGAGTTTTTAGGGGTGAACTACCCTTAAAAATCAAAAATTCAAAAAAATGAAAAAAAACGCCTGGAGATACCGTGAATATATACATACATGCCAAATTTCATCTAAATCGGACCAACGGGGTAGGCTGTGGCACTGTACACATCCAGACACACACACACACACACACACACACACACACACAGACAGACACACGGACGGACAGACATCACCTCCAAACCCACTTTTTTGGATTCAGGGGACCCCAAAACGGATATATCCACCCTCAACTCAAATTCGAAAATTTTGACGAAAACAATACTTTCTCCATATACTACGTATAAGGGGAGAAAGTAAAAGTAAGCAAAAAAACTGTTGAATTCATCCAGATGCCTTAAATCAATTATTGGTGAAACATTAATTTAGCATTAAATGGTTCATCGACACCAGCCATTTATGTTGAGCGGTTAAATGTTAACAATGAAGAAAATTTTGAGTACCTTCATACAAACATCAATCATTACGACTTGCAACTGCATAGATATTGATTATTTTTGCCCAAAAACACCAATGTCAGGTCATGAAGGGAATTTTCATTGCCGTTACCAACAGTCAGAGTTATTTTTGGTGAAACCGGAATATACTAGAGGGCCATGAGCGGAGACGGAGTGGCAGCATGGCAGTGTGGCGGCACAACCTATCATCATCGTTTGACAGGTATTCCCGCAATCCCCGTGAATTATGATTACCGCATTTGTCTCCCATTTAAACTGTAATTTCTGACTGCTTTGATGTGTGAATACAGGGTAAACTACGAGTTTTGAAACGGAATCCTCATCTACACTGCTGATGACAGGGAAATAAATCCTGTATACTGTAATTTGAATATATAACTGACATCGTGTCAATTGGTTGTACGGTCTTCACCGCTATTTCGTCATACATGCGTAGGCCTGATAGTGTGAAAATTGCCTATGTAATTTCAATAGCAGATTATCAATCATATAAAAATCTAACCTACTAAGTACTAGATAGTATAAGTAATAATATTTTGCAGTAAGTTTTTAGGTTAGCCATGAATATGGTAATACCAAATATATATTTTTGTACGCCAACCAAGGTGATGACCGAATAGTCAATTCAGTCTGTACGAGACTTTTTATTTCATTCGTTGACTTTTAGTATAGTACTTTGTTAAAATTAAATGTAAAATAGTATTTAGTAATTTCATTAAAAAAATCCAACACCAGATTTCAACCAGTCTCATTTAATTATTTATTATTAATTTACCGCTTCAGGGCTTCAGGTGTTTTCTAATATTTTTCTTTCTGTTTTTAGCCTATGAGAAATGATTCTTAAAAACTACTAATACGAATCTTTTGCTGGCCTAATCTAATGAAACCCACAACCTTTGTCCTTTAACGTTCGCCACTCCTACATGGAGTGCCTCAAATCCTTCCTCAGATTTACTGCCATGATCGCCTTGACCCCACATTTTGACTTCAGAAACCGTGTTTTCGATACTGAAGGATTTTATATTGTTTTGTTGTGAAATCTAGAGAGCAGACAACGAAATTCTACGCCCTTTTTCTTATTTCGTTTAAGTCTTTCTCCAATATAATCAGCCCAACCAAAAAATTGTTCATATGGAAAGATTATGAGATTACATTACAAAATAACAGAGATAGTTGAGTTCCTATTGCAAAATTTAGCAGATTCGTTGTGATCAGATCCCCAGGAAGGTTGGAAATGTTTTGTTGTAGTTACTATATTAGTTTCCAATCATGGTTCGAGTAATGCAGTGGTTTCTAGAGCAGGTAGCAGTAGCAGGACGGACGTGCTGTTGGCGACAAGACCATTAGCGACAACTAAACCAATGGCATTACAGTACTTACATTAACATACCCGCAGTCTGGTGGCTCAGAACACCGCCTCTAACTTGCCCTTACAATGCTTCAAAAGTCATTGACGTTTTTAATTTGACCACCTCTGAGATTACTGCCAAATAGATTGAAATAACAAATCGAATCAATTCAGACGCAGTTACACCGGTCTTCTATAGCCTTGTTTTCATAATTATTTTACTAGCATTGTTATTAGTTGTATCGAAATAAAATAAGAAATTATAGATATTTGCACTCTAAATCGCACATACTGGCTGAATTAAATATGGTTAAAATTGATGAAACAACTCGAGAATGTTCTTCAATTTCCTTTACCATTCAGTAATGAAAGAAGCACTATACAACTTTGCAATTTACTATGTGTTCCAAAACCCCTATCAAATTTAAAATTTATTTGAGTAAAACAAGACTTTTAAGCATAAAACCAACTTCTATCCTTTGACACATATTTTAAAGGGGGTTCCATTAAAAATGTTTATGTGCTCTCAAACTACTTCATTCCTGAAGTAAAGGTTTAATATTTATTCTACTATAGTATATCTTAACTGTGATCTACTAATGTAAACGTATCCTTAAATTATATATAGTAGTTTTCCATTGATGACAAATTTCATAGTAATTCTAGTATAGTATTAACATCGTCAAGATATCTGCGGTAAACTAGTTTGGAATATTTATAAATTTAAAGTAGAGTTGAGGTTGTTGTTAAACCTCTAAGAAGAATGGCCTTCACTAGAGATGGCATTGCAACATTGCTATTGACAATTTAAATACATAATTTTGATATAATTCTTATCTCTACATTTATGGATAGAAAATAATTAGCTCATTAAAAGTTACAAACCAACTTTGTTTTTGCTGTCAATCCCTTGTTGACCATAGAGTTTTTAAAATATAACTATTATATGTAAAAATATTTACAACTTAATTTTACTTTACATAACATTGTATCTGATCATTAATGGAGAAGATTGTGGTGCTTGCATGATCAATGTACTGGTACAATTTCCTGGATTATGCGAATTACAATAGTGCCTCTATGCCCTCGAGAGGAATCGCTCGAATCTCGATGTCCGTTAGACCCTGATGACCTCCCAGAGCTATGCGATTACGTGATCAAATGCAATCAGCAAATACCCCGAACCAAGCTTCAAGTCCTACAGGAGCCTACCAAGCGTGTAGATGCGTCCGTTCTCCTATATTGTGTGTACCCTATTAGGATTGTTTTACCTTAGTTGACCTTAGTTTTGTTTCACTAATTGGCATTAAATGTCCACATTACAGAACAGTTGTTTAATTTTGTGATAGTTAACAAGTATATCAATGCGTCCGTCCTCGAATATTGTGTTGTGCCTTATAAAGACATATTACTTCTATTTGGCATTAAATTTTTACTTTTCATTGTAGACGTTCGAAATTGTGAAACAAATTTTCAATCTTCATGAATAATCTTTTTAATTTTATTTCGTATATGTTGCAGTGTTGTATTCGTCCTTTGGATTTTTACATTATATCGAGTCCAATGTTTTTAAAACTTTCAAAACGGGGCTATAATAGTTTCTCGTACCTTCTAGAAACCCTTATAAATGTCAAATAAGATAATTTGTTATCATGTTATCAGGAACAGTATACGAGGTCGTCACTGTGAAATAGGTGGCGTTATAAAGATAATAACTACTTTATGAAATTACAGCTGTAATTTTTGTAATAAAACTGCTGTGAATTTTAATAAAACAAACTTCATGCTGAAATAAATAATGATAAAAATTTATCCATAAAATATTTATAGGAATGTTGCATGTAGCGATCATTTATAGATTGTTTTTAAAATGTAAAGTATATATTTTTACTAAAATATAAATTTAGAAGAATTATATATAATTGTTTTAATTTCCAAGTTATCATTATTATTTTAATTAGGAAATACATATTATTTTTAAATGATGTAGTATGTTTTGAAAGTATCTGTATTTTATAGTTTATTAAACAATACATATATGATTAAAAACATTTTTGTAATAGATACTATACTATTATTTAAAACATATATATTTATAGAGTTTAATTTATAAATAACTATAAATTATATATTTTGTAAATACAGTAATCAAATATGATCATACGTAACATATCTATAATAAAATAATAATATAAATAATGAAAATAACATTAATCAAAATACCCTATTGCTAATAGCAAACACACAATATAAGTATAATGAACAAACACTTCAAAATTAAAAAAATTTAGTTATTAAATACAAAATATAACTATGACAAATTCAAAAAAAAACTGCGTACCATAAATATCTACATGCTCAAATATATTCTGAAGTGAACAAACAACACATACGCAAATGACTTAGATTTATAGCGGCTCAAACAATTCAAATATAATTGCATAATGACCAGGGAAACATTTGAAAATTGCCAAATGAGGGAAAGTATAGCATGACCCCGGGCTAAGCGTTCTACTAGCTGCAATTCTGGTCAGTGGAACAGTAGCGAATAGCGACATACCGGTGGGCTGTGATGTGTAGAGAGGTGAATAGCACTAGCGTACCCAACATAGCCTTCAATGGGCTATAATTCTAAACAAAAATAGCCCCGTCGCAGCAGACCTGCGTACTCAGCGAATTTCCAAATCAGTAATATAATAAAATATGACAAGTTTTATCAATATCTGTCGATAAACATGAGAATTATTTGCATATTCTTCTTTAAGTTTAACATGGGAAAGAATGTGCAGGTTAGCTGCTGTGAGTAACACTGAAAGTAGACATTTCTACCATAAAAATTTTTATTTGGACCATTTATATCAACTTTCATCAACATCTGTCCATATAAAAAGGAGCTTGCCTATTCCCTATATGATTAACATGGGAAAAGAGTATGCAGGTTAGCTGTGATGATAAACACATAAACTGTAATTTTTAAGCATAAATGTATGGATCTCAACCACATGAAGCTAAATATCAGGTTTCATCCAAAAATATTAGATATTAAGTGAAAAATTAATTTTTCATTATCTTCCATAAGCTTCATGACACATGGTTTCATGGTTGACACATGAAGCTAAATATCAAGTTTCATGCAAAAATAGATTGATAACTGATATAATATTTTTTCCTAATCTTCCATAAGATTAACAATGGAGCCCCAAAATACAACGTACTGTGTTTAGATTTTTTAGTATCTTGGTAACCGTTAGAGATAGAACAAATCCTTAAGAAACTTATTTGTGTATTTTTTTGAGCTGATTGTAATAGTGAAAGATAATTTTTTTTAATTACATATGAAAAACGCAATTTTTAGTAAATTTTTAATGAATAATTTTTTTAGTACA
This sequence comes from Nephotettix cincticeps, assembly GCA_023375725.1. Lineage (NCBI taxonomy): Eukaryota > Metazoa > Arthropoda > Insecta > Hemiptera > Cicadellidae > Nephotettix > Nephotettix cincticeps. The sequence goes on along the minus strand of CM041786.1, from coordinate 118,198,267 downwards.
AACGCCCCCAAATTAACCGTTTCCATTGACCGATGTATCTGGATTACGAACTCGTCCGAGAAAATGCAGGATACCTACGCGTCTCTAACAAATTTGGTCCCAGTCGGACCGTTTTTGCACACACACATGTTGTCATAACAAATTTAAATTTCTTAAAGTATGATTCGTCTTTAAGTACAGAACTGATCAACCCAAATGACGCTGGATACGCCTAACTGTTCTGATTATTTTATTTTAGGTCTGTTCAATATTTGATTTAAATGCCGTTCAATAATAAAACTGAACGTAAATAATATAATATATTATGATATATTATATCGTATATAGGCTACATAACGATATATGTATAATGACACACATTATGTATCATTTGCAATGTTTATTTCAAGTGTCAATATGTTACGAAACACTGTTTTGCAGTGTCACCTTAACGTAAACCAAATTAGTTTGCTGGTTTTTCTACGAAATATGTTTGCTTATGTCGATCGGGGATTACACAACAGTGAGCCAGATGTTTATTTCCAGTGTTGCCAACTTTATTCTTGCCCCTTTACCCAACTATAAGTGCATACTGTTTTATTAATGTCTCGTGTTCTGAAGGTGAAAAACTGGAGTGAGCCAAGTAAATTAGCAGTGCACAAAGGGCACGAGCGCGCAAAGTAAATCGAATGAAATTATAACCTATTAATGAGCTGCGGTTCTGTTGCGAAACCCACCTTCTCGGGTAGATGAATGCCCGTCTTAATATTTACAAGTAAAGGAAAGTTTAACACAATATATGCTACTTATCAAGCTTAAATCCACGTCCTTAACCTTTTCAACGAGGTCGAGATATTAACGAGAGTCAGTGTTCGTCAGACCTGCGTCTCATATTACGAGAGGGGTAATAAAAAATAAAATAAAATAGAAAAATAATTTTTGGAGATTAAATGTTTTATAATTTTTATTAAGGTATTTGTTTTAATCCGAGCAATTTTATATGTTGATTTAATGTTCTACGTCTTTTATTTAGTATGTACAGTAATATTTATGTTTTATATGAAAAGCGGTCCAAACCCTAGTCTTTGTTAGTATTGTTGTTGGATTGGAAATTAATTAATTCATATCCCAGATACAATGGTGACGGTGAATTAGCCAATAATCTAAAAATATAAGTACTTTATAATGCCATTTGAAATTATCTATTTACCTTTAATCGTACACATTATATTAAAATTTAGTATTATGTATACTCTGAGACTATTCAGTTCCATTTAATATTTTCCCAGATCTAATTGAGATGTTACTATTTAAGCCGTTATCTTCAATCAGCGCCTACACAGAAGCGGTGACAATGCGGCTCGTCACGACAAAGGCAGATAATTGGGCTTCGAGTCCTGAGGAGGCGTTTACAACAAGTTAGCCTCTTGTGCGTCTAAACACCCTAATTGCCACTTATCAACGAGATTTCTCACTTTTGTTGCGAAATAGTCTCACGGTTAAACTTTTATTTTAACGAATAAAAGTCTACGAAAGAGTAAAGAAACTTTATATTTTGTTTTAAACTTAGTTGTTCAAGATTCCAAAACTTTTAAGTAAATCTGAGGAGTAAATCCATTTCAGAGTTATTATTAATTTTTTATGTGTAAATGTTGAATACTAATCTAAATTTATAGCTTTTTTGGTAAAATTATAAATATAACGAGAAAATATTTAAGTATCAAAGTATTAAAAGATCAACAAATAATAAAACGACTTTCATAGATTTCGGTAGGCACAGTGAGTTTCATTTTCCTAGAGTGCGTTTCATAAATACTTGGTTTTATTAATTAGGAATTAATATAAAATAAATAATACATTTTATAACGGAGCTCATCATAAATGTTTAATTTTTGCTTATACTACAACTTTTATTATTTTAAACTTTTATCGGATTGTCCAATCCGATTTGTTTAATTTAGGTGATACTATTGGGAAACCTCTTTTACGTGCTCTAGAGAAACAACTCTGGTAAGACCAGATAGAGCTATGGATGGTTCGTTCTTTAAAAAAATGCAATTTAACACCGGGTTGACACCTCTTCCAACGGTTCAGATGTCAACCAACAGGAAGTGGGAGAAAACACTATACAGCCACCAACTAAACAGCATGATCACTTGTCTGTGGTAATAACTAATCAATACCTACATTAAAAAGGATCATTCATAAAATAATTTCATCATTAATTATAAAATAACAAGTGACGTATACATTTGAATCCCTTTGGAAATGAATCTGCAGATTAAATGGATGGGTAGATGGTGGGGTGGGAGTGGGGCAGAGGGATGAATAGCTGTGGAGTGAGGGAAGGTGGTTACCGTAATGAAAAGATCATAAACAACCCACCTCTTGACCCTTTGACCTTATGTAAAAGAGCTTTTTAAAATCCTTGCTCCATATACCTCGCTTTTCATCGAACCGCTTCAGAGTTTTGATACCAGTTAGCCATTACCTGAACCTTACTATGTTGTATTTTATTTAAATATGATGTATTTCATTGTGCCTCTATTTCAGTTTGATTGGATAGTGGTGAAGTAGAAGATGTGTTCGCCGTTTTAAACATTTTAATTGAAAGTTAATATTAAACTTAATGAATGAAACTTCGAAACAATTTATGTGCATTCTCAAAAACACCTTATTATATATATTCAAAAATTGTTTTTGAAACATAATAACTCGTTGTTCGAAAAAATGTGAACCGTGTAAACTTGAAACCCCCCAATGATATAGTCAATTTAAATGCTACAAATGGCTCGATAATTTTAAATATTGAGGGCTTCTTATACTAATTCTGTCATAAAGTACTTTGAGATACGTCCAAGCAGAGGTTCATCAATTAAGGCCAACTGTTATGAACTAACCATCAATACCTGGGCGTTCCTTCTCACACTTTCGCCTTTACTGGTGTATTCCCGTGGGACCAATGCCTGTACAGGAAGCCGCTAGATGATCGTTAATAGTACATTGCGGTGGCGAATAATAGGGCCGTGACAATTTTTCTTCTTCTCACCTTATGTATTAAACAAATCTACTTTCCAAATTATTAAAATAGATGTCGGTGGAGAGTTGTTTTAGTGTTCATGGTGTTATTTTGTTTCAGTTATTTTCTTAAACACTTCATCATTCCTGCACCAAATAATTATGTTTTACTTCTGACAGTTAATAACCCAGAAAATTCGACAGTGTCAGCTTTCTACGGTAACCGCAGGCGCACGACAGACGACGAGACGCGGTGGCGTAGTGGTTAGAGGGTTCCCCTTCTGGATGAAACCTATACTTTGGACTAAGGTTTCTACTAAAAAACAATCTTCTAATGTTATGTCCCCGATTTCAGCCGGTTTTAAGACCATTTAGACCGTTAGATGCGGTTTTATTAATAAAGCTAAATTTTGTTGCAGGTAATTTCACATTGGTACACTTGAAATAACCCTCATATCTTGTAAGTATTGCTTCTACAAATAGCTGTAAACGTTTGGTAGATGTTTTACCCCAGCTGACAAAGAGCTGAGCTACATCTTATATATTCCTCTTGGTCGATCAAGGGCCACATGTATGTGGGTGGGTGCGGTGACGCGGTTCACTGAACACTTTGTCATCTTTGTAATCTTTCACCAAAATATTACACGTTGGTTCCACAAACTTATGTAGCAATATTGTCATTGGATCCGTCATATATTGTCATTGTAATTAATTTATCCGTAACATATACCATTGATAAGATAGTAATAAGAAACGGACCGTGTCGTGTCCTGTAAGCCACCTACTTGGAGGTCACGAATTGTGGATAGTTGTGAGCGATGGTCGGTGGATCTGGTGTTCTCTTGAGTGGATTTACGTCCGCACCATTGAATACTGTGTTCATCCGCAACGACCATCGCCATAATTAGACCAGTTTGTAATTCAGAAGCAAAAGTGGTTCGGATCGTACGTTAAACTGTAGGTCCCTTAGATGTCATCGGCTGTTGGGATATTATCATCTTACACTCATTTCTCATTCGTACTTGGCTTTAAATACCTACCTGGGTAGGTCACTATTTCAGTTAAGGTATAAGTACAACGGGCAACTAAACTAAACTAGTATTGATCCCTTCACAAAACCTGTGCATGTTTATTAATACTGAACAATTTTATTCCTTTAGAGATTTTTCATGTGTGTACAACGAATCCTTAATGGAACAAAACCACAATAGTACACAACAGTAGTACGAAAGCATAATAGCTTATTTCAACCCTATTATTTAGTTAATATTTTATACCACTTTTTATTTCACTATAATAACTATCGGACCCGCATGGCTTATGAAGTAAATGCCTTGATGATATTTTCAATCCCCTTGAGCCTAGTAGTAACCTAGTTGAATCTTGAAGTAGTAGTGAATTTCTCACGACTAATTTTTCCTCTTTAAAAAAATTGATTTTTGGAATGAGTGGGTGGGATTCTACGGCACACTTATTTAATCTAGTGCCCTTTGTTTTGACTTACGTCTGAAAATATCTCTTGGATTTATAGATCTTTTAAGTTAGCAATGTAATGTGTATAACACGTATTAAAAATCATAATCATTATTTCTTAAAAATCTTAAAAATTTGCAAACTCGACATTTTACTAAGTAGTTTAATACTTTTTAAAGTATGTTCTGCTTAGTTGCTATAACGTATAACCTAAGCTATAAACTTAAACGTACTTTTTGCGTGTTAATTTTTACCTTATCAAAATACTTTACTGTGATAATTTACTCATGTGATCTCCGTACATAAAATCAAACATATCACCTTTAACTAGAGAAGATAAAAATTCGTTTTCTGGCGATTCAACATCTTAAAATTAACCTTAAAGGAAGTTTGATATAACGTGTTCCCGCTGTTCATATCGCAGTTCATTTATCTCTAATTATAATATGTTGTTTCTCATATCAGTTCCTTGAAATGAGTTATATTTTTCAATATATATATTATTTTTTAATAATGAAATTAATATATAAAAATGATGAATAAAAAGACTAAGAGCAGTTTTTTTTCATTTTGCACTTAAATAATAGGGTTTAATATTAGCAATAAAAGATTAAATCTAGATGAATGTTTTATTCAAAAAAAAAAAATAAAAAATCCAAAGTTAGTTTTGATTTTCGTTTTAATACTACGCAAATATTTAACATATTTTAGTAAAATATCTTTTAATCATTTTTTATAAACAATGTGATTTATAAACCAGTTAAAAAATGATAATTAATTTTAAATTTCATATGTTTAAAGAAATAATGTACCGATAATGTGGAGTTATCTTTGTTATCTTTTTCCTTATGTTTTACTGCTTGTTTGAATTAAACAAAACCTTATCATGTATTTATAAAACAATAATTAAAAATCTAATTGAATTTGTTTTTTTTTTTCTTATAAATAGGATGTAATTTTTTATTATGTATATGAATTACAATATAATTAATGTTAATTCATCATGAAATATCTATATATTCCTATTAAATAATGTATGACATAATAAAAAGGAATGATTCTTTGCACTTAATCACGTTTAATATTAGCCAAGGAATAAAAGATTAGAATCTGAATGTTTGATTCAAAATTATATCCAAAATATCAAATATAACCCTCCAAAGTTAGTTAGTTTTCGTTTTAATACTCGAATAATTTACTCATATTTTTTACTGAAATATGTTCTCAAATTTCTTCAACCACCAAAACAGAAGATTATTATAAAACAATTATGTCATCAATTACTTTATTTTAGTAAAGATAACGGTTAAAGTAAATGTAATAAAACGATTTTACGATCTTTAAATTCGCCCCAGTAATGTTGCGGCCTGTGATGCTGTTATCTGTGATCTTGATGCGTAACCTCATTTTCGACAATGCCCTGCTTGTTTGAGATCAGTAATATGGGCTAAACGTATCTCATCATGTATTACGTCCGCTGAGGAGTACTGTTGTCACCGGATCGATACCAATTTATTTTAAGCGGATTCCAGTAAAAAATAATACATTAATTGGAATTGTATCATTAATGTCATGAAAATTCTCTCAATAGGCTGTAATACTCTTTTATTCCTATTAAATAATTGTAATTTGACATAAAAAGGAATCTATTTCTGCTAGTAATCACGTTTTTAATTTTGTATTTTATAATGTATCGATATAAACATGTTCACGCTCACGCCTCGCATACTTTTAATGTCACCACGTCATTTTTTTTTGTGAGCGGTGTTATTATCAATAATTGAAAATCCACGTCACGCTCGCAGCGCGATGTGTCACCACGTCACGCTCGCAGCGCGATGTGTCACCACGTCACGCTCGCAGCGCGATGTGTCACCACGTCACGCTCGCAGCGCGATGTGTCACCACGTCACGCTCGCAGCGCGATGTGTCACCACGTCATTTTTGAAGCGCGATGTGTCACCACGTCACGCTCGCAGCGCTATGTTGTACCACGTCACTCGCGCCACTAACTGTCCTCTGCCCTACTCCACTCTCCTCCGCCTTACACACAATACTTCCATATCGCCGTCTACTTCCTACATCAAGAGTCTCAGCTCCTCTGATGTGACAACCGTGAGACATAGAAATTAAACCACGTATTCACACAATACCCAAGAACCCTATACTGGACTAATAGGCGTGTTTGAAAACATTATATTCTATTTTTATTACCTATATTATTTTTTGTGTTACTGTAACCAAACGAAAGTTTTTTTGAGTGTTGTGATTAATCACTCACAATTTACTTTTTTCCACAAAATCCGTCATTACTAGAACTACATAAATATGAATTAAACATATTTTCGTGTATTTTATAAAGTTGTTAAGTAATGGAAAAATTCAAAAATTTCAAAAGTCAAATAAGTTGCTGTATTTTTTAATTAACTTACAGCCTGACAATGAAATGTTGTTATTGTTTTTAGTAGTTTTAAACTCATATCCCTTAGAGAGAAACTTGTATAACTGTGTATAAATGTTTTTATTTTTATTTATAATAGTATATTGTTATGTACATTATTTTCCCTATAAATCTACTTAACAATACAGGTTATAAATCTCCAATGACTTTTTTAGTTTTGTGAACTGCAGTGATTTATGACCTTAATTTTCGACGTCAACCCACAAATCATAATCTACAGGTGTGTTTTGATAAATTGCCAACCCTCTGCGTTAACGTGTTTCCAGCGTATGAATTTCTCAAGATATGAAAGTAACATAACCAACAATTAGACTATATGTAATCAAAATGTATATAATTTATATGTAATTCTAATAATTTGTAGTTATATTGTAATTATAATGCTATAATTTTCTACTACAAAATACTCGCGTATAATTTTCGCGTATTTTATACCGTATTGAATGTATGCTTATGCCATAATAGTAAGGTGATTTTCGCTCATTAAAATGTTCAATTTAAAATCTTCTTCATTGCCACGGGTTTGCCACGGCATTGAGATTTACGAACTAATGAAATATATTTTAGTCATGTTTCTTTAATATTACCGAAGTACCTACTAAAATACAAAATATTATAATACGGTACATAAATAATAATATTTTGTCATGAGTTGGGCGTTTTAATTAATAAAACACTTTAAACTTACTTTATAAAAACTTAGAGCATTTATATAATAAAAGTAAGGACGAGTATTATAATCTTAAAGATTATGTAATTTATTTATGGTTTAGTGCAAGAGGCGCAATATAAAGTTACTAGGATTGATTATCAATATCAAAATGTGGATTAAAATGATTTTTAAAAGTTCAAATAGTTATTAAAAACCGAATAGTCTGACCTGGTCACATTCCAGACGCACCCGATGAGCTCAACCGGTTGAGTCAGTCGCGAACGCCAGTGACGTCACAGTGACGTCATTGCGCCGCCAGCCTCGCTTATCAGATGAGTACTGAATACAACGTACCGATATATGTAAATAATCCCCCGCCCCCTACCTTACCTTGTTCCCATGTTGTCATTGTTATATTGTTGAGGTTGTGGTTTATGAGTGTTAAAATGAAAATGGATCTCTTGTGACCACGCCAGATCTAATTAATTGAATTGAATTTAATAAATTCTCTGTAAAGACATGAAACCCAATCTCATTCATCTAAACTGTTGAAATAACTAAACTTAGATTTGGTACTCAATAAGAATAATGGAATAATTTCCTACCATACTATCCTGGGACAACAGAAACAATTTGCACAATATTGTGACCTCAGGTAAAATAGTGAACACAATTGGTATATAAAAGAAATAAAATTGAAGAAGTTGAAATAATCTTGAGACAACAATGGCATTCATGCAACATTATATAATTTACCTCAGCAACAGAAGCGGAACAAATCAAAATGTCAATGATGCAACCGAAGCGCTCTCGGCGAAGCAATTAGCTGGCGAAGGTCAAGAGATCATGAATAGGTTGCGGGGAGAGGGCTGTTCAAAATCTGCCAACTGGCGAAGAATCATTGCTAGAGTGAACAATCGCACAGTAATCAGGTCTACTGTCAAAGTCCGTCTCATGCCATGTAATTCCAATGAGAATAAAGATTATTATGGAAGAAATTTGTTTTAATAATGAAAGTCTATTAGTTTGATTGGCTTAGTAGAGACAACGTTAGATTGTTAAAACGTCAGCAACAAGACAATATTTTATATGTGTACTAACATTAATACTGTGTTATGAATCTGTTATTGACTTGAATTACACGAAACATCAAACTCATGATCTGACCTGAGTCGCCGGCCTCTGGCTTCGATCCGGCCAGTGCGACCCATTAGCTACCGAGGAGATGATGATCCGGCCAGTGCGACCCATTAGCTACCGAGGAGATGATGATCCGGCCAGTGCGACCCATTAGCTACCGAGGAGATGATGATCCGGCCAGTGCGACCCATTAGCTACCGAGGAGATGATGATCCGGCCAGTGCGACCCATTAGCTACCGAGGAGATGATGATCCGGCCAGTGCGACCCATTAGCTACCGAGGAGATGATGATCCGGCCAGTGCGACCCATTAGCTACCGAGGAGATGATGATCCGGCCAGTGCGACCCATTAGCTACCGAGGATGATGATCCGGCCAGTGCGACCCATTAGCTACCGAGGAGATGATGATCCGGCCAGTGCGACCCATTAGCTACCGAGGAGATGATGATCCGGCCAGTGCGACCCATTAGCTACCGAGGAGATGATGATCCGGCCAGTGCGACCCATTAGCTACCGAGGAGATGATGATCCGGCCAGTGCGACCCATTAGCTACCGAGGAGATGATGTCTGAAAACATGACTTCTCTGACTAATATCAAAGGCAATTTATATAGTCTTTACTAATATGTTCGGGAAGGAAAGAAAGTTTTAATTTATTTTAAAGCTCTCCCATTAATTCCATGGTCAAATGACAAGATAACAGCTGGGATTACATACAACCCTTGCGGCAATCTTCAGTGATTAAGGCAGGTACTATAACCACAAAGCCAGTAATTGTTCGACATAAATATCCTATTAAAATGGAAGGAATAACATGTAAATAATATTTTTACATTCCAAGGAAACAACACTAACCTGACGATACTCAACACCCTGCCTGAAACTTAACTGTTTGAATTTTAGTGATTTTTTACGGCTAACGAATTTAAAAACCACCACTGATTTGTTTTAGTCGATTTGTGCTCAATCTGAATAGGTGAAGGTAAATCAAATCCCAGAGACAACGGCGCGCGGCACGCTCCGCTGCCCGCGGTAATTAAATCACAATCACAACCATCCCTCCTCAACCCTTCTCACTGTTGGCCCGATAAAAGTCATTCCTGCGTTCAACAACTCATCGCGCATATTATCACGATCACAAATCACTTGCGTCACTCATAGTCCACTATGAAATCGTCTCGTCGTTTATTTATTTTTTAGTTTTTTTATTGATTACGTAACCCTTTTTAAGGCAAACTGATAATTAACATCGGCTCGAAGTAAACTTGAGCTACACAACACCATGAGCGATGTATCCGATGAAACCAGCCTGACATGTGGTTGACCTCATTTCAAACTGAATAATCGCGGGAATTCCAGCCAAGCAATCAAACGGTTGGCAGTGCCGTTTTCCAAAGAGGAATGATAATTTATGACAAAGACGGAATCCTAAGTATATTTTTATAAATGGACCACAATTATTACTAACAGAGCCATTCAGTGTTGCGTAACAATGTTTAGTCGAAGTAAACAATGTCAACAAACACGCCCGTACAAATAAATTAATCTACGATCAATGTAAACTTCACTTATCGAGTTAACTTCCTGCGATAACAAGAAAATATATTAACACCAAAACACGTTATTGGTTCACTAAAAGAGCTCGGTTTCAAAGGTGTGATTACATGTTTTTAACACACGGATATTGAGAAGTAGTTTACTACTAAACTGTTATCTTCCAAACTTGTATTCTTCCAAGTTTTAGGGGTTTTACTGTACAGAAACTGTTATTAAGTGTACAGGTTTATTTGAAATACAAGATAAATCAAATATGTATATATTAATATTTTATAAGAATTAAAATCATCGAATGAATTATAAATATCCCCGTCGCAGCAGACCTACGTACTCTGTGTCATTTCCAGTGGGGCTGTCATACTCAGCAGCTACAATCAAATCGTTAGCTAAGGAGGGCGTAGAGCTAACTTCCTCTTTATCTGGATAGACTCTTCGTACCAATAGCTCATGTTACCCTAGAGTAGGTAACTTGAGAGCTTTGGCATGACCGGTAGCCAGGAGATGAGCAGTAAGTAGGCAGGGAGGTGGCTGGGCGAGGGGATGTGATGTTTCACGACTACTTGTTGCCAATACACTTGCTTAGTTGTGATCGTTACTCAATCCCATTCGAATTTCCACTTTACCTCACTACTCTATCAATAATACTATTTATACTTTTCGATTTTTTTCTAAATATAAACGTTTATTTTAAGAAAGATTTTATCCTTATAAAAATTCTCTGAAAATAAACCCACTTACTTGGAACCACACTACCACAATGTTAGGCCTAGAAATATTACTGTATCCCGCTCAATTATAACGCTATGATTAGATAAAATACACTTAATAAAGACAAATTTACTTAAACTTTTCTACCGAAATATTTTTGTATTTTTTCTAATAGTTTTAAGCATAAACTATTTTAATACGGGTTTTGGTTAGATCATGGATATGTTCACCCGTTTCAAATTTTCGTCTTACAAATTGATAACACCCCGCCCCCCAGAACTAAGACATATCCATGTCAAAAGAGAATAGAATCGTACTTCTGTTTCTTCTATTGTATGCAGGTTTTCATAATTTTATCATAACTATTGGGTAAAAAATACTAATACTTATGTAAAAGATGTTGTTAATACTGTACTAAAATACTTATGAAAAACTGTTTACTCTCAATTTCAATAATGACCAACGTATTAATCAAAAGTCCAAAGTGCAGAAAAGTAACAGTATTGTAAGTAATTCATTCTAAACCAAAATTTAAATTTTGCACAAGGTTAAAATTAAAATTGCCACTAGATTTTGTGGCGATTTTGAATCTAATTTTGGATTTGACGCTCACTCTAAAGGGCGATTTGTATTTATTAACCAGACTAAACGAATCTGAGGCAATCTCGCGCTCAGGACTAAAAGCAGAACGTTGTCCGACGCGAGGTTACAGTGACAATCTCTGGGCATTTCCACCGTAGGCTCAGCACAACAATGGGTTGCAGCACTGTCTCTCCAAACAATCAATCAGAATGTCAAGGTGACATTGGTAAACCCGCCCTTGTGAAATATATGTATCTAATTATTGCGTTTCACAGTTCATAGTTTAACACTCCTACATTATATTGTTGGAAATTTAAAACACTAAGGAAATGGGGAGAGTTTAAGATATTGAATCGGCTCCTTGAATGAACTACAGTAATATCTGGTGTCTGAGAGAGCATTATGTCGCTAAAGGTAGCTAGCTACACTGACTGTCTACTAAAGGTGCTAGGCTACCCCGCTGATTATTAAATTAAAAATTTAAAAGAAATAAGGAATTTAAGGTTTACGAAACGAGTATGTAGTACCTAGACTTTTAGGAAATTCATGATAGTATAAAAAGGTTATTTAAATCAATTAACGTTGTATTTTTTAAGTATATTTTGAATACAAATGACTGGCGACGAGGAATTTGAATCCACGACGAAATCAAAACAAGAATAAAACAAGTAAAGCTATTGCCTGCCGATCCGGAATCCGTAAAACCATGGTGTCAGACATCGGACCAAGTTTTACTTCCTTAGAATTTTCACAATTTTGTGAAGAATTTTGAATCAACCACGTGACCACACTGTCTTATACCATCCTTGTTCCAATGGACAAGTCGAATAATACGTTGGTACCATGAAGCTCTGAAGAAACTACCATGAAACTCTGAGAAAACTTTGCCAAGAAAATACCCCTAAAGGTTTAAAAGCTGACTTAAATACAGACAGACAGTATTGAATGGAAACCCGGCGTAATTGGCAAAGTGATATTAAAATTGCTATTACGGGAATAAACATCTGTTATAGCGGAGTCTGTTATGGTGTTAAACACTGTCAATGTAAAATAACATTTCAAACAGATTAACCGACACGTTATTAAAATTTAAAATAAGTAATTAAGTGAACAAGTAGCTAGAAAGGAGCGCGAATCTTTGTCTTGAAACTAGAGTATAATGTTCCCATCCACTTATTAACTACCAATCCATAGAAGCTTCGCAAACGATGAGAACCTGTCTGGGGCGGATGTAATCAGCCATTTGGCGGGTTCAGCGAACAGTCTATCCGTAGCCTGGTTTACACACGGCAACCCAGGGCCGACATCCCGCGGCGAGTTGCGACATTACAATCTACCCCTGTCGCGCTAAAATCACCACTCCGTCCACAAGAGCTCATGTGTATATAACAATAACATATTATGTGTAGCTTGAATGTAATTTGTTTTTAAAGTTAATAGTTAGTAATAAGTTTTTAAAGTTTGTATGCATGTATGATCATAAAAGCCGTTAATAGAAGCACTTAATGGGGCCTTATTCTACAGTACAACGTTAATAGTAGCATGCTGTGTATATGAAATTTAGATTTTTTCAAATATGATGAAAATTTCAGGTATGTAACGTTTTTTAGACCAACGAGAAACAAAAAGCCAATGAAGTACGAGTATACTAATACAGGATCGCGTATTGACCGGTTAATTTGACAACGAACAATTTAGACTTTTCGCAATTACATACAACAGCAAAGAAAATGTTTTATGTTCTCAATGTAGTCTATATATCGTTTCATTGGAGAGCTAACGAATTCCAGTGTTGTTATATTTGTATGCCATAAAATTTACCAAATAAACAAGGTATTAACTGTATAAAAATAATTTTAATTTAATTTAAATGCAGTTGTTTGGTTATTTTCACACTCGTGAACATTGCTGAGCTATGTTGATGAGATGTGGTTGGGGATGCGACTGTCTGTATGAGCCAGTAGTACAAGTGGCGCGGCGCGACGTCGCGAGGGTCCTCCGTTTGCCGGATGGGGATCTGGGCCGGAGCCGCTATCCAGTTTTCTATCTCAACGGATGATTGAAGACGAGAACTGATTGATTGAATGATCGTTGACGGTCCAGATACGTCCGCGCTCCAGCTGCCCCCGTCACATTCCGCGGCGACCGCTGTCTTTTGGATCCACTTATGAATAGCAAAGAAACTGCAACATTTACACATTTAATTTGTATATCATTTTTACAGAATAAATTTAAGAAAAATACGTTTTAAAAAACGTATTTATACGTTTTATTAAACGAAAAAATAATATTGTACAGATTCATATATCAGGGTTTCTCTGTGGTCGATAAACTCAGATGTAAATATTGGAGAAAATAGGCTATACAAAATAGATATACAATTCGACACTTTCACCTCGCATGCTCACCATACTCGACATACAACACCGGCATTAAAACAACGCAATATTGAATCCTCTGTAATATTAAAGATGGATAAGATGGATGGATTGGATATAGAATCAAAAGTGTCAAACGGTTTTTGGGAAAGCAGTCCCATCCCAAATGGACATCCCTCATTATGGATCTCCCATAATCATGGGATTTGAACCCCTGTCTTCTTGCACCGAAGTCCAAAACGCTAACCACTAGGCTAGAAATATAACCAGCTACACATTTCTCATATTCGAACTTAATGTTGTATAGAGAGGCTAAGTATGGTAATTTACGTTTTTTCGTAGCTTCGTCTTTCAACGGCTTGGATATGAATAAATACAGTATTAATATCATACCCTGGGTTTCCCCAACCAACTCTGTACGAAAAGTTAACAACGTTACCTTGGCTAACTGAATAGACGCCAACAGTAGCGGGCAGATGCTCCACATTCTAGGTCCTCCAGTCCGCTGGCGCTCGGGATGACGGACAACTTCCTCCATGTCGATGACTCCGCAGGAATGATCAAATTCTACTGGTGACTAGCTTGGCCGCGGCAACAGGTGTGTCATAAGCCTACGACGTACGGTGCCTCAGCATGATCTGAAAACATAACTATCCTTCCAAATATAGTTATTGATACTTAATTCATAATCCGAGGGGTGTTTCTGACATTTGTCATATAAAACACTACCAAAAATGCCTCTGAGCATTTTCAAACTTCGCAGACTTGGAATTTTTATATTACCTTGTCCTTGCTAGAATTGTTTGTGTTTATTTATCCCTTGGATATTGAAAACACAGATGTGGGATTAGTTATATGTTAAAAAGTCTATTCCCACAATAGTTTACTCATTTTGTAGGGTTAAGGTATTCTATATATTTTAAAATAATTCCTGAATCAATAATGACTAATTACAACTCAGAGTAGAAGGATTTTGTCACGATAATGACACTACCAACCGACCGACCAAAAAACCAGTAAACGGAAGTGAATCGTAAGCCTCGTAAATGGCTTTCAACGAGATCGTTAACCTAGTTTGGTCTGAGGAGCCCGTCAACCGTGAAAGTAGCAACGGCACGGCTGAGACGTGGTCCAGGAGGAGGATGCTGACGATGATGATGACGATGACGTCGATGATGACGTTTACTGCAGCCTGCAGTGTGCACGGTAAACGGCCAAGAACAAGCTATAGCTCATCAAACAGCATTTGATGCATGGACTCTCCGTTTCATAATTTTAAACAAAAATGTATAGCAACGGTTTACAACATGTCTTACTCGTATTTTTGTGGCTGTATAGTCACAGTCATGTTTATTCATTATATATGATGGATACATAATCTCAGTCTTCAATCTCTTCAGTCTTCAATAAAAATCATAAAATAAAGTTAAAAGTAAAGTGAACAAATCATAAAGTCATTTGATCAAGTTAAAAAGTAAGACTTTTTTGGCTCTAAGAAAAATTAACTTAGTATTTCTAAATTGGAGTCTTAGTTTACTAGAGACTTAGAGAAATATTCACTTTATATTGTTCTTTTTCGATTGAAAAATCCTTGACTAATTTAAGGAAAACAGGAGCCTTTTTACTGTTGTCTTTTATTTTTGAGGGGGGCGTGTTAAAAAAGGAAAGTCCTGAAAAAAGTTACACACCTTCTAAAAGGATAAGGATTTGCACCTTATCCTGCCTTTATGAATAAATGTTGTAGTTGATTTAATGATTTTAATTTTACAGTAAATGTAGAAGCCCATAAAGAAAATATTTTGGTATAAGTAATTGCTTACAGATGTGATTGATTAAGAAACCCCATTTTACACTATGATATTCACTAGTCAATCTGTTAGTTCAAAGTTGTGCGTTCTGGTAAATTATTAAAAAACTTAATTAACAATAACTATTGTTTATTTTATTACCTGTAATTTAATACATTTTTGAGACTGTGACATTTTTTCTAAAATTTATTTATAGAATTAAGATTTTTCCTTTGACCCTCTTTCTTTTATTTCAAGAAAATTTCTCACAGGAAATGAAGCTATTACCGTGGTGCCTTTTGCCTAATAGGTAGATGGAAATTCGCTTCCCTCTCGACAGCGTACCAAGTGCCATCTAGTAGTTCATACGTAAATATATGTATGCAATTATGGACGCAATGTACAGTTATGAATAATTATATAGAATTAATTAACGAATATTGTGAACAATTACGTATCCAGGTCCTGAGAGTCACCGTCACCCTGTTACTTGAGGGGCAAATTTTCACTTTCTCCCGACACGTCTTCGTTGAGGTTACATGGTAAAAACACTCGGAGAAACGCGATATAAATTGACTTTCATCTTGAAAGCCCTTTGTTCATTCATGGCTACAAAGAATCCTAATAGAAATTTAGTTAGTTTTCTTTGAAAAGATTTGGTGTTGACACATTAGATTACATTACATTAGATTATTGAAATGGCGACCATACCACAAGTTAGGTCATTTGGCTTGAATTTGAGCCAAGTATAAATGAGAAACGAGTGTAGGATGATTGTGGCACGATCTTGTCCAACGGTTACCGAGAAATTAAAAAATCTAAACAGAGAATAAATTTGTTGAATAATTTTTTTGTTGTATTTTAGGGCTTCAATGTTTTCCAATGTACGTATTCTTAAGGAGGATAAAGGAAAATTAATATTTCACTTATTAATCTATATTTTTGGATGAAACTTGGTATTTAGTTTCATGTAGTTAAGATCCTTCCATTTAGGCTTAAAAATCAAAGTTTATGAGTTTGCCATGGCAGCTAACATGCATACTCTTTTCCCATGTTAATCATGTGGAGAATAGGCAAACTCCTTTATTTTTGCACAGGTGTTCATAAAACTTGGTATATGGTCAAAATAAAAATAAGTTATGCTAAAAATGCCTACTTTCAGTTTTCTCCACAGCAGCAAATCTGCATACTCTTTCCCATGTTAATGTTATGGAGAATAGGCAAACTAATTTATTTATGCACAGATATTGATAAAACTTGGTATATGGCCAAAATAAATATAGTTTATAGTCAAAATAACAGTGGATCAGTCACAACAGAAAACCTGCATACTCTTTTAAATGTTAATCTTATGAAGAATAGGGAAACTCTCTTATTTATTACGGGTAGCGATCAAACCTGTTATATATTTTTATTGATTTGGAAATTCGCAGAGTACGCAGGTCTGCTGCGATGGATGTATTTCATATACATATGCTCAAGATAAATTAAATTATTTTTAAAGGGCATATTTGTTTCTCTAACATTATATTTACTTTATTAGCGAATTTCCCATAGGGAAGAAGCTATTACCGTAGGTCTCATGGCAAGAGTTAAGCCCGAGACCATGTTATTTTTTCTTCTTTAGGTGCCCAGAGACCAAAAACAATAGTCGTTAAAATTTATATATATATATATTATATATATATATGTGTGTCTGTGAACACGATAACTCTCGTAAAAATGGTCCGATCGAGACCAAATTTGGTAGAGACGTGTATTCCTACAAATGCTCGGACGAGTTCGTAAACCAGACATATTGGTCAATGGGAACGGGTAGTTTGGGGGGGTTTTGTACCCCAAAATGGGGTTTTTTGCGTTTTTCACATGTAAT
Source organism: Nephotettix cincticeps (assembly GCA_023375725.1). Lineage (NCBI taxonomy): Eukaryota > Metazoa > Arthropoda > Insecta > Hemiptera > Cicadellidae > Nephotettix > Nephotettix cincticeps. The sequence goes on along the minus strand of CM041786.1, from coordinate 118,180,657 downwards.
TTTTAAAAATTTCTAACTTTATATTTCACCATTGGAATCAGCTTAAAAAACTACACAATTAAGTTCCTTAAAGTTTTTCTCTATCTTAAACGGTTACCGAGATATAAAAAAATCTAAACACAGTACGTTGTATTTTGAGGCTCCAATGTTAATCTTATGGAGGATTAGGAAAAATTAATTTTTCACTTATTATCTAATATTTTTTTATGAAACTTGATATTTAGCTTCATGTGGTTGAGATCCATACATTTGTGCTAAAAAATCATAGTTTATGTGTTTATCATGGCAGCAAACCTGCATACTCTTTTCCCATGTTAATCATATGGAGATTAGGCAAACTCCTTTATTTATGGACAGATGTTGATAAAAGTTGGTATAAATGTTAAAAATAAAATTTTTGATGGTATACTTTCAGTGTTCCTCACAGCAGCAAACCTACTCACTCTTTCCTATTTTAATCTTATGGAGAATAGGCAAATAATTCCCATGTTTATCGACAGATTTTGACCAAACTTGTCATATATTATAATTATTATATTATTGATTTGGAAATTCGCTGAGTACGCAGGTCTGCTGCGACGGGGGTATTTATAATATTTTACTTATTTTCCACATGACCCTAAACATATCTACATATCTAATAATAATTGGACTTGGCATTGTTGTATATAATCCGTATTGAACGCTGTCAGTTCATAAATGTTTTACTATTTATTTACAACTGTTCTCGTTCTGTGTATTATACAAAGGAATGTCGTGACCTTATTTCCCAACAAATTAATATTTAAATTGATTCCGGTTGCCGAATTCATTCGATGGAAACACCTTAGTTATCAGGCAGATTACAAGAAATGGTTCGCATTGCTAAACATGTTATCAAGTGAAATCTAGATTCGTGCGTGCGGGGGCAGCATGGAACCAAGGGTCAGGCCGGTTCACAGTTATTCACTCTCGCTCGCTGACTCGATTATATCATATTGTTGGGCGCGCCTGGGCCGCTTGTGGACTGGTTTTCCTGCTTCAGTAGACTTCCGACCTCGGTTCAACAGATATCACTGCTTATGCTAAACCCGAATTATATATATAAATATTCTGACTCCGTCTTCGATGATTTTAATGTGATAGGCTCTAAAATTGAAGATAAACGTTTAGGACAGTTGATCTTGTATGAGGTCCATTGAATTTTTCCTGAATTGAAGATTTGAATGGTCATACATAAACTAAATATATATACATTCAATAGTGTCTAAAACTACCTTAGGAAATTAAACATAAACCTATTCTGAACCCACTGACCCTTCAAGCAGCGTCAAAATACTTGAAGTATAAAAATTAAAATCTTGATTTAACACTCGATATATTTTTGTCCGTTTGAGTGAAATTCCTATAGGAAATCAGCATTATTTCCGTGGTCGTATGAAAAGACAAACTCTTTCACGGGATCAATTTTTATTTCGATTTGAAGGCTCCGGGTGCCAAAAATATTCGTTACAGACTGTATAACATGAAGATTATTCGACTATTCATTTGTTAATATTTGTACAAATATTTCTTCCTCTGTCTTCAGTGTTAAAACACGAACAAATAGCACCGAACAGTAATCGATCATGAAGACACTTTTACACAAAACCCTGTGTGGTATCGAATTACAGTATGAAAACTGATAGGAACGCCAGTGGAGGGTCCGGCTGGTCCCGTTATCTGCTCGTGCAGCTGATCGCCCATGTCAAGTCATGACCCGCCGTACCGCTCCTATTACCACGGGCTCTCTACACTACATTACAAGTCGTTTAAGAGATAAAGGATGCAGTGATGCAACGCATGGTACATGTTCGTTAGATCGATCTGGGAATATCAACCGGTCTTTGTCAGTAATAAAACTAAATTTTATCAAAACAGTAATAATTATTGTTTTGATGTAATAGAAGTGTAATTATTACACTCATCCTTTTTTCATATTCAACTTAAAATATCCACTCGGTAGGTTCGGTTTCTTATGATTAAAAATAAGAGGATTTAAATTATGTAGCTTGAATATAATTATGTTACAAGAATTTGGCTCCGACCAATAACGACCCCTCGAGTCCACTGGAAAGCCAAGGTGTACCCCCGGGAGCCTCAAGTACCCCTGAGAACCTCAAGTACCCCTAGAAACCTCAAGTACCCCTGGGAGCCTCAAGTACCCCTGGGAGTCTCAAGTACATTTGAGAGCCTCAAGTACCCAAAGGAACCTCAAGTACCCCCGGGAGCCTCAAGTACCCCTGAGAACCTCAAGTACCCCTAGAAACCTCAAGTTCCCCTGAGAGCCTCAAGTACATTTGTGAGCCTCAAGTACCCCTAGAAACCTCAAGTACCCCTGGGAGTCTCAAGTACATTTGGGAGCCTCAAGTACCCAAAGGAACCTCAAGTACCCGTGGGAGCCTCAAGTACCCTTTGGTGTCTCAAGTACCCCTGGGATCCTCAAATACCCTTGGGAGCCTCAAGTACCCCTAGGAACCTTAAGTACCCCTGGGAGCCTCAAGTAAGCTTGGGAACCTCTAGTACCCTTGGGAGCCTCAAGTACCCTTCTTGGGAGCCTCAAGTAACCTTGGGAAACCCAAGTACCCTTTGGTGCCTCAAGTACCCCTGGGATACCCAAGTACCCCTGGGAGCCTCAAGTACCCGTGGGAGCCTCAAGTAACCTTAGGAACCTCAAGTACCCTTGGATGCCTCAAGTGCTTCTGGAAGCCTCAACTACCCCTTGGAGCCTCAAGTACGCCCTAGGAGCCCCAAGTACACCTTGGAGACTCAAGTACCCTTGGGAGCCTTAAATTGTATTTGTGAGTACACGCCTCAGAACAGTAGTACACCTTACCGCTCAACACATGCCCAGAACATGAAAAGTTAGCATGCTGTCTTCTAGGTCACCGCCCACAGTTGGGCACTACGAAGATACGTAACTCCTCAAAATCCGGGTAACCTGGTATTCGGCCCCCAGGAGAAATAAGAAATCACACAGGTGATTGGGAACCCTATCGCACTAGTTCACCTAAGGACCTAACAGTACTGTGACACCCTCTCTCTAATAAAACGTATCCAAGGTTGATTACTTAGGATCGTAAACTAGTCAAAGCTATGTAGGGATTTAAGTAAAACATTGCTGTAAATAGATTGGCAATCATAAGTAAGTTGTCTTATTTTTTTCTTAACGCACGAGTAATTCAATAGCCATTTTCACCTGAACTATAAATAAAACATCAAGATCTATAAATTCTTTACAGAGTATTGTTAATTTTTCATTTAAAACAGACGTAAAACATAAGCTATGCAATACAATTTCAGACAAATTTAGTTACCAATAACTCAGTTGCTGTTGATAATTCATATAAGAGTAAAAGTTTGATTGTAATGTTTCCTTTGAAATCCACATAAGGGAATAATACGACACACGCACATTTCAATTTTAAAGAATATTTAATAAGGATTTGTTCAATTTCAAACGATGTCATTTCTACGTAAAACAAGCAGGACAATAATTTAGGCTGACTTTTTTTGCAATAGCAATGGTATCGATTCTTTAAATGCAGCCTTTTTTCAATAAGCAATTTTAACAAATCGTACTGTTCAAATTTAACAAAATGTGCACCTCATTATACATAACTTCAATCACTAAATTGCTACACAGATCCCTGAAGTATTATTTTAGGTCGACTATACACTAGTTGAAATGGTAAAAAGTGTCTTCTCTCCTGCTGTTTTTATTGTCAATTCATAAAGCGATATTTACACTCGAGTTACATTTGGTCATTTATTCGTCTTCTTTCATCGACAGTCTCTCCAGGGCTAGAGACGGGTCCAGGATATGCACGGACATGATGAACCGTCATATACTGCTTTCCCTGGGAGCGGGTACTACAATGCAATCTGTAACTTTCGATTTTAATAGCAGTAATTTACTGGATTACAATACCACTCCTGTCCATTAAAAACTGTCTCCATTCTTACGTTCAGCTTTCTCTTAGGCATAGACTTAGTTTGCACATAGACCTATGAATTGTTAATAATTGATTCTTGATTTGCAGATAAATTTTTACGATACACAATTTATGTATCATTTCAGTATTAATTCAATTTGAGAGAAAACACTAAGCGTAGCTAAAAAACAATTAAATAGATTCCTACACAATGGGAGAACAGTTAGATGACTCCTGTTATCTTAGCGCGCAGATAATCGTTTCATTCTTAATTATGTAGAAAAACAATTTACATATTATTCATGGTTTTATTGGAATGCTATTTCGTGGCATGACTGAAACTGAATTTGAAATACTGAAGTACGTGAAAATCAATAGTGCGTAATGCAAAATTAATACGGAAATTACTTGTATTGCGTTACGTTTTGATTGCGAAAACCCCCACTTTTGGGAAAACAAAGGAAACATGTCCGAAGATCACGTCGTATAATAAATACCCCCGTCGCAGTAGACCTGCTTACTCAGCGAATTTCCAAATCAATAATAAGACAATAATAGTAACAAGCGTGTGACAAGATTGATCAATCAATACCTATTGATAAATTAGAGTATTTGCCTATTCTCCGTAACATTAACATGGGAAAGAGTATGCAGGTTTGCTGCTTTGAGGAACAGTAAAAGTAGGCATTTTTACCATAAACTATTTTTATTCTGACCATATACCAAGTTTTATCATTATCTGGACATAAATAAAGGAGTTTGCCTATTCTCCATAAGGTTAACATGGGAAAGAGTATGCAGGTTTGCTGCTGTGAGAAATACATGATTTTTTAGCATAAACGTATGGATCCCAATCACATGAAGCCTATAACCGAATCACTGAAACCGATAACTGGGGTTTGTGTGTGACTAGCCTATAGAATAACTACAATCACGTGTATAGACAATAATATCAGATTTAAGTAATGGGTAAACAAAAATTTCAAAGCGCCCCACTCGACCTGAATTCTTTTATGAAAGAGAGCCTGGAATTATAGACGGCAACGAGTCGTGAATAAAAGCCGGGTTAAAACATGAAACGAGGCCAACAGAGACGACAGAGATCGCTTTTATCCTGACGAGATGTCTGCGAACTCCTCAGTCCTCAGTGCCCCCCTCCCCCGCCATGCATCATCACCCCCTCGTCACCGGCGCCTCTTGTGTGTCTGCGAACTCCTCAGTCCTCAGTGCCCCCCTCCCCCGCCATGCACCTACACCCCCTCGTCACCGGCGTCTCTTGTGTGTCTGCGAACTCCTCAGTCCTCAGTGCCCCGCCATGCACCATCACCCCCTCGTCACCGGCGTCTCTTGTGTGACTGCGAACTCCTCAGTCCTCAGTGCCCCCCTCCCCCGCCATGCACCTACACCCCCTCGTCACCGGCGTCTCTTGTGTGTCTGCGAACTCCTCAGTCCTCAGTGCCCCCCTCCCCCGCCATGCACCTACACCCCCTCGTCACCGGCGTCTCTTGTGTGTCTGCGAACTCCTCAGTCCTCAGTGCCCCGCCATGCACCTACACCCCCTCGTCACCGGCGTCTCTTGTGTGACTGCGAACTCCTCAGTCCTCAGTGCCCCCCTCCCCCGCCATCTCTTTTCCTACTTATATCTTTATTTATGTACTAGATTCGCTCACTGAGGGCCCCGCCCCCAGGCCCCCGTAGTTGTTGTCGGCAGTCTTTAGTAATTAGAATACCTTTTAATGTAATCGCCACATCTCTACTAAAATGGTGTTGGAGTGACGGTCAAGTTGTAATGTACCATATGTCCTAGTGCCTCGCTTTAGTTCTGGCGTAGCTGATCTTAAAAATTAGAAGGAAAGATTTCATGTTGCTTTTGCCCTAGGATTTACTGTTTGGGTTCTAGAGATAAAAACCCATTTGGTACCAGAAAAAAACGAAATAAAAGGTAAAGCAGAAAGACAGGAAATAAGGGCAAATAAATAAGGTTTGAAGAGGTAAAGTTTATTATCTTTTCGTTTTCTTGTAAACCATTCCGTTAGGTAGACAGAGCCCAAAAAGTACTACATTTTTATCCTACTTTTTTATCCAAAAAAGTAGGATAAAAATCACCGTTTGAACAGTCCCCTGTTATAAAAAACGCCTATATTTTATCCGGACCATAAAAACCACAGCTCAAAAAAACCGTTAAACTCCTTTTTTAGAAATAGACTGATATTTTAGTTGTTGAATATTACATTTTTTTGTGTGTTAATGGCGGTGTAGGGAATGTGCGTATGAAATTTCAGACCATTTTTAACTCAAATAAAACACAGTAGCAAAATGTGTCCTTTTGAAACTATAATGCTTCACCGAAAACATTATTTACAGATCCAGCAGTAAGCTGCCTTACACTTAGAAAGGGATTGAAATTTCATCAGAAACTAGCTTTTAGAATTAATATAACTCTGGAGGGTATAAAATTTAAGATCGAGTTCCAACGAAAAATTCGTATTGATAATATTAGGGAACAGATGCACCATTACTACCAATTGCCTACAAATGTATTTTCTTTCAATTGGATCAGAAAATATGACGATTTCTTAACTGGCCGTTACTTGGAATGGTTCTATAGCGAACGAGCTGGTCGATCTCGTAATGCTCGTCACACGGGTACATCATCATTCTGATGTCACGTGAATAGACTCGTGAGACAGAGGTAAGACGACCCCTGGTGAAGTGTCGGCGAAACTCGGCTTGGTCAGTTACGCCAGCCATCTTGGGTCCGGTCAATCCTCCGATCCCTACCTCACCTTGATGTTGTTAGGTTAGGTTGATTTCTATCACCTCAAAAATTACGTAAACAATTATAATTTCATTACATAAATCTGTATACTAAACTTAATCACAGTATTTCAAATGCATTAAGGCAATTGTATCAACCTGACTTTTCTCCCAAAGAATTACATGGATAATGATTAAGTCTTTTCACGAGGAAGAAAAAATTCATCATAGGCCTACTCTCTGGAAAACAAACGTTTTCACTCTAAATCGTTCACAAAATCGTTTTCGGCCACTTCAATAGGGAACAGAAAAAACATTTGGTAAATTTTGACATGGATATGTCTAAGCTCTAGGGGGGGGCAGATTTATTTGTGGAACGCAAAACGTGCAGCGGAAGTGTTCAACGTAAGTTCCGTCATAAGGTTATAAGAACAGATGTTTAGATGAACTGAAAACATTCCCGTTAAATATATATTATCTAACTTATTTCCCATAGGGAAGTAAATACAATAATTTTTGGTTCGTATCCTCAAAATTGGTTTAAAGTACGTACATTAAAAATGTTGTTTAATATGTGTGCGAACTATACAATATTTTAGATTATCTTAAACGATAACCTAAAATATCGTTTAAAGATAACAACAGAAATATAAAAATTTATGGCACACTTTATAACCTCAAATTATGTGTTCTAATTTTATAATGATTAAAAGGTTACGATGAAAATAGTTGTTCATCAATCAGAGCGAACTTAATCGTATTTCCCTACATAAACCCGAGTCTGGTACAAATTCATATTACCTTCTATGTCAATACCATCTTCGATTAAAATTACTTTAATATTATCTAACATTTCCTTAAATCCTTATCGGGGTGTTAATATAGTGCCTAAACGAACATTCCCAATAGTGAAGCACAAAGCCGGTCCCCTCCTCATTATGTGGTGCTGTACGCGTATTTGTGTTTCTGTCTTCAACCCCAGTTTACTGCTACGTTCCTCAAACCGTTTTATTTCCAACCTAAACGATCCTGATTGCCCTCTCTGTCCTAGTCTAAACAAGCGCTACCGGAAGCTAGTTATCTAAACATCTTTGAACTTATGACCTTGGCTTCCGGCGGCATCAAAGAGCAACAGTCTTATCATTGAACAATAAACTTCTTCACTCCTCACCTGTTCTCAGCCTTACGCTGTTTCTAATCGAGGTTAATGAATATAATGAGTATAATCGTTATTGATTAGAAGTGAATTATGTATTTATAGTCCATTGTTTATTTACATATAAATTCGTGTTTTAGTCCCCGAGCTGATGGACATTATGCCATACTCTATATTACTTACGTAAAGCTCCGTCAGACAGCTCAAATAAAGTTCAAGTAATTCTGAACATGATTCGGTGTTAAAACAATCGTCAGACTGAGGTACTTGTGAATTTGATCAGTCATAGACATCGTCATAAATAATTATTTTAATAACACAAAACACAGGAACGCTGAAGAACGTCAAAACAAAATAAACTTTACAACAGGCCTGTTGACACAAAGTAACCGACCACAGTGGCAGCATGGGACAGACTGCTGGGACAGTGTGCTGTTGTAAATTTGTTAATGTTTTATTCTTCTTCTTAGTCTAGCGTTTTAAAAATTATTTATAACCATAAATACAACTAACCAACTTTACTAGTACCTGATGCTGACAATGGTGTTTCAAAGCCGAAACATGTACTGTATTTAATTTAAATTTAAAATAATGTTTATTTTTTTACATTTTGTATCATTTTAACCTAAAGATTACACTTGAAGATGATATTTTCTTTTTTTTAATTTTCCTTAACTTATGAATCTATAATTAAATTTGGGTTGCATTCTATCTGATGTTTTTACAAATAATAAATAAACATGTTTTCAGTATGAATCACTGTATTAGGGTTTGTGATAAAACGACACATCAAAGGAAAGAGAAAATCTCACAAACTTACAAACAACTTAATAATAGTAAATTAGTGGCTGATAATGATTTTACAACAGGTTACGAAACAAAGACTGTTGATAGATTAATTTCTGATCATTATTAATTGGATCGTGATTGGAAAGAACAGTAGTAACATTAAAACATGGAAGTTAAACTTAACAAACTCTTTTCGAACTTATCATCCTATTGTTGAATGGACTCAATACTACATTAAACGCATTGTTATCATTGTATCATTATCTTCAATATTTAGATAGAAAACTTTGGTTTTTATATTGATTTTGACACAAATGATATCGGACAAAGGATGGTAGAAGGAAAACATGTTAGCTGATAACAGTAGGCCTGATGAGGTGATTATTGTATAGTGAGGTGTATATTGTACAGTGATGAGGTGATTACTGTATAGTGAGATTTATATTGTACAGTGATGAGGTGATTACTGTATAGTAAGGTGTATAGTGTACAGGGATGAGGTGATTACCGTATAGTGAGATTTATATTGTACAGTGATGAGGTGATTACTGTATAGTAAGGTGTATAGTGTACAGGGATGAGGTGATTACCGTATAGTGAGGTGTATAGTGTACAGTGATGAGGTGATTACCGTATAGTGAGGTGTATAGTGTACAGTGATGAGGTGATTACCGTATAGTGAGGTGTATAGTGTACAGGGATGAGGTGATTACTGTATAGTGAGGTGTATAGTGTACAGTGATGAGGTGATTACTGTATAGTGAGGTGTATAGTGTACAGTGATGAGGTGATTACTGTATAGTGAGGTGTATAGTGTACAGTGATGAGGTGATTACTGTATAGTGAGGTGTATAGTGTACAGGGATGAGGTGATTACTGTATAGTGAGGTGTATAGTGTACAGGGATGAGGTGATTACCGTATAGTGAGGTGTATAGTGTACAGGGATGAGGTGATTACCGTATAGTGAGGTGTATAGTGCACAGTGATGAGGTGATTACTGTAAAGGCCTATCTTGTCGTGTTCCAGGGTCTGGACGCGATGCGGTGGTTCCAGAGGACCAGCGAGTCGCCGCGTCTGCTGAGCCTCTCGCCCCTGAGGCACGACGGCGATGGTCTGTCCCCCGCCCCCTCCACCACACCTCTGGAGCGTCGCTCGAGAGTCGGTCAGTACTACGCCACCTTCTATCAGTATATAGGCCTAACTCCCAACATACATTAATTATAATATATCATGTTTTGGTTCACAAGATCCCAATTAGAACCTAATGAAAATAATATTCCCCATTTGCCTTCGGATGCGGAGGCAATAAAAGTTTGCTACATTCTTAATACCAAGCTTTCTTAATATGTAAGCTGATATTTTATAATATTTACTAGGTTTTATAACATTAAATATTGCTTCAAAACAGATTACAGAAAATGCATTAATACTACATTCATCCCCTAGGGGCATTATTATATTACTGATTATTTTTCAAGTAAGAAGTTTTAACTTTTCATGGCTGTGGACAGTAAAATAAATTAGAAAAGTTTAAATTAATAGTAAATGATATTTTTCTCACATTACATGGATACACATCGGTCTACGTGTACAAGATCCAACTTTTTATGATTCTGTTAACTTGTCCATTTTTATCTCCCTATAATTATCACACCGAAAAATTAAAATTTGTTCGGTGGGTTGGTCCCTAAATCACCAAACAATTTATTCCGAAATGAATTTTTAGTTTGTTAATTGGTATTTATTCGAAACAAATAAATTTGTTGGCATTTGAGATGTGATTTTCAGCATCATTGTGTAGGGCCTTTAAGCTTTTAGTTTAATATTTTAAAGATTATACGAAATCAATTTATTTGATTTAAGCTCATAATCAAATTAGCTTTCACTTTCCATGTCTCCAGTATGATTAAAAAAGTTGCTCATCTCTCGGACAAGGGTCTCTTAGGAGTCCAATCGCATCTCCGAGCTATATAAGTATAACTAAGTATAAGTAATATAAGTATAACTATGATATTGTTAGTGGACTTATTCAACTTATTTTAACATACACAATAATCACTCTAGTCATTTCAAGGATGAACCTAATTATTTATGGAATGGATTGAATAGTATTCAAATTTTACGGTTAAAGGTGCTAATATTTGTCAATTTGTGAAAATTTTAAACAATTATATGGATAATATAATGCACTTACATAGATAGACAACCCTTTGAAAGCATCATGGAATTCTGCAATAATACATGACAACAATAAAAGGATTCATGTGCTGATACTGCACGGTGTTATACTCGTAGGCTACAATATTCTCCGTTTACTGGTGGCGGAACGCTAGGGTAGGTTGTTGGTTGTACCCGCCGCGATATTTGCCACCTCACGGGTCAATGCTCTCTTGGAATTTCCGTTTCCAAAGTATTTGGAGTTTATAATCCCGGGGCTTGCCGGAATCGCATGTATAGTCTTCAACTCAACTTCACTCATTGTAATAGAGTGATTAAAATAGCGACTCGTGAAAGCAGTTAGTTTACCTATCGAACCCCAACATTATTATTACTATTATTACTAAATTACTATTACTAGCTATTAATTATTATTACTAAATTATTATTATTCTTTTTGTATTTTATATCCATTATGGGAACTTTTAAAAAAGTGTGCGTTATGTTATAAAAATAGAGTAGATTAGGGCGAAAGTTTGCGTTAGGTATATACTGTAGATTGTATCGCTTATACATGAACATGGGATATTAACTACCTTTTAGAGAATATTAAACTAACACAACGACCTATTAAAATATAGTAATTAGTTCTCAAAAGTTTTGAGCGACGTTTTACTGAACACGTTTTACTGTGATTTATTAACGTGATTGAACAGAAATAAATAATAACCACCTGCAAAATAAAATCGATACTAGTTTTTTATCAATGATTTTAAACCAATCTCAAAATCATAACATATAAAAATGGTATCTTCACCTACACAAAATTTTACTAATACTTATTAAAATATTCTAATCCATCTAATAATTCAAAACCAATTCTAAATAATTGAGCTGAGGAATTTCTTTTTTCTTTAAATTTATTTTTTCCTGAATTCTGGCTAGTATTTTGTGATAACAGTTAGCATTGTGCTTCATAGTACTGAGTGAGACAATCCGGAAAAAGTACACTCATAACTAGACTAATGTTTTCTTAAAGTACGGACTCACAACTAGGCTAATGTTTTGAAAAGTACGGACTCAAAACTAGGCTAATTTTTTAGCTCCTAAGCTCCTGAGAATCGCACAGTTACAATTTTAGCGTTACATTAAACTTAAATGTAAAATAGTTGTTCTGAGAAAAATTAAAAGGTTTATGTGTATTGCTTTTTAGCGAATTTCCCATAAGGAAGAAGCTATTACCGTAGGTCTCATGGTAAGACTTAAGCCCGGGACCATTTTATTTTTTCTTCTTTAGGTGCCTAGAGACCAAAAACAATAGTCGTTAAAACTTATATATATATATATATATATATATATATATATATATATATATGTGTGTGTGTGTGTGTCTGTGAACACGATAACTCTCGTAAAAATGGTCCGATCGAGACCAAATTTGGTAGGGACGTGTATTCCTACAAATGCTCGGACGAGTTCGTAAACCAGACATATCGGTCAATGGGAACGGGTAGTTTGGGGGGGTTTTGTACCCCAAAATGGGGTTTTTTGCATTTTTCACATGTAATTATCAAAATTTTCTAATTTTATATTTCATCATTGGAATCAGCTTAGAAAACTACACAATTAAGTTCCTTAAAGTTTTTCTCTATCTCCAACGGTTACCGAGATATAAAAAAATCTAAACACAGTACGTTGTATTGTGGGGCTCCAATGTTAATCTTATGGAGGATAGGGAAAAATTAATATTTCTTATATTAATCAATATTTTTGGATAAAATTTGATATTTAGCTTCATGTGGTTGAGATCTATCCATTTATGCTTAAAAATCATAGTTTATTGTTTATCATGGCAGCAAACCTGCATACTCTTTTCCCATATTAATCATATAGGGAATAGGCAAACTCCTTTATTTATGGACAGATGTTGATGGAAGTTGGTATAAATGTTAAGATAAAAATTATTTATGGTAGAAATTTTTACTTTCAGTGTTCCTCACAGCAGCTAACCTGCACACTCTTTCCCATGATAATCTAATGGAGAATAGGCAAATAATTCCCATGTTTATGGACAGATTTTTATAAAGATTGTCATATATTATTATTATTATTTTATTGATTTGGAAATTCGCTGAGTACGCAGGTCTGCTGCGACGGGGGTATTTATTATTAGTGTTTAACCTTAAGTTCGCACTCACGCCTCACTCTCCTATATTTCATAAACATATTTCATGTTTACAGTTTTTTACCCAAGTATTTATTTGAATCACTTATTAACTCATTACAGTTACTACATTCTAATAATATTACTTTCATTACCTTAAAATAATTACTGTAACGTATAGTGCATACTACTTTATATACTTATAATTCTTGTAAATAGATAAATAAAACTTTAAACAATATTATACCCATCATTAAAACTATAGTCTTAGCAAAACTTTATAGTACATTGAATAGTGACACTCGATAATAACACTATATAAGTTTTTTTCTTATGTAAATCAAGTAATTTAGATAATAGGCTTTAGCCTACACTAAAAAATTGGGTGAACAAAATTCAATTTTATGAGCGTTTTTTAACATATTATATAAGTCACTCATCGTGATATAAACTCTTATGTAGTCTAATCAAAACAACACCACCAAAGGTGACACGTCCGAGAGATCATAAAGATAATATTTTGCTTACAACAATATACATATGTTCAACAATTAATTATCGCTGTCACTCGGGGGACGCTGGCACCAGGTCAGCGAGGATGATCCGCCCAAGGTCGCTTCCAGGAGTCACGGTTGAACTACGCTGGACCATGGACCATGGGTCGCCGCCCGCGGCCCTGGGAACTCCGGGGTGCTGTAGACAAACACACCTCTATTACCTAGTGGGCGCAGTCTAGGAAGAAAAAGTCAAAATTGTTCTCAGACACGCTTGGGGACTATAAAACGTTTCAGGCGTGCAGACTTTAGTACCTAAACAGATAATTGTCGGTTACCAAGAAACCATGGAAATTAGTAGGTACAAAGATATTCTGGCATAATTGAAAAAATCTTCAGTTACACTTAAATAAATTGTACCTCTGATAGTACAATTACCTAAAGTAAAAAATTCATGGACCAATTATTGTCAACCACAAATGATTGTTGACCAATGATTAACAACGTTATTTTAGCATCCATAAACACTTGGCACGATACATATTCACATATTCTGAAAAAACATATTCTTTCATTTTGCAAAATATAATTTTTCGTCCAAATTATTTAACTGAAAACCATTTAAACAGGTGAACAAAAACAATAAAACTTTGTGATAGCTAAACCGTGCATGTTGTGATCAGATTTATTCATGAAGCCGTCCGTCCCCTTGCAACAATCCCAACTCATGTCTTCCAGCCGACCCGCGCCCCCGCCACGCCCTCAATACTTTCTCAGATCCCCGCATCAATTACATCCGATGGCTGTTTACTTTCTCCTACCGGAAGTGCTGAACTGTTTCCGCCAAAGCTGACCACTTCGGTTTACCGTCGCCACCGTCAACTACTTCTTGTAATAATTGAGCACTTCCTTCGCTCCGTCTTGAACTTCTGATGGCGTCACGCAAATGACTGCCTTGGCTTGAAGGCAGCTGCAAGGCTGTGAGTCCGGAAGCGTTTACATGTGTTTACCTTGTTAATTGTTAACATGCATTCATGGCACATTCAACTATATACTCACAAAACTAATAGAAGACCATTGTAACATTGAAGAATTCCAGCAGAAATGAAGATTTCTTGAATTTCTAGGATATTGGTCCTCAAAGTTGCATCTATCAAAATTCGATCTGTTAAGTCAGGTGAAGTTATCCTGGGTGAATTAGCTCTAAACGACCCAGACAATCATTTCTGAGAATTGTTTCAGTGAATATCTACTGCCTTGATTTTCTATTCTTAAGTCCTAATGGAACATTGCAAGTGAGTAATCAAATTATACCGTATGATAATACAGTAGTGGTAATCACATATACTAGTAGTGATTAAGTTTACGAATACACCGCAAATTGCATGTCTAGATGTTATTATAGATAAACAAATAAAAATTCCTTTTATTTTAGCGTTTCTCTGTAACACCAGCATTTCAGAACAACTAATCGTCGAATTATCACGAAGAGCCTTGTCCCTGAGGACACAGGACATCGCATATCCTCGAGTTATCGTCAAGATGTTCACGTGTCTCTGTGCAGATGGAGGACGTCCTCTAAACAAGTCGAATCCTTCAGTCACGCTTGGTCCTTGCGAGTTGTGTAATAACAGCGTGGAAAATAATGAATAGATCATACTCCAGCACGGCACCGCTGCTGCTGCGGCCCGTAATGGTACCACGCCACCGTGAAATGAACGCTTCAAATTGCGACTGGCTCGTTTTTACCTTCGCTATTGCATGGTTCAGTTTGCTCCACAATACATAAAAACATTATTTCCGACAACAAAGTGTTAAGCAGGTCATTTCGTCTGAAAATTGTTATAACCCTCAGTTCTTCCGGGTTTTTGTAAAGAAATAGAAGCTACTGGTAGGTTATTATTAAACCGCATTATGTGTCTTAAAATTATTCCATGAACAATCTATTTGAAGTATATTAACTTGATGAATATTCAATAGGTTCGAGATTAAGTGTTTAATTTCTCTTGCCTGAAATGAAACTACAGAAATTTCTTTAAAATTCGTACTCGCAGTTAAGATGCAAATATTTCTCGGTCGACCTGAATATTTCACTCTTTGTGATATTAAAAACGGTTTAACAATAAATTGGAGGGCATTGGTAGTTGTTTGTTGAAGCAGACTGGCAGAGAGCGACGCAGATGGAAGGGCGTCTCGAGGGCACTAGAAGTGCCTTTGATGAGGAGGGCCAAGGGCCGGAGGCAAGGGTTGGAGTCTGGGCCGCGTGGTGGGCGAGGTTGCCATGACAACACACTTGAATGTCGCCACGGCAACGTCAACAAACCTCTCCATGTGTAGCTGGTTATGTGTTCTATGTATGTTTCGTCCTTATTGATCTCGCCAGTTGTCCGATGTAATTATTGGCCAACCTAGGCGTTGTAGTTGGAAGAAATAGAGTTACTGAAACTCGTGTTAAATCGTTGTAACCACAGTAGGTTTATAATTCACAATTATACGAGCTCAAGTCCTACTCTAAAACCTGTGCCCTCAACCATTTTTTTCATATTGAATAGTATAGATAACTCGAACTCGTTCTAGAAATGGAGAAAATCATCTGTTCTTCAAAATATTTTGCTTACAACTTAAAGTTCCACCCACCACCCTCAAGGTGGAAAATTTTGTCAACTTATTTATCATTTAAATTCTAAGAAATATAAAATCATACAAAGAATTGAGATCGTTTTCATTTCTTTATTAGTAATGAAATAATTTTGTAAAATCTATTTTTATTTCTAAATGACAGAATAAACCTCAGACGGGTTGTTACTGTGGAAGGGTTTGGTGCGTGGTTTAGTAAGTACAGTAAAACTTTTTTTTCATATTACCTATATATGAATTTTTCAGAAGATTTATGGAATTACAAACATGAATTAAACATCACCTTGTCGGATATACAAAGCTGCATGCAGACCAGTGTTCGAGGTAAATTGAGGTGGTATGTAGTATGTAGATCCCGAGAACAACTTCGTTTTGTAATTAACTATTCCACAACGAAGTATATATATAATATATATATATATATATATTATAGTTGTGGAATAGTTGGTATATAGTGGTATATGGTATATATAGTTAGTAGCCATACCGAACCTATGGCAGAAATATCATATTGTGTTAACAACTGCTATGATCCTATGAGAGATTACCAACTCCCGTCCAAAACGATTTCGCAAAATGAACTGTATTTTTTTAGCCTATCTTGAATATTATAACTCAAATTACTGGGGACGCAAAATACAGTCTGCACTAATGAATTTCTGATAGTCCCTTAATTGTGGCAATTTATAGGCTACACCAGTTGCTTAAGATTATTTCCGCCATCATAACACACAATGCCTGTCATCGCCCCTGCTCGACTATGTCGCTGTCGATGTAGATGTAGATGATGTAGATGTAGATGCCTATCACGGGATAAGCTCATGTCCTATAAACCTCCAGGACACCAAGTGGTAGGCGGGACAACCTTATGCGCTTGGACATGAGATATGACCAGCAGAAATGTCAACATGCTGTAAACTCAACAAATTTGAAAGATAATCTAAATGAGTCCATTTTCAAACCCACAAAATTAATCAAATTACTGTACTTTTAACATATAGTTAGTAGAAAATTTCTATATTAAAATATGGAAATTTCCAGTTCGAAATTTTCACAGCATGAACGAACATTTTTTAGAAGTGCAGTATGTGAAGTATAAGTATGAGCTTGAAAATTCTCAGCTATCACAGAGAAGAAGTAACGCGGGGTTTCATTTTAATAACAGCGACGTTCTTTATACTCTGTGCAGCTTTAAAGTTCATGAAGTGTAAGACTGTACCTGAAAATTCGTCTTAAGTGTGTCTATCCGCATCAATTCGTTACCTGTATATAGCTGAAATATCCTCCAGGGTAGGTTAGAACTAAATTTTGGTGTTCAGTTCTGTAGAGGATCTACTTGAAGGAACTCTATGTAAATAACGATAGTATACTTCAGGCTGACAGGTTACGATTCGTAAGAACGTCCCCAGGCCAAATTAAACGGAACTCGAAGATCCCTGCTTTGCACGCATGAGGTTGGTTTTACACATCAGATGTTACTATGAATTATCAACAAAATTCTTTTCTCGTTTACGAAAATATGTGATAGAGGAACTCCGAGTCTCCTCTCAACCTCAACTTTGGTGCCCCAGCTGTCTGTGTCTGTCCGTTGCCGGCTCGAGGGCCTGTTCTCAAGCGTATCCACGCGATCTCAACGCTCGCGTCAGCTGGCCACCGGAACCCGCTACGCCGGAAGTCGTTGCCTCCTTATTGAATAATCGCTTGGGGATCTCCTTTCGAGAACCATACCCGCTTTATGTTCCATTATTAACATATTACCCCAAAAACTTTTGTTTTCTCGAAGCAGACCTGCTCTAGACATTCTGGAAGGCACCTTCAGTAATGTCTATGACGCTAGCAGTAGAATATGACCTAACATCCTGCGATACCTGCCACACCATCTGATTCTAGCATCACGGCCGTAGTCATCAATGGATCCACGTTCGCGAGCACTTGCCGATCGATTTATGAGTGAAAACCCACAATAAACAGAAACTCCACTCGGTGTACTATTCCTCTATATCTAATCTTAGTCCCGTTTTATTTCACAAATTGTTACAGTGATTTGTATTAGTCCTCTCGTACTAAATTAGTTTTATGGTAAACATGCAATTAAACGAGATCGCACACAGCATGCTGGCGTGAGTACAGCAAATTTCATAGAACTTCAATAATTCCTAGCATAGTAATCGAATAGTAAATGAAATGAAATGAAAAATTCTTTACTTCAACAGTCAAAGTTAGGACCTTATGGCCCTTTCTTACATTTAAACATAAAAATATGAGGCCCTTTCTTAAGCTTAACTTACATTTAAATATAAAGATATGAACATACAATTAAACTTATCATAGGTTAAAAACAGTATAGACATGAAAAGATATACAAAATAGAAAATAAATACATTGTTTTATTACACAAATCATACTCAAGCACATGCGCTCACACCAGCGACCGCCCCACCACAGAAGCCATAGGAAACGTCAGCCGAGACTGCGCAAAAACAAAGTTTTCAGTGCCACCGGAAACTGTAAACGTTTTTCAAGGGATCTTATTTGTAGGGGTAGGTTATTCCAAAAGCGACATGCAGTCACAACAAAAGCCCTATCATAAGCTGTGGTCACATGATGAGGTATTCGTAATGTGATCTATGAAGAACGTGAATTTCGCTAACTACCTTGAGATACGAATTTAAAGTCATCCATAAAATAACACCTGTTTTTAATATTCAAAAAAGTAATGACAGATTTTGATTGCTCTTTGATCTTTCAATTTCAAAATGTTTGCTTTAAGGTAGTATGGCGTGATATGCTCATTACGTCTAAGAAAATAAACAAATCTCAAGCAATAATTTTGAGAACGTTTGGAGCATGCCCGTCTGTGTTACAGTCATGTCATTGATCAGTGAGTTACAGTAAGTACAAGTGATTTGACCAAGCGCAATTTGGTGTGTTGTGGCAAATAATTCTGTAATTTCTTGAGTGAGTGTATTGAGGCGAAAGCCTTTCTGCGTGTGTCAGTCGCTGCTTCGTCCCAGGTGAGTGTTGTGTTACATATTACTCCAAGAACCTTCACTTTTTCGTAGTGTGGCTGAGAATTTCCGCATACTGTAATTGAATCACTGGAGTCAAAATCAATCGAATTGCGAAGTCGAGTACGGCAGATTGCAATTAATTGGTTTAGCCTTTTCGTGATTTAGTCTCAGTCCATGTTTTTCAGTTCATGCAATAATTCTAGTAATGTCCTCATTGATTATTCTGACAGAACGTTTATATTGTTTGTAGTGTATTGTTTGTAAGTGTTGAGTATGCAAGTTTGCTGCTGGGGTTATTTTACATGGTAATGTGATATTAAGGCTGGTCACTAAGTAAAAACACTCACAAAATTTTATCAAATAAATAATTATTAACTAAGCGAGTTATAAAAGTGTATCTATTCTCCGTAATAATGATAATCAATACTTAGATTTGCTGTTGCAAGAAACATTACATTAGAGGTTTTTATGGATTTATTGATACAACATAACTAGATGGACCTGGATACCAAATCTGATGATTATTAAAGTAAACAAAAAGTGCATTATTGATTTTTAATTATTCTCCATAAGCTTAGCATTACACAGTGTACTGTGTTTACCATTTTAAATAACTTACAGCTATGAATTACCCCCCCAAAAGGCGTTCTGGTGATTGAGTTATGAGCTTTTATCATGGTCGCAGGCTTAACTATCACCATGTGGGTCATCTGAATAGCTCACTTTTCCAAAGAAAATTTGTAAATAAGCATTATAAAGTAAAAAATGTTATTAAGTAAATATTGGGTAATTTATCTAATGATTTGTCTTCCATTGTAATCAAACTTCCTTTAAACCCGTGGGATTGGAAAGAAATGTAAAATTAAATTAATGTATGCCTAATCAAATCATACTATTCCCATAATTACCTTAAACAAAAAATTCTTATTTGAAAGTATGAGGATTTATTCTTCATTTCTGTATTAAATCATGAGATAAAACATCGAGATAACATTAGGCATGTAATCACTAAAGTAAACGTCAAATGATACCAGTTAACATAAGTAAACAGCAGATAATAATAATAATCGGTCTGCCTCTGCCTCTAAATGATAAGCATTTAAATCTTCAAGACTAGACAGACCAGAGTGTGTAGTTTCAGTGGAATTAGATTGAATGAAGCGTGTTTAAAATTTAACTATTAACTACATTAAATTATAAAATTGTTTTTTTCTGAAACTTTCATGGCAAAGTCGATATCTAACACTACAAAAGACCAGGAAATCCTTTTCCATTGTTTAAAAATAATTAACAACATAAGTTCAAGATATTCTCGATTTTTTAAGATAATATATTTTCTATATTTAAAAACCTGTTTCTGTAAAACACAACCAGTTTATTATGTATTTTGGCTGATCCCCTTTTAAGGATCATTGAAATATCCAAAGGGTGGTAAATCTGTGAAAACCGCTTTAAAAATTCAAGATTACTGAGGACCATAAACTAAACTTGCAATGTCACAAGGCTCGACTGTCCAGCCATACGAAGTGACGTCGGATCGGGCGGAGATTACAGCGTTATCAGCGAGCGAGTGGGTGTGGAGGCTCCAGCTCCAGCGACACGGCGCGGCGCGGCGCGGCGGCCTCCAGTCCTGGTGCTGGAATGCGACTCAGCTTAGTTTTAGGCCAGCAATTACCTTCTGAGCTCGCGGCGCACACACACCCAGCTGACACACACACGCGTGCGCGCACGTGTCTGTTCGCGTATTTGCGGGACGCTGTCGAACAACGACACCCGTCCTCTTGTGATCTGCTGATGAACTGTTGACTGGCGTGTGAAAGATATTTCCAGTTTTCAAGCAATTCTATGACAAATTGAGCGTTACAGTCATCGAATTCTTGTATGGCATTTTTACAAATACTATACACAGTAGTCTATTTCCATCGGTGGTTATGAAGAGAATAGTTAGTTTAGAAGTATAATAAGAACATTCTGGTTCTGCCACATTAATTGGAAAATCCGTATCTTAATATTATCGCGGTTTATGAATTTATTGAATTTTTAATGAAAAGTAAACAATAATAATTTAATCTAGTTATATAGGCCCTACATTAGACTATATGTTTGAAAGTATGGCCATTTGAGAACCTTTTATTATTGTCCTTTACAATAGTCTCCATTACTAATTAGTTAGTTCTTATTATTAATTCAACCACGGTTGAGATTATTCGTTCAGATCCTTGTTGCAGAATGTATAATTTCACACATTCGTTCAGATCCTTGTTGCAGAATGTATAATTTCACACATTCGTTCAGATCCTTGTTGCAGAATGTATAATTTCACACATTCGTTCAGATCCTTGTTGCAGAATGTATAATTTCACACATTCGTTCAGATCCTTGTTGCAGAATGTATAATTTCACACATTCGTTCAGATCCTTGTTGCAGAATGTATAATTTCACACATTCGTTTAGAGAAAATTGTTCCATATTTTCAAAACAGCTCGATGGCCTGGAGGTGAGTTAACATCAGGTTTCAAGGATACCGAAGGAATGCGTAAACAAGTTTGAATTATTTACGCAACACACCTTGACCATTTGGACGGATAAACTTGTTTTTACGAGTTCCATTTGTGTTTGTTCCTTTTTGGCCCACTCAATTACTCATCTGTATATTCTATTTTACCTTTTCAAAATGTTAATGTGATTCTGTTCACTTTTACTTCCTCCCACCTATACGATAGTACATATTAGTTTTAAATATTGTTTCCATTTTACTATACTGCAATGTCTCCAAAACCCCATCTCTATATTTGACGGTAGTCAAGTGATCTCTCAGTGGAAAATAAATAGCTATAATCGCTTAAAATATGTTTTTACTTTTAAACAACCTACTGTTAATTCTTTCACTTTAAACCAAAATGACTTTCTGTCTCAACAAAGATATTTACAAATTATATTACTAAACAATATAATAAAAGAATTTTCCTGCGACTTTGTGGATTTGTAGCATTATTTAACCATAGCATCGGTTAAACGATGTTATTATCAACTCTCTTTATTTTTTTATTTTAATCTAAATGATTTAGCTGCAAAATCCTATCGAAATGGATCATTCTTTCTTGTGAAAGAAAAGTTATTAGTATAGGAATTATTGCTCTTTCACTTTCTTTGCTTCTGCAATTTCTGGGAATCACAGCAGACTCTCCCACGAGCCCACGTCGCGTGCGTCAAGGACCGCACACTCAAGGTGGGTTTGGCGTTACCTACTTCTCATCACCATCAGACCATCAGACCAAGACTGGTGGTTTTCAAATTAACGTAGTTTCAAAAATAAGATGACTTCTGCCGGATAACTTCAGCCCACCAATACCTCACACTGTTTGAGGAGAGTGGTTCTGATGTTAGGAATGCAGTTTCCTTCTACGGCAGCAAATTTGAGTTCCCGACGCGGCGTTGACCTTGACTGAGACCTTCCAGTGACCTTCTGGCGACCTTCTCTCGTCATCGCCGCCACTGCCACTCAGCCATTTCACTATCTTTGTCGTCGTGAATTACGCTTCAGATATCGGATTCATTTATGCGGTCGAATTCTTGTAAGTAGAAAACGTTCTATTGTTTTGCACACTATCGATAACTGGTGATACTCAGGCCACTCCGCAGGATCAGGATTAGCGAATGTATTCAGTAGCTGTAGTAAACAAATTATTAAATATCAATAGTTAAAGTTTCAAAAAAACACTGTAAATCTTCCTGGGTTAATGTGATATTACTGAATGTTGATTTGTTCACGTTATTACTAACTGAGCGAGATGCGTTCTGTTACAGTTCATTCCTTGCTTGCTATTCAGATCAATATTAATTTATCGATTACGTTATCGCCATACGGTAATCCAAAAGTTCCAAAATGCCATTAAAACCATAAGTATCATAATTAATAGTTTAATAATAACGTCTAAATTTCTAACAAAATAGTATGGCAGATATTTTAGCATGAGAGCTATCTCAAATTGAACTTTAATGAAAATATAAATTTTCAGTTAAAATATTTTAAACACAGATGTCTCAATAAAACAATATAAAGTACTGTATATCTTTAATCGGCTACAGTAGGCCTTTAGGGGCATATTTTAAACCAATTACATAACGACGGTTGTCACACCCCATAATCAACGAGTATCACCTGCTTATCGATCAGCTGTGAACAATCGTTACTTCCTACTACTTCCGGTGTCCTGCAGCCTCTGCCGCCACCAGTTCGATATTATGGTCGATGTGTGGATGACGTACGCGTGCTATGCTTACGGCATTGGGTCTTATAAAGGTAAATATTGTAACTATTTTGAATGTTGTATTGAGACACTATGAAAATAAAGCAGTGGATTTAATTTATGTATAAAAAACATTTAGGATGTGTGGCTATGTTGAACATTGGACAGTTAATAATAACAATGAAAATATATTTTTTACGTCTACCTGCTTTACATAAAAATAATTTATTATTTGAATTAATTCAAATCATTAAATAATAATAAACAAAACAATAACTAAAACAGTAAAGTTATAATGGTTTTCAATTATTAAACCGTTTTTATTATAATGAAGTATGAACCTTTACACTAAAATATTATTTCATTGAAGCGCGTGGGTAATAAGGATAAAGAGTTTCTCATCCAAATAAAAAATATCATTAAATCTGATGTAGGCATACAACTTTAGAACAAATATTTTAAAACGATATTAGTTTCTTAGTGTTTATTGTTGTAAATATAGTAGATTAGATTAAGTTAAATATCACTCGTACATCGTATAGCTTGAAAGTACGCTGCGCCTTCAATTGCTGCCTGCAAGTTGTCGTACACATCAGTGACGGTATTGCGTTTCTTCAGCTGAAGGTATGCCTTAAACTCTAAATACTCATCTTCGCTGTTTAAAACATCGTAAAATTTGTATGTATATTTTTTGTAACTTTTAATTTTTTACTAGTGAGAGTGTATCGATCTCAAACCTCGGACAGTGAACGTGCTAAAATGGAAATTGTTAAGTTTCCATAAGCCATGAGAGCGGAGGCATACGTTATCTTTAAGGGTAATGTGATGTAATGCACGAGAAATCCATAAAATAATAATGAATTTAAAAAACTCAAATTCTTGTGGATATGATGGTATAAGCCACAAAATTGTCCGATGTTGTGCCGATTACATTTGTGAACCTCTCGCAGATGTAATAAACACCTCTTTGTCAGAGGGAGTATTTCCTAGCGTTCTAAAACAAACTATAATTTGCCCCATTTTTAAAAGCGGGAATTCCAAACTCCCTGAAAATTGGCGTTCGATTGCAAACATTTCAACTATTTCCAAAATTTACGAGCATGTTTTCGCGTCCAGACTCTTAAAATATTTACTAAAAAACAACCTATTATGTAAAGAACAATTCGGTTTTGAAAGAGGGAAAGGTACAATTGACGCCACTGTCACAAAGATTATCAGCGCGCTAAATAGCAATAAAAATAAAGCTGTAGGGGTGTTTCTAGATTTTCAGAAAGCGTTCGATTGCTTGGACCACAGCGCGCTTTTTGAAAGACTTTACAACATGGGAATTAGGGGTTTATCTCTTAATTGGATTAAATCATATCTACAATTCAGAACTCAAAGCGTCAAAATTAGCCATGACATACAATCCGGAAAATTAGAAGTAAAATTTGGCATTCCTCAGGGCTCGGTTTTGGGTCCCATCCTATTTATTTTATACACAAACAGCATTACTAAAACTTTCGAAAATTTGAATCTAACCATGTACGCTGACGATGTGGCTATCCTATTTGAAAATAAATCGTTGGATAATCTTGAAATTGACAGTTTTCTTAAATTATCAAATCTTTACCAATATTTTAATTACGGTACAATAATTTACACGTAAATCCAAGCAAATCAAGCTGCATGCATTTTTCAAAAAGTAACCGTACTGAATTCAGTCCTGGAATAATTATGAATGATTTTGAATTACCCTTAGAATCGGAAGTAAAATACTTGGGGATAATATTTGATCGGTCATTTTCCTGGACACCTCATATTAATGCGCTGTGTTCCAAGCTGTCCTCTCAATTGTTTTTGTTAAGTAGATTTGCGCAATATCAAAATTTATTTCTCATGAGGTTGATATATTTTTCCCTCATTGAATCAAGATTACGGTATGGAATTATTCTTTGGGGATCTACATCACAATCAAACTTTATACGCGTTTTTAGGCTCCAAAAAAGAGCAATTCGAATTATAGCCGGAACCCATAGGAGATCACATTGTAGAGTTTTTTTCAAATCGGTAGAAATTTTAACGTTACCTTCCATTTATATTCTTGAAATTCTAATGTATTACAAATTTAAATCAACCACAATAGTGACCGGTACCGACATTCATAATTATAACACAAGGTACAGGCACCATCATAGACAAACTCCACACAGGTTAGAACTAGCCGCTTCACTTCCTCAGAATATTGGACCAAAATTACTAAATAAATTACCTGAAAATATAAAATCAATTACTTCTGAATCAAAATTCAACTAAAGAAATACCTTTTGGAACGTGCCTGTTACTCTATTAGTGAGTTTTTGGAGTAGGCCTTTAACAGAAATATTAACAAAAAAGGGCATTGGTTTGTTGGTCTGCAGAATTTTGTTTTTTACCATTTTTCATTCATTTTTTTTAAATTTATCTATTAATTTTTACTGTGGTGTAGTTGTGTTTTGTGGTGTTTAAGTTTGACGTTTGTAATGCAATTTATATTGTCTTACTACAATAAAGAATTTTTGATTTTGATTTTGATTTGATGGTGTTGTTGCAGACATGTCGCCGGTGCGGTGGCGGAGACGACGCAGCAGTCAGGACCAGGACCTTCACCTGTACAACATCAGACAGCAGCTGGTCGTCGTGTCCGACCACAGGTCAGCAACATCACCGCGCACACACGCACACACACACAATATAGATGATAATATGGCTCGATGATTAGAGCAAATGGCAGTGGCGCACCTACGGGTGCCACAGGTGCTAAAAGCGTCCCAGTAAGGAATTTACTCTACTACATTTTTTAATCGTACATAATTTCTAAATATATACTCATTTTTATGAACCAATATTTTAAAAAGTTTTGGCGATTTTAATTGTATTGAATTTGATAAGTATTTCTTTTTCAGTTTTTCTACATTCGTGTTTTGAGTTGTAGTTAACAGAAATTTGAAACAACAATAAAATAAAGTACTCTCTGACTAAAAAATTACACTGAAAGCCTATGAAATGTGTAAGGTTATGGTTTAGTGAATAGCAAAAAAGGAAAAAACACATCAACAAAAAATCCTAGGTGCGCCACTGGTTGAGATTGGGGAATAAGAGATTCGTGAGAAAAAGTGTAAGTGTAAATCGTTCAAGACATGACAAATTCTGAATATGCCTTTGGGATAGAAAATTCATTCATAAAACTACGTTACAGTAAGTGTGATGATGTTTTTATAAAATGTAAAGTAATTTATTGATTTAAAAATACATCCTTGGACAATCCTGCATTGTTCAGTCACTTCCTCAGTGTAGGCTACGTCAAAATTCATTATTAATTTGATATCTCTGGTGCTGGGAATTTAAAATAATGGAATCATTTACGAATTTGTTGTACTACTGTGGAGGTACCTTTCAGTAAGTGTTTTGCTCTGGTCTTATAGTCGCCAAGATCTTGATGAATTCACAGGTCCCATAACTAAATAGGATAGACGACATCAAAAGACGACTTACGTAAACATCCTTGTTTGATATGGCTGTTTACCTTCATCTAGGTCCACTCCCTCCATGATGACCACGACGGGGACCCCCAAGACCCGGAGGACGTCTCTGGGCAAGGAAGTGTGCGCTCGGGAAAAACGCAACCCTCTCCTGGAGAAAGTCAAGAACACTAAGCTCTCCTGTTTCCGGTCCACCGGCAATATGGCGCCTATAACCGGCGACCTCACCGACTGTCAAAGGTGGGCATTCAAGTCTGGAGGTATGTGCGAAGGAGGAGGAACGTCGTAGTTGAACATGTTGGTCATCCACCACGACTAATTTTGTCGATCAATCTAGGAATAATACAGACCATAATACTAAATAATACCTATAATACCTTAATACCTAATACTAACCTCTAGGTTAGAATTAGGTATTATGGTATTGTTGGTAATTTATATTAAGTATAGCTACTTACCTAATTTTTTTGTGTAAACACAGTAAAATTGAATATAAGCTCATTTCATACAAGAAGGTTACATTAGCAGGGGTATGAGTTCAAGGGACATTAACTGCATTGGCGGTTGAGTGCCTGTTTCCTGGATAGTGTTCAAGAGCAATAGATCTGTTTATTAAATAGACATTTTAACTCAAACAAGTGATTCTGTTACAGCCTCCTCGAGAGATCACTGTCCCGCCGCATGGCCGCCTCCATCGACGATCTAATCGACGACGACGTGTTCTTCAAGGACGTGCCCGCCAGGGGCGCTGGTGTCGGCGCCACTGCCACCTCCAACTCGTGCTCAGTGATAGACCGGCTGGACGGCGGCTCCGGCCCGGTGGCGGTGACGACCATGAGCGGCTCCTGTCTCTCGGCCAAGCTGAGGGCCATGTCGGAGAAATACCTCAAGTGTTCGACGCACCGCTTCCTCGCCAAGCTGTACAGGACCAAGCCCGACAGTGAGGTTCCCAGGGCAGAGCCTTCCAAGGCGAAACTCAGGTACAATAACATCAAGTCTATTGCATCCCGAATAGTAAGCAGTAAACTATATACCTATTTTTTTATGATATTTATTTTGTACCACATCATTAAAATGTATTAATTTTAATTTTCAACATAATTGTACACAAAATTACATTGCGTATATTTTATTTCTAAAATAACTAATACATTTATTTTTTTAAATTTTGATAAACAAAAATGTAGGTATATGTTTTTTGAAACATTATTCCAAACATACTATATCCTTTATTATTCTATAATACCGGTATATGAGAACATAATGGAAGCAAAAATACAATTAGGTAATTCCACAACATCATTTCACATTAAACTTTATAGTTATATGTAGTGGTTTTACTAAGCTCCTAAGCATCCTTCCCTCTTTATTTGGCAGGAGTTTCTCTTATGGCGCATTGCCTGGAGTAGAGGAGTTCCAGCGTCGCCACAACCCTCTGTACACAGAGGATGAGGACGACTGCCTGACAGTAGGGGTGGGAGGCGGCGTGGAGGACTGTGACAGCGGTATCCTGGTCAACGGGAGCATCACTGGGTCTCTGGGCGGAGGCAGGGCAAGTTTCCGAGGGTCGAGTCACACTCGCAGCGCCTCGCAGGACCAAACCAGCCTATCTGTTACAGGTAACACTAGTAATTATTTTTCCACTCATTAAGATTTAATATAAAAGATTGTCTTCTCATGTATCTTTCCTTGACCACTTAAATCAAGAGGGTAGGGCACTTTAGTGTGTCCCTAGAGTGTGTATGTAGCCTATGCAAACTTCATGATGTAGCTTCTATTATGGCTTTGAATACTTGGTGTTTTTAATTAGAGTGACTCACCTGTAAGTACCAAAAATCATGAAAACTCCTCACAACACATGAGAGTGGCGAAAAAACTTCAGGGCCTGAAAAACACTAGAAAATGTTACTAGTCTCTGACTCAAGGAAACAAGTGGGAATGCACAGTGTTATGTGCTCTATCTGTGGATACTCTACTCCTGTGTTGAAACATTTTTTAAAGTGAAGTTAAACAGTTTAAACTGATTAATTACAATAAAAAATTAACCACAAAACTATTTTGAAGACTTAATAACTCTGATGGAGTTTTGGATGAATTTGATACCTTTTCAACAAGATATTTTAAATCATTATGGGAAGATGTACCGTAATAAAGTATAATATTTTACTTAACTGCAGATAGATTATTGCAGCCAGATTAGTACCTATTACCTCACTGAAGGTGGTTTCGTCGGTGACCTATTCAATTCCCCCATCAATTGAACCAATTAAGCTACACTGTCTGGCTTTCTAAATTGTTCATGAATCCAGATCAAGTTGATAAAAGTACTCTAATATACATAAATTTTATAATCTCAAAATACTTCATTTGCAAAAAAATATTTTTAACTAATAATTATCTAATAATTGTCTTATAATTAATTATCTAGTAATTATTAATTATTATAAGAGCTAGTATCTATCCAGTTTTTAAACTATAAAAAAGATAGTTATTGTTATGACTAAGTATTTACCTGAAATCATAATCAAATAAATACAAAGTCGATAACATTTAATTTTACTTCAACTTATTTGCAATAGGTTTAATCAATGACCATATAAAGTAACTAATATTGATTTTAATTTTTTTAATTTCTTTCTGAAAAATTACTTCCACAGAGACCGGTAACATGTTTAGTAAAACTTTCAAAAATGTTCACTAGTATAATTCTAATTTGTTTTTGAGGATTCATTACTTTATTTTAATGAGGTGTGGTTCTGTTTAAAGTAAACCAAACCTTCTCCTAAAGGTCTAGAATAACAAAAATAAGTTTCTCAATAGTGGGTGCTTTTGTTTTCATGCAGAAGCATTACAAATAGACCTTGCACTACAGTAAGATACACAGACAGACAGAAATTGCAATAAGACCCATTAGGGTTTTCTGCATGGGGTATAAAACCTAAAAATAATCAAAAATATCATGATTCCAACCATTGTACAGAAAATTAAAGCTTTAATTTTATTTATATATAGAATAATATATTACTTATAGTTAGTTTTTAAAATAACTATAGCATTAAATCGACAAAATCTAAATCGATTGATACTATTCATAGCTTTAGGTGTAATGTACTGTATTATGAAATCAATACTTGGTATTCAATATTAATCTTGTACATTTTTAAATTAAATAATTGGTTACAAAATAAACAACCACACATTCAACTTTATCAAAAAATTCATTAAATATATAATGACACACAAAACAACAAATTTGACACAACCAGGATATATTAAACCAACTGTTCAACCAGTGAAAAATGTTATATGGGTAAAACAGGACTTTCAATTAAATCATGCTTCAAAGAAAATATTTAAGCCTTCAAAAGTAACAACAGAACAGCAATGAAATCCAAAAAAGGTCTAATAATGAACTCTACACTCTAATTTGTCTACTCTAAGAATGCCTAATTTACATACATACCCATACAATTTATTAAATAATCATAAACATATAAACGACGTGAACAACCCTACATTTGGAAAAATCGCCGAATTAGAAAAAATAACCCACTACTCTGTATCATATGTTTAACATATGATATAAATCATATCTTATCAACATATCAACATATTTTTAGGGTCATCTGCTGGCCTAACAGTTAGCGTCTTGAACTTAGGTGCAATAGGGACAGATCCAATCTCCGGGATGTCCACAAAATTTACATGAGAATATTCAATAAATAGTGAACTTCGAGGCTGCATAGCTTGGGCTGAGCCTACCAGCCTGCCATTGGCAAAAATGATAAAAAAACAAATGAAATTTAAACTAGGATTGGAAAATGTGGTCAATAATTACGATAAAAAAGGAGTTCTAATTTTTATCCTTATTATTATATTACAAAAAGTAACCCTGAATTGTGGATATTTTAATAGATTTTTTTATTAATATTGATTCTTATATCAATAAATATTTAAATGAATCAACACTCCCTTTACATGTTGGATTCCTTTATATGCTATATAGCAATTTGATAAGGAATCCTTAGATATGTGAAATCAAGCGACCATTTTAAAGTTCTGTATGAACTGTACTTACTTACTGTACTTACTTGTTAGGTTTATCAGTCTCTACAAATACTCTATTCATCTGAATGATTCAAAATTACAAGTACAAACTAATCTGTTAGATGTCACAAATTCATCCATATTTCAATTACCAGAGTATTTAATTATTCTGTAGAGGAGAGGCCGGGAAGTTCAGTGCGATGTCGGAGTATTTCACCACGACCCTCTTCCATCTCTGAGGAACCCGAGCCTTTAAGTCTGACAGATAAGCAGCGGAGCCGCCAGCGTAGTGGGAGCAGTCCTCCACCACTGCCACCCGCACACGACACACCCTCTGGCCCCCGACAGGTGAGACTGGTGCGTCTCAAGCGGGGTCATGTGGGGGAGGAGCTGGGTATCTACATCGCCAAGACCAGGCTTGCCAAAGAGGGCACTGTAGGCTACATCATCGCTCACATCGTACCTGGTGGATTAGCTGATAGGTAAGAGTGTACCTCATGTCATTCATCCTTACCAGTACCAAGAGTATTTTTATTTGACAGTATCAGTATGTAGACTGAATGGTAGTTACAGTAAAAACCAAACCATTTTAACTTTCATAAATTATTTTAGATTGTACCTGTTCAGAATCCTAATGAAAATATGTAATATTTTGTGTATACAGGGTGTTTCAGAATTCCCTACCAATACTCTAGGGCATTGTTCCTGGGTAAGAAACATATCTAAATATCATATTTAAATTGTCCGGAAGTCTTCGGTTACTCACACAGCCTCCATTTCGTTTTTTTCACTGTATGTCAAGGAATGCGACTAAAGTCTGCCACAACAATTTTAATGACAGTAAGCAGGCGGAGACTGTTGCATTGTTGTGGCAGACCCAAGTCGCATGCCTTTACATGCACTGCAACTAAGCTCTAGCGGTCACCTATCACTAAAGCTACCATATCTCAGTTATTATTTGTCTAATTTAAAACAATTTGGTGTCAATTGATTTGTAATTACACCACCTAAAAAAAGTTATTCTTGTAAATTTTCTATTCAATCAACGGTTCACGAGTTATTTGAGAAACAAAATTTTAAATAGCCGCCATTTTGTTTTATGAATTTGAGAAATTGTCATAATTTTTTTGTAGCTTTGTCTATTTGCCATAAATGTTTGTGCAAAGTTTCAATTCTGTACGTTTAACCATTATTAAAAAAAATATTATAAGTGAAAAATCAAAATGGAGGATGTGTGAGTAACTAAAGACTTCCGGAAAATTTAAATATGTTATTTAGATATTTTTCTTACCCAGGAACAATGCCCTAAAGTATTGGTAGGGAATTCTGAAACACCCCGTATATTAATTACTGTACAATGAAAAAGGTTATTTTTTAATATATATTTTTTTACATTTCAATATTTTTTTTATTTTATTAAATTTTACTTTAGTTTTTTTAAGCTATTATGTACCATTATTTACAATAAAATATTTACAAATTATTTACAAATATTTACAATAAAATTAATTGTGGATGACATTTTTCAAATTTATAAAAAAAATTTTATTGCAGGGAAGGTTCGCTGATGATAAACGATGAGATAGTGAATGTGAATGGTAGAAGATTGCGAGGCCTGACAATGTCAGGTGCCAGGGAGGTGTTGCTCAGTGGTCCGAATGAGGTGGACATCGTGATATCAAGAGGGTGCGATCCCTCGACTCCCCTCCAACAACGCCCCTCACGACACCCCTCTATGCCGGAGAGCTCTGTAGACTATGAAAACGTCATAGTCCTGCCGCAGGAACAAACCAACAACAAACGATCTGTCTTCCTCAGTCAACTACTCTCTGAAGACTCCCCTTCAGAAATGAAGGAGAACACTCCGTCTTCGGAAAAAGTGATTAGAAAGAGACATTTCCAAAAGAACAGCAATAGTATAAACCACAAGCTGTTAAGGAAAGCTATAGCAAGTTACTCAGGTAGCAAGAGCAGTTTAGATAAGGACACAAAAAGTGAAAGTAGTTTTTCATGTGAGAGTCCATCTCCTGAACGTTTTGACATTGAATCAACAGCAAATTTTTGTACACTCCCTCGAAGACCACGGTCAACTATGTGCACTTTCCACACCTTCATATATGAGAAAGGTGAGTGACCATATTTCTAATATTCTAAGTCAGATGAAAACTTAAGATGTTGTTTTAAACAATAAACTTTAGACTATAACATTCTCTAATACGTTAAAATTGTTTTTTACATGTATTATATTGTGTGTGAAAAAGAACTAAAATGTAAAAAAGGCTAAAATAACCATCACTCCAAACAATAAACAATGTACAGACAAAACTCTAAGTTTTACTTATATTTTCTCAACAATATAAGACTTCACCATTAACAGTTCAAAAAATTAATCAAGTTAGTGTTTAAGTTTTATTAGTCTATGAATAATGGTTCCAGAGAAAAGTTAGTCGGTCAGTAGTAAACACAGTAGGTTGGCTGAGAATGTCCAATGTTATTTGTATGGAGAATACTAAATAATCAATTTCGATCCTTCTTATTTCTAAACTGTTTTCCAAGAAACTTGCTTTGAAACTTAATGTCACATACCTCAACAAAAGACATGCAAAAAAGTTGTTATTACTCAGGGAACGTGGGACAGTTCCAAAATTTTCAACTGGTAGTAAGAGGTTGGCTTAAAAAAATGTATGACTATTATCGCAGAGGACACCATTTTTGAAATGGTATATTTTTTATATGTTATTATTGTAAACATTAAATAATATTATAGTTTTTATAAAGATATTTATTTATTTTACTTTTTATTTTATTGTTTATTTATTTTACAGTAATTTTAAAAGGAAAAATGTGAAGTTCACTGATACTGTTTCATCTTGTTTAAATGAAATTATTAACAGCAATCTAAATATAGTATGTATACTTTTAGATTGGATTATGAACACTGTTTTAAATTTTGATATGAATTATAATCCTGTTTTCAGTCTGCCTATTCTATGTGAAAGGTCAATGACAATACTGGTAATGCTCTTGAATCTTGGTCAAAATACTAAATGCAAAGTGCCTCATCCACTTTTCTATTCTAGGCCCTGGAAAGAAAAGCTTGGGTTTCACGATAGTTGGTGGGAAGGACTCCCCACGAGGGCCTATAGGAATATTCATTAAAAGTGTTCTGGAAAACGGTCAAGCAGCTGAAGACGGCAGATTAAGAGAAGGTAATTCATGTATTTCGCTTAATTTTACTTCCCTGCAAATACCATATTTACAATGGTTTTCTCTAAGTTAATTTCAAACTGGTCATTATGGTGAAATGGTGACCTAAGCAGGTAGGTATTGTAAGCCAAGTATGAATAAGAAATGAATGTAGGATGATTGTGGCGTGATATTGTAGTGTTTTTATTCCCTAAGGATGTAATGTTCCTTAGACAGAATTGTCTATTAATAGCCCAACAGTCAATAGCATATCTTAAGGACCTAGAGTTTAACAAGGAGTCCGGACCACTGCCTCTAAATCA
This sequence comes from Nephotettix cincticeps, assembly GCA_023375725.1. NCBI lineage: Eukaryota > Metazoa > Arthropoda > Insecta > Hemiptera > Cicadellidae > Nephotettix > Nephotettix cincticeps. Next base: position 118,146,230 of record CM041786.1, on the reverse strand, counting down.
CGAACTGGTCTAATTAAGAGGACAATTCATGAGGAGATCATTATGAGGACAAGTAGCTACAATGATAGAACAAAATACAAAATAATACAAATAATAATAATACAACATAGTAAAGAAATAACAAGCCATTTAAGAATACCTTTCATTTATGGTAAAATTAGATGAAAGGTTACCATAAATATGTGCAACAATTAATATCCTATATTTAATTTAAATTTGAATGCATCAATTAAAAAAATTAAATATATAGCAAGCAGCCTCCCTTTAAGTCAGAAAAAGTGTATGATTTATAATCTAGGAGGAACCAATTACTATACTTGGTTTTATAGAAAACAATAACAGACATTCATTTTGCATTTGAAGGTAAAACTGATAAGATATCTGAGTGGAACCCATTGTCCTACAGATATTGATAAAGTTAATGGTGTATTCAGTATGTAGGCTGTCTGGAAGATAGTGTCTTTGCACTTCATTCTCAACAGACATGTTACCTATCCAAAACATGTAAACATTATGATATAAGGTGGTTTGTAGTTTATACATTTAGTTAATAAAAAAAATGAAGGCCTATATTTATATTGATAAATTAAGTTTGAAATATAAAAAATATTATATTTTGACATAAAGGAATAATGACAAATATTATACAGTATAAATGAATAAGATGGTCTGATGATTATGAAATTACCTAGTACATCTTTTTGCATCAGCTGCAATTAGTAAATTTTATCTAACTATCTTAAAGAATAAAACCTTTTTCAACATTTAAGAAAAAGGTCAGTTCATTATTGTCAATAAGATTCATTTGGAGAACTGGCAACTGTAGCAAAATTCAGTTATTTTTGAAAATGTGACTTAGGTTAATGACATTTCTACAATGTACATTGCATGTGACAGGTGACGAGGTTCTGGCAGTCAACGGCCATGTCTGCCACGACCTGACACATGCCAACGCTGTGGCTTTGTTCAAGAGCATCAGGGCCGGTCCTGTAGCCCTCCACGTGTGCAGGAGGATCAGAGTCAAAACGTAAGTTATCAGAAACACAGTGGACCCTAAGAGTTCTCAAGCACACCCTAGAGTAACTTTTATACTGATATTTACTTTTTATGTCTTTGAAACATAGAATTGTTCTTACAACTAAGAGAGGACAAACACTAACAGAGGATAAAAAAATTTACAAACTTATACACATAACACAACAATAGAACAACTCTTAAAGACGGACAACAGTGCGTAAAAGCCCTCATTTATTCAAACTTAGAAGTTTTTAAGAGTGTCTATTTTTTATCTTCTGTTCGAAAAAGAATACATAAAGAGCTCTTAAATTACTTTTAAACTGTATTATAGTGTATGTTTGGATTTGAGTAAATAACTGAAATATAGTTAAGGAAAATCATATTCTCTTTAAATCAGACAAGTTGTGGGTTGGGATGACAAAAATTCACCTCCCATGGATCAACTTAACACTGTATATTGGGACGAAAACAGTTAAGTAAAATTCCTAACCATTAAAAAAATTTCTCCAACAAAGCTAAAAAATGTTTAAATCAACAACAAACAATATTAACATTGAATTTTATTCCATGGATTATTATTTTAATGGAAATTGGGCATGTTGATATTCATTAAATTCCTCATTGTTTTAGTGTTAAGTACCGGTAACTAAATTGTTGACTAATTAAATATCCTATCATTGTATTATGTAATGACTTTCTCTAAGTGAATACAGAATACAGTATTTATTATTGAGTATTAGGACTTTTTAAATTATGTGCCTTAAATTTTATTAACGGGAGTGTCTTGGGTCGTAATCTATTCATCCTGGCCTGGTGCTCAGCATTGTACATATTTTATACAGTATTGTCAAAAAAAATTATTTTTTATACCTGGGGGGCCTCTAAACAAAAAAAATTACTTCTGGGGCTATATGATGTTATGAAGAACAAAATAATAACTTTATTTTCTCTAGGAACAAATATGTAAGTCAATGTGACAGAAAAAATGTAACAAAATAGTTTTAACAATTTCAATAAGGAGTATTTTTAATTGACTTAAAAGCACAATAACTTCAGTTCAACTTGTTTCAGGTCAGATAAAGCCAAATCTTGCACAGACCTGGCCATCAACACCAGCTGAGGATTGGCCATCTACTTCGACGACAACTTGTACTAGTCATTTGTCCATTGTTACTCGACTGTTATTTGTTATGGTGTAAATAAATGTTGAATTTGACCTAATGGTTATATAGCGAATATTTATGCATCTAAGGTCTATGTGTCCTTAACCATACCACAGAGAGAATTGATTTCTCTATGCTATACATATTATAGGCTATAATGAAGATAAATATAAAAGTTAAAGATCTCTACATTTTGTTTGCATAGTCAATGATTTACTGAACTCACAAGAACACTTGAAATTTAATGGTCAAAGTAACTTTAAATACCTCCTTTCATTCAATAAATATTTTACCTTTAAATCTATGAAATGTGATTTAGAACCATAGTCTAGGCTGTCTTATAGAGTATTTATTTAGGGCTTTCATCCCAAGTTCACTCAGATAATTGGAATTGTGTTCAAACTTTTATCAATGGGATATTGTAGTTTTCAATAATATACTACTGTAAATAACTAAGCCATAATAATAATTAATTGTTTGGATCACAATGTAAAAGTAATATCAGGCAGTGATGCAGATCTAATTCAACAAAGACTATAAGGCAAGAATCAGTTTGGTTTATAGTTAGCTATACAAGGTTGAATTTTGTTTGTGTGAAGATACTTTTCCATTCCGCTTTCCTGTGAGTGCTACTTATCTGGCATCATCAATCACTCCAAATTTTCCTTCAGTCTTGAAAGCATGTTATTTTAAAGTTGTGGTAATATTAATAGTGTCACGGTTTTTAGATTTTAGTATTACTTTTTTATAATGACATTGCAAGTTATGTTTGTTCTTTCTAAACTTAACTTAATATCTATTTATATTTAAAACATAAAAATATTTGGAATGAAAAATTAACTGAAATTATATATTTTGGAACGTGAAATTTTTAAATTTTTATAATGGATTATACCATGGATTTACACAGTTTAATCCATTGTTAAATGTTTTATGTGTTATACATGTTATTACTTGCTCAAATGCCATATTTAAAGTTAAAGATGCATAAGATAAGGATGTGAAAAATAGTGAACTGGATCACAAGGAGATTTGACTGATGAAAACTTTTTGGAAAATAAGGTGTAACTTGGCATTTATAGAAAAATTTTAGAACGGAATTTCCAAAATTACAATTAAATTTTTATTTTGTAGAGGAAAACAAAATTGAGACACAATCTATGATTATGTTTAAAGCTGGTTTGTCCCTAAAGGTGCTAAAGACCCTTCTGCGTTATAATTAAATAACATAAACATAAATAAAAATTACCAAATATTTCATTCATTTATATTGGGACAGATCCTAAGGAGAATGTATATCAAAATGATAATTCAGTTATAATGACACCAAGAAATATATTATTGTTATCTTGTAACGGTATTTGTTATATAATAAAACTCTCAGTACGAAAATAAGTTTTTAATTGTTTACCCCAGTTTGGTTGCTGTATGTGGTATGATAAATAAGATTACGAGGGGGTACCCAAAAGTAACCGGAATTTGTTTGCCGAGGGCAGAGCTTTGGTAGTACGGGTGAGCGCCACTAGGGCGTGTCTAGCGCAACTCTTTGCCACTGCCAGTTCAGTGTTCAGTCCCGTGCGGTTCGTTGAGATAGCACATTCTGTTCATCTGTAGCGTCATTTTTTGCCGTAGCTGTTTCACTGTTGCTTCGTTTTTTATGATGGCAAGAACAATGCTGTGAAATTTTTTTCTTTGTAAAACCGCTACTGAAACTATTTTAATGTTGAAAACTGCTTACAAAGATGATGCTTTGGGGAAAACTCAAGTATATGACTGGTTTTCTTGATTTAAAAATGGCGACCTTTCGATTGATGACAAACTTTTTTCCGGACGTGCATCAACTGCCCGAATTGATGAAAATATCGAAAAAATGTGAGAGCTTGTGCTCACAGACAGTTGATCAACTGTCAGAAATTAGTACAATAACTTGGAGCTCGGTTCAGCGAATTTTAACTGAAGATTTAGGAATGAGACGCATTGATGCCAAATTTGTTCCTCAGGCTCTGACTGACAATCAAAAATCACGTAGAGTCGAAACATGTCATGAACTGAAAGAACACCTCAGAATCGATCCAGATTTTCTTTCAAAGGTTACTTGTGATGAATCATGGAAAAAAATAAAATTTCACAGGGGGGTTGTTCACTTAAACTTGCCATCATAAAAAACGAAGCAACAGTGAAACAGCTATGGCAAAAAATGACGCTTCAGACGAACAGAACACACAAGCTCAACGACCCACACAGGACTGAACTGGCAGAGTTGCGCTAGACATGCCCTAGTGGCGCTCACCCGGACTACCAAAGCTCCGCCCTTGGCAGACAAATTCCGGTTACTTTTGGGTACCCCTCATATGATTAAGAACTCTTTAGCACAGTTCTGTTGAGAACTTACAGAAATATGATGGACATTAAGGAGCATAAAACAGTTACGGTATCATTAATTTTACTTGAACAGTGGTGAATCTAACACATTGATTCAGTTTGTTGTTAATTTTTTTTACTAATACGAAAAGGTTACTTCACTGTCTCAAATATAATATACATTGTCCGGCTTCCAGGTTTGATTGGCAAATTATCATTTTAAGGTCATATGTCAGGCGACAGGAGGAGGTAAAGTCTTTTATATTTACATTCACTACATAATTGCAAACATTTTGAATGATTATCCTGGACGTGTCAAAGGCAGGTCCTGAGAGAGCAGTTACACGTAAATCCGTTCACAGTATTCAGAAACATAGCATAGTATTTAGAGGCATAGCAGTGGTTAAGCCCTACACAATGAAGAATAACCAATAACCTCTTTATATAGGTTGGTATTAGGTTCAGTACCTAGGAATGACGATGCATTCCAAGCTGATATTGATGAGTGACGTTGTTCATCAGTCACCTGAATATAATGAATGCTTAAGGGTATGTGGGCACTCATGATGTCCAGATTAGCAGGATCTCTATGAAGTGTAAACTCCATATTGCACTGTGGCTGTATGAGGTATTAGTTAGGCCTCAGGTTACCAATGGTCAAATACCAAACAAGTTACAGTTGACAAATTGAAAATTCTTGAAAGTCACACTCTACTAGCCACTGGAGCGTTTAGAAGCAGTCCATCTGTAGCCCTCAAGGTTGTCATTGGGCTTCTTTCTCTTGATTATTTTCATTCAAGCTGAGGCTCGAAAGTCAGCCTTATTAGTTCAAGGCTTCCTATATGGAGGGATGGCCTATCCAGAACTGGCCTTTAGTCAATATAACATAAGCAAAGTTATTGATTGACAAAGTGGGAATAAACCAACAACTATACAATATTTACAGTATTTATATTAAAACATAAATATAAATAATCATATAAAATACAATAATGCACAGTGATCAACAATATACAGACTATATTTCAATTTTTACACATTATCCTTACTAAGTTAACTGTTAAATACATTATTAGATTGGGTTCGAGATAGGTGTTCCAAATAAATGGAAAAATACAATTTATCGGTATTAATATGAACAGGACAGAGACTTATGCACTGCGTTGAAATAAAATACGCTAAATTTAATCTTATGATTAGTAAAACATTCAACATTGCTGATATCTCCTTAGTGTGTTTTTTTGTTAAAATAAATTACCGAAATATTTCATGTGATAAGTTCAATGATATACATTAAATGAAAATATTATAAAAGTTTTCTGATTAAAATTTGTGTATTAATAATAATAGGGATAGTGTGGAAAAAAAGACATGATTGAAAATGATATTGTTAAAGTCCTTTAATCCAGTCATTCAACCTTATGCTATCAACAGTCGGACACTCTGCTGTGCTAGCCACACTATCTGTTCAATATTAATATGTCATTGAAGTAAGAAGTTTGTTTACAGCCCCCTCTACTACCAATCGCAACCAATCAGCTAATTTTACGTCAACTGTCAAATCTTTTATGTTTTTGATTACATTTACATTGTTTATTATCATGGTTTTAGATCTGGTTGCCTTATACATGGGTTCTTTTGCGATATAATTTGAATAATATTATTTGTTAGTTCCTTAGTTCTGGTTATTAGTTAGTAAATAAATGATATAATTTTTTTAAACTCCCTTGCTACCTTATTTTGTTTTAGTATTGGACTAAATATTTTTAGTTAAAAAGCAAATCATAAAAGGCATTTCTTTTTTATTGGAAGGGGCGGATTACTCCCAAGGCACTTCAGCCGAAGCGGCATTTTGCGCTCCCCTGTTTGGGTGGTGGCATTATCACATAGCAAAAAGCCATTGGTGATTGGCGGGATTTGCCAAAGGATTTGCATAAAAGGCATATATGCCCTAACATTTTCAACAAAATATAAATTACAATAGTTTTATTCATATTAAGGAACATTATATAGGCCTAATAGATTTGTTAAAATAAATCAATTTAATTGTTTGTGAGGGAACCAAAAATAATAACTCGTTCAAAAGCTTGATATTGTAGCGAAGCGATTACTGAAAATCGTAAAATTTCATATAAACAAAAGATTACTTGTGAAAGTGGTGTTGTTTGCAAATCTTGCTAGAAGCTCTGTTAATGCTCTGGAGACTGACTTGCTGAAGAACAGATGACAAAGAGGAGATTGTCATGGTAGTTGTGGGGGGTATTAGACCGCACATTAATATTGAACAGACTATAACTGGGTTTAATTTGTTCAAAAGTGTTCATATTTTATATGTTTGAAATTTAATAACACAATTTGATATACTGTAGTAGTATTTGCATTTATAAAAATTACAACAGAAAGAGTTTGGTCACTTTAAAAAATCGAGCAATAAATAACTTAAAATGAAAAATGTAAAAGCCAGCACATTCAAAGTGTTATGTCAAACTTGACATCCAAGCAATTGGAAATGGTCAAGAAAAATAGCTTACTAAATAAAATGTTTCAAAAAATCATAACTAAATAAAATAATAGAATACAAAATATGGACTAATTAAAAATGATATATATCACAGCACAACGTTCTCTTACGATTGGGATTTTAGAAAGATAAATGTTTTAAACAATACTTTAAACATCTATCAAACATAATAACGAAACAGAACATGTAAACAACATATGAAGAAAGGGTTCAACAAGGTTTTTACATTCATGATATGCCACTATTAATAGTATTGTGAATTTGTACAATTTATACAAAATAACTAACAAATTTCACACTGAACATTAAACATTGCTTTTGATTTCACCTTTTAATTTACAATCAAATAAGGTTTAGGTTGAAATTTAACTAAATTAATAAAAATAATTCATTAAAAAAATATTCTTGATATTGTTACACAGAATTATACTTAATTTTATGGCTTGCAAAATTACTGTAATCTTCTAAAACATTAAAACTATTGTTAAAAAATTTTAATTGAACTTATAATAATTTATGTTCTCAGAAATATTTTTCTATAACTACAGCCTATAAAAAATTGTACAAAGAGGCAAGATTATTCTATTCTCCCTAAGCGTACCAGGCACTCCATAATTTGTTCGTTTTTCTTTGTTAGTAAATTGATTTATATAATTTACATTAAATGCATATCAGATATTTTAAATGAGTTTCAGTAGTCAATACAGAATAATTATTAAAATTTGTGGTCAAAATATAAAAAAACAATCAAAAACGTAAACCATTACTATATTATGATGAAGAAAACATTTCATCAAACTAAAGGAATGAATGGTGTAAACTGTTTTCAATTGATTTAAATGTACAGTATTTAGTTATAAATAAATATTTAATCTCCAGTACCTTGGATTAAACAGCCATCAAAAAACACAGTGACCTTAAAGTCATACAATATATCATACATAACAAAATATTTAAACAAAATTAGAATCCAATAAATGATGTCATGCAAATGAAATTGGAAAAACTTGATTTTAAAAAGGTTTTCAAAATTTGATCCCTTAAAATAAAAAATAAACTAAATAAGGTTAAACATATAAACACAGTAAATAAAATCTAATAATATCAAACACTAAAACTAACGTATCTAAATCATGTTTTGAGTATTTTTGTTCTAAATAATTATGTTTGACTTACATATAAGATTTACAGAACTTAATAAATTCAATTTTATGACAAAATATTAATATCCAGGTTCCAGATGCACATATTAAGTTTGTATTTAAAAAATAATATAGGAGCTCAACTCAATTAAAAATATATTGGTATTCAAATATAAGCTTGGCGTAAATAAATCCTAACAAGATTCAACTAAGACCAGCTTGATTCTATATGTGACTCTTTGAGGGTGGTGGTCACATAGAAGGACCCCACCCCCAGTGAGATAGGAACAGTATTGGGATACCGATTTGCACTGTATCATTTGGCTTCCTCATCAAAATTAAATGCACTAAATGCCTCAGTCCACTTGAATGGATCATTTTTAGATTTGTCATCTTTGTTCCTTGTCATGGTTCCACTAGAACCATCTGTACTGAAAAAATCATCATCGAAAGGATCACTACTACGAGCAAAGATATTAACAGATTCAGACTTCAAGGAACCAGATTCATTTTTACGAAGATTAGAAATTCTTTTAGACTCAACTAGTTTCTTTTCATTAGAACGCTTACTCACCAATTCATCACCGAAACTCTCAGGTTCAGTCTTGATTTTGCCTATATTTTGTTCACTATTGATAACTTTATCTTTTCTCATCAGATTTTTATCAACTTTATCAATAGCATTCTTTTCAAACTTAGAATTTCGTGGCTTATTAATGACATCACCAAAATTATCTCCTAAAAACACATCATCACTAGATTTTTGTTCTTCTATGTGCATTCTTTTATCACTTAATTCACTAGAGTTATTTCTATTGCTAGTTCGTCTTGTATCTGGAGGAGTGAAGTCATCTTCAAATGGTGAGTGTCTGCTTCTTGGTGTAGGAACCCTCCCATCTGAAGGACTGAATTCAGCACTGTCAGAAAACCCTTCTTTTCTTTTAATAACATCATCTGGTGATGATGAGTGGGGTTTTGGCAGGACGGATTTACTTCCATGATCAGAAAAATCAGAACCAGCTCCAGGACTCCTGTCACTAGGAAAAAAGTTTTGTGATGAAAAATCATCTTCGAAAGGAGAATTCTGACTTCGTTTCTTATTTCGATTAGTCTTCGAACGAGACTGTAGAGTTTGTGACTTTCGAGCCCAATGAGTATCTGGGTCAGCAATTTGTTGTTCTTCCCGACTAGATGGTCTAATGTATCTCCTTTCATATTGATCTTCTTCAGTGTTCCTCGACCTAGACCACACTTGCTTCCTTGTTTGACACCTTGGAGAATCTTCATCACCTTGTTCACTGAATTCATCTTCCCAAGGTGATTGGGATCTGTCTCTATAATAAGGATAGTTTCTACGCCCTGGTTCACGTTCCCGCCAATCCCTCCTTGGATAATTTGAATCCTCCCACCTTCTCCTTCGCCTATCACGGTAATTTCTACGAGAATACCTTTCATCATCCTCCCATGTTAATGACTCTCTACTGCTTCTTCTTTCCCCCTCAGTACTCCATGGTGATGGTCTTCTTTTCCTTGATTCATCCCGTCTTGATTCTTCTCTTCTTGGGTCATCTCTCCTTGATTCTTCTCTTCTTCTTTCTTCCTCCCAAGAAGAACCTCTATGTTTGGGTCTTGCCTGCCATGAAGTTTCATCCCACCTCTTACCTTCCCACTGATCTTCACTCAAATCTCTATCATCTTCTTCCCATGGAGATGGGTCTCTTGATGACTTTCTCCAAGGTGAAACTTTACGCCTTCTACCTCTTCGCTGTGTGTGATATTGAGGATGGTGTTTAAAATCATAAGGCGGAGTATCATCATACATTGAGTCACCATCACTCCACCCATTTTCTCTCCAAGGGGGTTCTCCCCAAGAAGTATTTCTACTTCTACGAGTTTCCCATCCCTCTTCAGATTCATCGTCTTCTTGCCAATCACTTGGTGGTGCCCTATGGCGTCTACGTGATTTCTTTTCTGGTTGATTACTCCAAGCCGGAGAATTTCTGTCTCTAGGAGCATCTTTGCTATCCAGTGACCAAGGTGATATATTTCCTTCACTATGCAAACTACTAGGTTTTTCTGTTTCGGTAGGCCCATTATCAAATTTCGCCCAACCTTCACCTAAATTGTTATAATCAGAATCTTTATCTTTTCCATTACTGATAAAACCATCACATTTCAATGACTGTAGGGAACTAACACTTGGTTCTTTAAGAGGAACTTTTTGGACAGGAGAATCAGATGCCGCAATACTTTCGTTTGACTCAGCAACTGTTGGCAACATTGTACCCATCTCACCATTTGCTTCTTCAGGGCCATCATCATCATCTAAAGCACTTGCATCCTCTTCCAATATGGTTGACTCCATTATTGACTGAGTTTCTTTAATTGTTGCAGTAGGTGAATCTGTACTTTCACTATGAGGTCTGGACAATGTTAAAGTATCCAACTCATCTTCACATCTTGTTACATCAGCAATACTATCATCTTTGTCACTCTCTTTATCTTCCATTTCATCAAGATCATTGTCTCTTGAAACACCTAAATCATCTAAGCAAATGTCTCTTAAAGCAGCATACCTATCTTCTGACGGTTTGGTAAATGGTTCAGCAATTGTAACTTCTTTAGTAGAAACATTATTGGTAGTACTGTCCAATTCTCCTTCATTTTCATGTAACTCCTCCTGTTCTTTTCTTTCAAATATATCAGGTCTTTCTAATATTTCGGGTCTTTCTGATATATCAGGGGGCTCTAAAAATGTTGACGTAACAGGAGGGCTATCAAATATTGTCTTTTCTTGTTCAAGTAATTCCCGAAAAACAGCATACTTGTCAAATAATGATTCTTCTTCTTTTTTCTTTTCAGAAAATGCATTAAAATGTGAATCAAATTCAGCCTTGAAGGGTGGTGTATCTTCATCTAGGGATTCTCTGAGAGCTGAATACTGTTCACTTTTTAAGACATTCTTCCTAATTTTACCATTGTCTTCAATATATTCGTCTGAACTTGGATTTTGTTTCTGAGCTTCAGATAAACATTGCAAACATTTGGTAAGTTCTTGTAAAGTCATTTTTGAAAGACTAGTAGGAGACATATTTAATGTGGCAGCAAGGTCACTGAAACCTGTCTTACTTAATTGGCTCAGTGTTATATCTAAAGAGTTAACTGCGTTTTTTGGAACTGGTCTTGGAGAGACAGAAGAATCTCTTGAATTTGAACTCTTTGGGGACAAATTTTTCTTCTGAGGAGGTGGAAGTAAGGGGAAAGGAGTAAGGTAGTACTCTGGTTCACAATGTGACGACTGACTATACTTAGGTGGTGGTCTATTAGGTGCCGAAGATTCATCACCTCCATAACGCCTAGCACGCCTAACAGGTACAGGAATTGGAGGACTTTTGGTATCTGAAAAAATGTCACCTGATGATTCACAGTTTTCGATGTAATCATAGTGGGGATGCTCGTCCGAGTGAGGTGGTCTAGGAGGGGGTTTGAGGACAGCAGTTTGCAGTTGACGCTTGGGTGGTAGAGGTGGAGGCTTAATTAAAGTGCTAGTTACTGTAGGCCTTGGAGGAGGTTCAGGGGCTAATTCACCAAATATTGAAACAGTTGGAGGAGAGGGAGATCCTCTACCTCTATTCCTTAAAGTCACACCTTCCATCACAGGAGAACTCCTGTCTATTGCAGAGTCTAATGTAGTTTGTTTTGTGAATCGTGAACGAGCCTTTTGCTTAGGGCTGGGTAACTTTACTAATCCAGATAATGTAGTTTGTTTATGGAGTCTGGAGTATCTGCCTTTATTCCTTGATGATGGTGGACTTGGTGACTGTTTTGGAGATCCAAGATCTAACGAGTCACTGAGCTTCTCTGGCGGCAAAGACACCCTGAGTGGACCATGCACTGAAGGACTCCCTTCAGAAAGATGTGGAGACTTCCTCACAGGAGTATCAAAAGAACTTGTGGCACTAAAGTCTGACTGTTCTGAGAAGTTGCTGAAATCTGCAAACCCTGTGTCAAAAGGATCTTGGTTCATACCGGAAGTCCCAGAAAACCCAACTGAATGAGAGAAATCAGTGTCCACAAAGGGATCTGCTTTATCAAAAGGATCATCACCGAATGGGTCAGTGGCAGAGGAAGTAATGGGAAATGGATCTTTAACTTTTTCTTCAGCAGACTCAGAGTTACCATCAAAATTGGCTTGAAAGAGATGAGCATTACTTTCTTTTGGAAGATCTGGCACAAGATCTTTAAGTACCTTCTTGGGTGGATTTTTTAATTCTTGAAAGAAATCTTTCTTGTCAATATAAGGTTTTATTTTACCTGTACCCAAGGGATCCAAATCTGTAAATACATCAAATTGCTCTTTGAGTAGACTACTTTGAAATGATTCTTTACATTGAGAAGATTCTTCCTCCTTAGCAAGGACCTGCAACATAAATATATAAGATAAGAACTCTAATGCAATAGTAAGATATAATAAATGGATAGCTTAGTGATATCACTACCATAAACATTTGATATTTTTAACCCAAAAATATTAAACTCATAGAATTTGGGATAAAAGCAAGAATAAAAGGGTAATAGACAATGTCATAGTAGATTGTGATAAAGGATCTTGTATAAATTAAGCAGCAACATTTACCATTTTCAAGTTTTTGTCTCATCGTACTGTTTTCATCGGTAATACTTACCTTATACTCTATCGTCTCACCCCTCATTTTACTAAATATGTCGGTGAACAATATACAGCGCATGTGAATACAAAGTGTTTAATGATACTAAAAGTAACATACACAAAATACAGATATTAAAAGAAAATTATGAAATCCTTCTTGAGTGAAATGAAAACATCCACAGAAAATGTGTATTTAGGTTTAATATAAAACAAGTACATAAAAGCTAAAACATAAATGGCAACGAATATATATATATATATATATCTAATAGGAATACAAATAAATATATATATATATATATATATATATTGCTACCATATAAGGAAACAAATGACATTTATTAAAGAACTACCAGAAAATAACAAAACCCAAACATTATAGCGCAATACAACAAAAAGTGCAGAGCAATCAACATAAAATGCATGCATGCACACAAAATTCCAGAACACAGTACACGCAAAATGAGGAAGCATGATGGCTGTGCAAAAATCAAATAAAATTTTTTTAAATCAAAAAAATCAATTTAAAACTGGTTTTAACAAAATTTTAATAGGCAAACTGACCTTATTGACGCTTCGGTCGGGAGCGGGAGCGGGAGGAGCTGTTAAGGGGGAGGTCGGTAAATCACCGTCATCAAACAACGCTTCGGTCTCTCGGTCGAACCAATGTTGCTCTTGGACCGGAGGATTGGTGGGGGGTGGGGGAGAGGGATCACGGTCAAGCCAAGCACGCTCTTTAGGCGATGGTGTAGGCTTTGTTGGGGGAGGAGCCAGCTTGGCTATTGGGGGAGCGAACGAGTCTCCGAAAGGGTCTGAGGGAGTAATCCTCTCCATCTGATTTAAACCTTGCTGAATATTGTTCAATTCAAACTCTAAATCCAGCAAGTCAGCGATCGCCTGAAAACGTAAACGAGGGATGAGTTTCGTTAAAGGACCCCGTTATTGATTTCTTTAAGATTAATGTTGAAAAACATCATTATAATTTTGTTTTTTTATCACTTTTTAGGTTCTCTTCATATTTTTTGACTGCTAATAAATGAAATGACACTGTGAAAGGTATTAATCTCTACAACCACACACAAAAACTTTAACTGGTCTTAGATTTCAAAAATAATTTACAATAATTTACTATCCCAATGAAAATCCAATTTGTTAATCAAACACAAACAGTTATACTGAACTATTTAATTTATACTTTTTTTTTAAATATTTCTGCAATACAATATAGCTGTTAATTGTAGTAGATCATTTCTCAAACATTAATAACCTCTCTTGCATAGTTACAATAATTAACTGACTGTATTATTTTGGCTCTTTAAATTGAATGGGATCTTATTGTTTACCGAATTAAGAATGAGAATGATTAAATTAGGAATACTTTCCAAATTGTAAATAAGCTAAGATAATAAAACATAACAATTAAGAAATTGTAAAAAAACCAAATTTAAAATTGTATTTATGCTTAGAGATTAAAGACCATTAAAAGTGCTGCCCTCAAAAACGTAACGGTAAACTTAATGTTAATGTTACCATTTATTATAACATCATTGGTCAAGATAGACCCAAAAATTATGGGAACAATGTGTATGAAAACTATAAGAAGTAGGAAACTCAAGAATGTGATTTGAAACCGTTGTCTTGTATATAAAGGACTTTAAAGGTATTTGTATTTATGAGGTGAATTAAATGGACTTAAAACAAACCGTTGTCTTTCAGTTAGGTGGATGTGACTACTAAAAGATTAGACACACCAAATGTTATCATAACTATTTCCCCTAATAATCTAAGCTTTCTATCTTAGTTTCTGTCATAATAATTGATTTTAAATAACTATTATTGTTTTGTGTTTGTAAACAAATTCAGTTGTTAACATTATATCCTTCAATAAATGATTTATTTCTGTCATCATAATAACATATGATTTGAAATAACCATTGTTGTTTTGTGTTTGTAAACAAATTTAGTTGTTAACTTTACATACTTAAATAAACTATTTAGGTTTAGTTAGAGTTTTATTTATAATATTTTCTAATAGCTCTACTTTGTGTTTTTAAGGAATAGCTATATAAAAATCATTGAGGAGATGATAAACAAACCTATAAACTAGCGAAGAATCGAAAAATAAATTAATCGTTCAAATAATTTCATCTTTTACTACTATCAAATATTTCGTGCTTTCTTGCCTTTGCTGGAATTATATGAACAAATAAAAATATAGATTTGTATTTACTACAATCATTTAACCCTCCAACGGTTCACTATTTGACCCCTTGAGGTTCACCTCATTTTGGCGCTTTTGCAGGCTTTTACTAAAAATTCCACATAAAATAGTAAAAATATAGTAACTATAACATATTTTACACCATTTTAATCTACATTAAATTATCTATAAGATAAAAGTAACATGTTTTATTTTTATCTTGGTTTTGATGGGTGTATCCAATTAAAATTGATAAAAAATATTTTTTTCAAAAGATTTTTCAAAGTTTGCTCCCCCACAAAACACAGAAAATAAATACCAGTCAAAAATTGAAGATAGCCAAGTTTTTAAAAATTTAATAAGTAAAATAAAAATATATAGTTTTATACACATAAGTCACTGCTATCAATTTTAAAATGGTGAAATTAACATCAGAACACCAAACAAACGCGACGAGAACTTGTAACGCCACCATTGTAAACAAAGCGAAATAACCGCGCAACTGAAGACAGATGTTTTAATTAACATAGAATTCTGACGCATAGAGTAAGCAAAACGAAACATACCTCGGCGGAAAGCGTATGATCTGTAGAAAACAACGATACTATATTCAATGTAGTTTTAACCGAAAATGTATTCACACCATTGCTTTTTGTAAAAGCTTACCTACCGTCGATTGATCGACGGTAAACCTTCGACGACCGGCGGTGGCGTCGATGAATCGACGGTAAAACCCTTGGAGGGTTAATAATATAAAAACAAAAAATAAATAGTGAGGGCAAGCAATGATTAATGAAGGTTGCAAGAAAGAAGCAGATTGAAGAGACCTGAGATATTTCACCAAGGACAAAAGTAACAAGGGATGATCTTTTGCTCGGTGAAAACAAAATAATCTGAGGTTTATCTCATGATTAGCATAGTTGTTTAGCATTAACTTTGTAATAATATAAAATATAGATCAATTGTATCAAGAATAAAAGAATAAACTGGAGATCTTGCATAACTATCAAACAGATCATGTTTCCAAAAATCCATAAACAGAATATTTTTAAATTCTTTACCAAAAGTTTGAGTTAAAAAACAATTTAACATAAGTTTTTTAAATTTAGCGTAAGAGGTATGTTCAAAATGTATCCAACCTTATTAAGAAAAAGCATGATTTGTTGATAAATTTGTTTTAATATAGGTTGTATCCTAAATAGTCCCCTTGGGACACTTGGCTCTTTCCTTCTGGAAACAAGTCTGGAACTCTTCCTTCCTAACCCAACAACTGGTGACTGTCACATTTTGAATTATCTCATTTCTCCTCTGAAATAGGGTCTCTTCATCTTTAAGATAGGTAACAACCAGAAGTCACACTGTGCCATATCTAGTGAGTTGGGAGCCTGGCGTAGTACAGGATTGTCATATTTTGCCAAGAAGCCTTGAAAAAGTTGGAAATAGTGCATTGGGGCACTGTCCCGATGAAGCCGCCAAGATTTCATGACCCATAAATCAGGAAGCTTGCAAAGCACTGCATCGTGTATGCATGCAATGTAGAATTTCTTAAGTGGTACTCTTTAGTAATTTTTTATCACTCATGATAAACTTTTCCACTGCAGTGGGAAAAACAGTCAGTATTATCTTATTTTGCTTCAAACTTTACATGCTTTTTTTGGCCACGGCAATGTTGAGTGTTTCCACTGAGAAGACAGCGCGTGTAACATCACGAAGTTACAAATGTTTTGAGAAAATTTGGGTAGCCCTGAATGCATTCCAGATTGTCTTGAGCAACTTCAACCCGAAATTATTTTGTTAAATTAATGAAGAAGTTAGTCAATTTCTTTGGGAAGAATTTTTCAGCAATTCTGTGAATAGCCAAATCTTCTGTTAAATTGAATGAACTGAACCATTACTGATTCAAACTTCTGTAACAGTAATCCGTTGATCCTCCATCACTAAAACTCAAATATGATCGTTAACTTCATTGTTTTGACTTGTTGATGGTCTCTCAGAATGAGGTTCACTGTCCACTGAAAAGCAGCCATCTTTGAATCTGTTGCACCACTCTTTAATCTGTGTTACTCTGAAAAATCCCTCTTAAAACTAGAAATAAAACTAAGTACTATCACATAGCTCGATATTTGCGATCACATCATTACAAAACTAATATAATAAACATAAACAATAACATTGAAAATAAATCAGCTGTTTCAGATGAATACAGCAAACAATATGAAGACAAGAGGCAAATATATAACAACTCCTCTCTTCTTAATGTCTATCTTCCTGTTCATACTTTTGAATTTATTTAGTTATCAACAATTGGTCCTCGTAACTGGTCAATATGCTGTCTCTACTTATAACTACTTATACTTATAACTTATAATCCCGCACTGGTGGTATCTGATCTGTTTGATTATTCTAGTCAAGTTTATTTCTATCATCCTCTGGTTTCAGTAAATCTAATCTTGATCTTATTTCTTGACCAATAAATAATTTACTTGGCGAGCATCCAGTTGTTGTGAGTGGGGTCTTTCTATATCCCAAAAGGAACGTAGTGAGTGCTTAATGAATGTTACTATTGTTAATTAATGCTACTTTTAAAGCATTTTTAACAGTCTGGATACACCTTTCAGCCTATTCGTGGCTGGATGGTACGGGGCTGTAAACCTTTGCTTGATCCCACACCTCTAACAAAAGTCATGAAACTCCTTACTGGTGAATGGTGTTCCGTTATCTGATACCAACACTCGTGGTAATCCATATGATGCAAAGAACTTCATCAGACATTGTTTAGTGGTTTTTGATGTTATCAAAGACACAGAAAATACCTCCACCCATTTTCTAAAAGCGTCTACAGCTACAAGGTAAAAACTCCCTTTCCAAGGACCTGCATAGTCGATATGCACTCGATCCATTGGTTGTTGAGGATAATACCAGTGGTGAGAACTCTCTTTTGCCGGATTGTTCCTCACTAAATGACATGGTTCACACTTAATTATCATTTCAATGTCACTTTAAATTGGTGGCCACCATATGTACCCTCTTGCTAACTATTTAGTCTTCACGATTCCTTGATGTCCCTTGTGTGAATCAGCTAGAACTCTCTGTCTTGGCCTTGGTATAAATTCTCTATGGCAAAAAATACACTTTGCAAACTCAACTCCCCTGTCGGGTGTTCTAAGAATGACCTTTTTGCATTCATACCTTTCAGTTTTCTCTGGATGTCCATTTACCTCAGTGACATGGACACAGCTGTTGTTTGTGGAAGGATGAGGAAAAATCTCCTGCCAATTTAATTTTAAAAAATCCACAACCATTCATGATCAAACATACTCCCAAAATTACCGCCAACAACATTAAGATCAGCAAATTTAGTTTGGTCATTAACAGTAACTTTAACCCTGACCATACCAAAAATTTAACCTGTTCCTTGGTATGAGTTCTTAATTTTATATCTGCATGCATTGGTTGTCGGGAAAAGTTGTCTAAGCTTAGATTTGCCTATCAGACTTACCGATGCACCAGTGTTGATTTAAAAAACTTCATTACCTGCTCCAAGCTTTACGTGAACAGACAACCCCCGTTTTATATTTGTTTGTTTTAGCTCATTGCATTTTTCTTCCTTGACATCTTTGTCTTCTTCTCGTTTTTGAAAATCCTCGTTAATTTGATTAGTTTTCCCTCTTTGATATGATCTGTAGAATTTTGCAATATGTCGAATTTCCCCATATTTAAAACATTTAGCCTCAGCAAATGAACATAAATCTTGTGTATGTCTGTTGCTGTTGGATCTGCTACATTTTACAAACTGCGACAGTGGACGGTTCTGTTGAGGTCGTAATTTCATAATCTTTTAATTTTCGGTTAAATGTTAGTCACTGTTCTTAGTCTTCAGGTGACGATTAGCGATTGCTTTCAAAAATTTGAGCCAAGTCTACTGCATTTTTGAAGGTCAATTTATCAATGTCAAAAAGAGATTAAGAAAGACGATCTTCTCTAACTCCAATTATGAACTGTGTTAAAAGAGCTTCATCCAACCATTCCTTCGGGAACTGACAATTATTTGCTCTATGCTGTAGATCCGTTGCAAGATCTCTGGCATCTTCCTCTGTGCATTGTATACGAGTATGAAATTTAACTCTCTCTGCATATTTATTTGGAATTGGGTTAAAATGACGATATAATTCCAAGCAATTCCTCTAGAGTTTTCTTTTCAGGAAAACCAGGAGAGAAAAAAATCACTCAATTTAGCATATATTTCTTCCCCAATTGTATCAAGTAAAGCCAAAGATTGTTTTGACTTGGGTAATCAGGAGAGAGCAAACTTGTTTGGCAATCTTCTACAGTACTGGGCCCAAGAACAACTGGCTTCCTCAAAAGTAGATTTCTTAGTTGGCTGACAGGTAGGCCTGAAGTCATTCTCCTCTCTATCCAAAGAGTCGTCTTGTTTTTGTCTAGGCATTTTTTCAAAACCAATTTTTTAATCCTCGTTACCAGTGAAAAATCCTTCCTAAAACTACAAATAAAACTAAGTACTATCACATAGCTTTATATTTGCGATCACTTCATTACAAATTAGAACAATAAACATAAACAATAACGTTGAAAATAAAAAATTGTTAAACAGTTGTTTCAATTAACAGATTAATACAGCAAACAATATAAAGACAAGATTCAAACATATAACATACTCCAATAGCCCCTTCCCAAAAGCTGGTTGAATCTTAAGAATCGTTTGAGCTTGGGTATCTCCCAGTTTTTGCAAAATTTAATGTAGTATCACTGTTCCACTAGGTCCATCATTTTGCTTAGTACAAAAACACGACAAACATAAGTACATAGTTTCTTGTTTGGAGGTCAACAACGATCTTACGCCATGTCAAGGTCACGTAACGTAGTTAACAGCTGTCTCGATCTACCCGCCATAGAGTAACTCAATGCACTCTGGTGTTTACATGGATAACATTACATTTCTACTCAAATTATCATGTTCCATTGTGTAGTTGGATTACTTGATAAAAAGTAAGGTTGTATACTTTTTGAACAGACCTTACAAATCTTAATAATAGTGAGGAAAACCTATTTCACCACAAAAATTCAAAAACGAGGCCATTAAAACATTTGCAACCAAGAATAACTCTGAAATTAAAATTCTTGTTAGAATGGTATATGTATCTGTTTAGAAATCTTAGGATATATCTAATGATTTTTGTCTAATGATTTAATTACTTTTATTAGAGAAATGGAATAAAAATTAAACGAGAAAATAGACTTTATTTAGAGCATGGCTTTTAATGCTGGTCTAAAGTAGGTGATTTTTGGCAATTGTAGATGATAATGACTAGTAACATTGACCTGCACCACATAAGCTATAATATCTTATTTATTTTTTATTTAATTCAGTCATATAACTTTCATTTGAGTAAGTTATTGTGAGATTTGTCTTAGGATTGTCTAAATAAGACACAACAATACCAGTTGCAAAGTTATTCTTGTTCAAAATTTTTATCAGTTGCCATTTTAAATTTGAATTCAATACTACAATACAAACAAGGTTCGTATATATATATATATATATATCCAATACTATAATACGAGCAAGGTTTGTATATATTTTCACACAGATCTCGAAAACGGCACTGAGGATTTTCTTTAAATTTTGGAAATAACTAATTTCTGAGTAGAAAATAAGTTCTAGATAGGTCTAATGTCCAGGAAAATTCTTGTTTTCTTGTAATATTAAGTTTAAAATCTAAAAATTTAACATTACGCTTATGAAGAATCAAATGTAAACAATACAAATCAAAACAGCTGTTTATAACCGTTTGACAGTTGTTGATTGAAGATTGTGGCTGTTTGCCACCATCTTCAATCAACAATCAGTATATGTGAATAGAGGTTTTGCATTAATATTTATTTTATGTATGTAATAAATGAAAAATTATCAAATTACTAAACAATTTGTAAAAACTAAAGGGTAAAATAACTATGCGAAATAAAAGCAGAGAAAATAATTTCCAAAATCTTTTGTGTTTTGAAAGAAAACGTATTCATTCTATTGCTTGAACCAATAAACTGGTGTAAATTAAATTTCTCCTTTGCTTTTCAATCCTCATTCTTTTTCTAGCAAAATCAGTTGATCACAGGATAATAATAACAAACTGTATGGACATTTAAATTCAGTATAAGATTAGCTAAAACAATTGAGGTTGGCCAAAAACTCTTAAACGACGACGTGAACTTGTCCGACGCTGTAGCTCAGTTAGTAGCGCTCAGATCTCACGTAGGCAAGGTCGCGTGATCGATCCCCACCCGAGGGCTATATTTTTGTTCAGTATTTATGCCATATTAATTAAGGGGTATGCAAACGGTTTTATTTAAACCACATAAATGTTTTCATTGAGAAGTAAATTTGTTTTAATTTTGCTAATTAACTTGTAAAATACATGTCTTATTCTATCCGAGCAAAGCTCAGTCACCAGGTACTATATATATATTTGCACACGGATCTCGAAAACAGCCCTAATAAATTTCTTTAAATTTTGGAAATAACTCATTTCTGAGTTGAAAATAAGTTCTAGATAGGTCTAATGCCCAGGAAGATCCTGGTTTTCTTGTAATATTCAGTTTAAAATCTAAAAAATGAACATTAATCTTATGGAGAATCAAATGTAAACAATACAAATCAAAACATCTGTTTAAAACCGTTTAACAGTTGTTGATTGAAGATGGTGGAGAACAATTTTATGTGAATAGAGGTTTTGCATAAATATTTATTTTATGTGCTTAAAAATTATCAAATTTGTAAACAATTTGTAAAAACTAAGTGTGAAATAACTGTGCAAAATAAAAGCAGAGAAAAATGTTTCCAAAATCTTTCCTATTTTGATAGAAAACTTATTTATTATAACCATGCTTGAAACCAATGTAACAAACCAATTGGTGTAAATTAAATTTCTGTTTTGCTTTTTCAATCCTCATTCCATTTATAACACGATCAGTTGATCGTGGGCTAAGAATAACTGTATGGATAAATAAACAGTATATGATCAGCTCAAACAATTGAAGTGCGATATTGTTTCCGAGATCAAAATAAACAAAAAATTTCATGTGAACATATGGCCTATCTCGCTCTATCTGTCGGTATGTATGTGTTTTTTACATAATTTGCTATAACTTTAGAACTACTGAACGTACCAACTTCAAGCTTGGTACATGTGTGAGTCTTAATAAAACCTTATTTGTAAATAGTATCAAATTTCTACTTTATACCATTTCAAAATGATGGTCATTTCAAATTTTCAAAGCTCAATAACTCAAAAACCATGGAATAAATCAAAAAAACAAAAACAGAACTACAGACAAAAAAATTGCAAAATTTAATTTTCTTTAACCCTGGAAGTGGTAAGCTTTTTACCTTTAACTGTAACATAAATTATTTATATCTTCTTAAAATATTAAGTACAAACAAAAAAAGCATAAAACATGCCCCCCCCATTATAACCACTAACCACAAAAACAAAGCAGGTGTCCACTGCAACCCCAATTAAGCCTACAAATGCCGTCAACCCAAGCTGGCCACCGTTTATTTAAGGTAGGCCCCCACTCCGCTATACCACACATTTGCAAGCCAAATTGGGACTGCTCATTGTCGGGATTCGAACTTTAGCACTTCCGATTGGCTAGAATGTTACACTCGTCAGCGCAGCGCCGTAGCCGGTTCAGCCACCAGTGCATAGGAGTAGAACACCCTTACTTGGTTATAAGACATACTCGGAGGCTGTCTAGTGCACTCCGTGAGCAGGTTCGGTTGCTTGCCCCCAGAGGGCAACACGGTCACGAAGGCGCTAGTGTCTAAACAAGTTCACTAAATTGACAACAGATGCCTCCACCTGCCACTTCTTATTGAATTTGTAAATTTGTCATGAATTACGACTTTACCACTTCTAGGGTTGTAGATCAGTACAGGTAAGTTCTATCATCAAATGATAATTTACAAAGTTATAGTAAATTTAATGCAGATTCTGAAAATATATAATTTATGTAAGTTATATCTTCCTTTTATTTATTTGAATACCCTTTCATAAAAAAATAACGGTGAAAGAACAGCACCATTTAGTTACTCTCAGATCACTTGAACAGTTCTTTTCCATTTCCAAACATTTAATTTATCATGCACTAACACACTGAAATACTTACTTTCAATAATAATAAAAGAAAATTAATTATTTCATTGAAATAAAAAACAAAACAGTTTTGGTGATTGTCACTATTCAATAAACCCTAGACCGTTTGGTCATGCCCCTTTGCGCCGTATATCCAGCACTTGCCAGCTCTAGGGTTAATACTGCAGGTAACTGGAAGTAGATATACCAAGTGAAATAAAGGATTCATTTGAAAACAAATAAGTCTTAATCACGCAACAGCACCTACTTGTTTCTAAGCCTACCGCTTGGAACTGGTGAAAACGTAAATTGGTAAAATTTTTGTAATGAAAAATTATTAAATTATGATAACATAAAAGTGTCATAGTGAAAAAGGCTTGATTTTGATTCAGACCGGAGGGCCTCAGGCGTCGGACGAAAATTCAGACAGGAATGGGTTAAAGAAGATTGTTAAACTATTTCACAAATTTATTATTTTTCTAGAAAATTTAAAAATATTTTTTTGACATATAAAAGCCTATACATTTTGAACCACTAGTTTTACAGATATACAGGTGGGGTCATACTATTTGGGACCATAATTTTATAAACCATCAGATTTTAATCAAACTCGTTATAGAGAATTTTGAGTAGATTGTATTTTTCACATTTTTTAAGGTTTTTAGGAGTAAACTACCATTAAAACCAAAAATATAAAAAATTTTCTGAAGATTTTGCCAAAGTTGCAGCCGTGTACCTATTTCATAGAAATCAGAATTTCAGTCTGTCTCTGCATCTAAACGCAGGCTGACTGATATCAGATATCAATCCGAAATAACTTTTTTGGGAAAGGGGAATCTAAAAATGGATAAATTTGATCTCAACTCAAATTCAAACAATTTGACAAAAACAATATTTTCTCTATATAGGGGGAGAAATTAAAAGTAACAAAACATAGCATTGAACATTATAATACTAGAACTATAATACTATTGTTGTGATGAATCTGGGGTGTCATGTACCCAAGTAAACATTGAGTTAATGAGTAATTTAATAGAGACTCATGATCCAAACCTACTTAAAAGTTTTTGATAGTTGTGAAGTTGAATTTTATTATTGCAAGTAAAAATTCTAGTTCATTTTCAAATTCATTTCTATTTCATTTTCTTCCATTACTATACTTTTTATATTTAAAAGATGAAATTGATGGTTTCCAATAATTTAAATTTAACAAGCTTCTTAGTAGTTGCATTTATATTAAAACCAATTTTATTACAGGACAATTTTCAATTTATATGTGATATTAAAAAAATTACAAACTCAAAAACTAACACAAAATCACTACTCGCAACACCCTTATTAAAATGTGTGATTAATTGATTTTATAACAAAAATAAAAAAATTGCAATCTTTTATCCTGATAAAAAATATGCTGACTCGTAAGAATACTGCATGAAAAATATTTCATGAGATATGAGACAGTGTTGTATAGACAGCACTGAGATATAGACAGCTGATCATGGATTTATTAGAGATTTCTTCTGCTTAATGAAAAATTAGCAAAAGCACTGGATGCAGGGAGGTGAGGGACTTGGTTGTTTCAATAATCATCAAACCATTTTATTTTGGGCTACAATTTTGCTGTGATGTTAATAAATACACCAAATCCCCACTTCCCTAGAATGAGGCAGACCTAGCCAAGACACAGATAATTTCCCAAGCAGTGGTGGTGAGATGATGATGGTGGAAGTGATAGCATGCACAATACAAGCTTTTGGATCAAATACAACTTTTGACTGTTAGTTAAGCACTATTAGTGAAAAATATCCTAGAAAAGACTTCTTTAGTCTGTTAAAATAAAAAAATTCACCATAAAATTCATAATAGTTTTTATGAAAAACAATAAATTAAATGTATGGAATCATGAGCATTCTCTAAAATGGTTGGCACAAAATAACCCACTAAGCTGAAATATCGTTCTGATTTAAGGTGTTTTTATTTGAAATCAAAAGAACATTTCAAACCAACCAAATTAACTTAATTCTCTACATTTTTAGAATAATTATTTCACGTGAAAATACAACTGCATCTTGTAGGTCTTACCACAGAAATTGCAACTATATTTGATCACAGCAAGTGATTACATCGTTTGCAACAACTAACCTCTGATGGAGCAGAGTTTTTGGAAGCATTGTCTTTTGAGCTGTCTTCAGTGATGGACTTCAATTTGCTAGGAGCTGATGCGGAGTCATTAGACGCCTAAAAAATACAATATTCTATATTGTCTAGTGCCATTTTTTAACAAATTATTAGTAAATTAGACTACTCAAATATTGCTCTGATGAACTTCTTATGATTCTGAAATAGTAGAAACCACACAACGAGGGAGACTGCAGCAGGTTAGGTAGGAATCTCCAGTAATAATGAGGCTGAAAAATAACACTTCTACACACTAGAGGCATATGGTGGAGTGATATTAATATTTGCACTGCATGCATGAATATTCTATTTTGAGGTTTAAGAATACTAAATAACAAATAAATAAACTAGCACTAAATGTGTCAAATATGAAAATAAAAAGCCAGGGGCCAGACACAAAATATTGTTTTTCCCTTACAACCTTTCTTCCATTTCCTACTCAATAATAATTATGACTATTAAGCATTCTTAAGGATCTAAATTAAGATGCAATTTCCTCACCCTCAATAAATTTCTCATAATAACATATCAAAAACTCAAACTGTACTTATGATTTATGATATGCACCAATCTAATGAATTCTAGAGCTTATAACAATCTTGAAAACTGCTTTAAATAGCGACGCAAAATGTGAGGAGAAAACAATTAGTCATGCTTGATAAAGATGACCTTTAGTTCACTATCAGTTCATTCCTTGATATTAAAAAAAAACAAATCAGTTAACATTTCAACTCACTCTCAATAAGTAAAATAATAGTATTTCAGGGAATTTGAAAGACAAGCCTACTAAAAGATTTTCTCTAGTTGAATAAATATGTTCTATATTGTTATAATAAAGAAAAAAATTATACCTCTTAGTTGTGATTTTACAAAAGATTCTAAGCAGAAATTTCAGAAAATATATTAAAATGTAAAAAAATGTTGGTTTACAACAGGGTTACATATAGCATAGAGCATCAAGACAGACCCTATAAAATAATAACGGTATAACCTTATGGTGTTAAGCAATTAAGTTTTAACCCTTACTGGGCGGCTGATGACATTTCTCGCAGCACAGTAGGATCGCACGGCTCGATAAATGAGTTTATTCGCGATCAATCATTTTGCCACATTTACTGTGCTGTAGTTCGCGAAACAACCGATAGAGTGCATGGTTATGTTGCTTTAGCCTCTGTGCACTCACAAAACCAATATGACTGGGATGGTGGCGTCATCCTGTAATCCAGCTACTTGGAGGTCACGAATTGTGGATAGTTATGAGCGATGGTCGGTGGATGTAGTGTTCTCTTGTGTGGATTAACGTCTGCACTATTGAATACTACGTTAATCCGCAAAGAAAATCCTCATAATTAGACCAATTCGTGATTCAGAGGCTGTGGTTCGGATTCCACGTTAAACTGTAGGTCCATTAATTGCCATCGTCTGTTGGGCTGTTAATTAACAGTCCTGTCTAAGGAATATGTCAGCCTTAGTCAGTAACTAGACTACAAGATCGCGCCACAATCATCTTACACTCAATCTTCATTCATACTTGGCTTAAAATACCTACAGTAGAACCTCGCTAATCCGTCACCTGCGGGACCGGGGGTATGGTCGGAACAACAAAAAGGTCGGATTATCAGAGGAATTCGTATATTAACATAAAAACAAACTTAAACTGTATTTGGAACAAAGAATATTGCATCAAGATGTTATAAAAAGCTACTGTACTGATGAACGCTGCAGAAAGCCTAAAAACATTAAATAAATACACACATATACACACTCACGATGTCACCTGTCAATGCGTCATCGACAGGTTTCAACTTGAACGGAGTTACGAAGTAAACAAATGCTGTAAATTTCCGCTAGCGTGGTCGGACTAGACGAGGAGAATGCCGCCGAGGACGAATTAGCGGAAGTCTGTTGTGCCGACGGGCACGGTCGGACCAACTGAGGAGTCGGACCATCGGAGGTCGGACTATCGAGGTTCTACTGTACCTTGTAGTATGGTCGCTATTTCAAATAATCTAATAATGGCGGGCTTTGTTGAAATATTTATTGACTGAAATTAGTTGCATGGCGATTTTGGCCCGTATTTGTGCGCTCCCATACTGCTTTTATCGAAAGAACTCGCAAGTCATTACGGCCAGCTGTTTTCACTTTCGCTAACCTTATTTATTGACATTTTTATCAATATGTGTTTATTTTCATTGTGTTTTAGCAGTAAATAGTGTATATTGTATAAATGTTTTTATTGAATAGGATTTACAGTAGAACTTGGATAATTCGAACCTCAAGGGACCAGAAAAAAATTCGAATTATCCAAAAATTCGAATTAGAAAAGTTTATGCAAATGGTTGAAATAAACAATCAAACATTATGTTTTAACATTGTATATTAAAAAAGTTAGGTTAATGAAGATATTATTGATTAAAAATCCCAATTTTTGTTAAATGCCAATAATGTGTTTGGAGGGATCCCGAAACTAGCTATTACAAACTTTTTCAAATCCCTTCTCTACCTCCTTGATCGCCGCTATTTATTCTTGCAACGTCAGAGATTTGTAGGTTCGCTTTGACGAAGCCATCATACACACAACGTGTTAACATGAAAGCAGACGACGAATATCGGAACAAACCACCACCGATAATACACACAGATGTCAATGTTGTGATTTATGAGCAGTAGTCTAGCTAAAAATAGTCTGAGGACAGGAAGCCCGAACGTCTCCTGGAAAATCGCACACAATAACTTGTTCACTTATACACACACTATAGATTTCCGCTGTAAAAACTTCGAATTATCCAAAATATTATTCGAATTAACCGAGATATTTTAACATTGTTTTTATATAAA
Organism: Nephotettix cincticeps; assembly: GCA_023375725.1. NCBI lineage: Eukaryota > Metazoa > Arthropoda > Insecta > Hemiptera > Cicadellidae > Nephotettix > Nephotettix cincticeps. The sequence continues at coordinate 118,117,991 of CM041786.1, read as the reverse complement.
ATTCTAGGGACCAAGACAAAATTTCGAAATAAAAAAGTTTTCGAATTAAAGAAGTTCGAATTATCCAAGTTCCACTGTATTAACTAATTATTATTAACTGAAATGGCTCATCCAGACAAAAAAAAACTTTTTAATACCGGTACCTAAAAGTCTTAAAATCTTCAATAATTAAAAATGAAGCAAATATCTTTTTTATACTTTATTCAAGCTAAATCCAAAAAGAAGATTAGGAAAATAATATTTTGATTTTTTTACACTAATTGAGAAGGGGCCGTGATGTTATTTCCAATAGCGCTTTAAGGGTTACATTTTTTTATGATAATTTTAATTTTACCACATTCTATATCTCGTACATAATTTTCATCCTACCAAAATTAATAACTATACAGACACATTTTATGTTGTATAATGATTTTGGTTTTTGCTATTACTAATTGGGAGCTGAAATGTTTCACAGCCTATTGCGGTAAAAGATATTTTTATCATACCATCACAATAAAATACAGTTTCTAACACTATCAGTATAATAAAAACTAATATTTATATTGGGTACCTGCAAAAGTACTAGTTTGGGTAAGGTTTCAACATTTGTCATTTTATACTTTCTGTAATCTATATACCAGTTCATTGTTTCTAGCAACATTAACAAATGGAACAGTAACAATCAAATAAGTTTAGGCTCTGCTCATCAAATTAATAATAGGCTATTGTAAAAATAAAAATAATTTATTTATTTATTATATTCATTAAGGAGATGTGGCCAAGTGCTGTTGGTTGAGTTATTATAAACTCAACCAAAAGTGATATACCAGAGCTTGGTAGATTTCAAAGATTCGGATTCACCTTGTACTTAAAACTCTCATCGCTCTTCAGTAACAGCCACTTTTCAGTTAGAAACATAGTATGACATTCGTTAAGCGAATAATGTTAAATTTAGCCACAACCCGCAACATTCATAACCACAAACATTTGTATTTCTATATTTCTAGGCAAATGTCTCTGTAGAGACAATATTAAGAATAACTGTGTATTAAATTTTGCATTGTGAATTATTTTTTTAAAACATGAAAACTAAAGACTAAGAGATCAACAGATAAACATGAACACATTTCATCAAATACATATTAACAATATGATCATGCAAACATGATTTTCCAGATAATTCAAATGTATATTATGCTTTAAACCGAAGTAAAATAAAATTATGTCCACTTTTATGATCAGATAAAAGATACATAAATTTGACAGCAGGTATTAGACAATTATTTTGCCTATCAGAGCGAATGGCAACTAATTTTTAAGGTTTTAAAAATGTTCCTATTTAGACCTTTTTTGAAAAACTAATAAGTAAAAATTAAGAATATTCAGACTTGTAAAATTTAGCTTCCTTATTTGATTCCAATGTTTTTGAGCTTATGCTTATTTTCATTCTATTCTGTAGAGTGAGATTGATAAGAACATAAAGGTATAGATTTATTTATACTAAGACACTTAAATCAAGAATCAAAACATCATTCAGTCATATATTTCAATTAGGTTATAATCTTCAAAAACACCTACCATGAGAATAGTTGCACTGATAATCACATATAATCACGAAAACAAATCATTTGAATCTGGACTTGTCACAGAAGTTTAAAGTTTAGTCTGAGCAAAGAGGGCACTGCTCTAGGCTGGAGCGTGATACCTCACACATCTACACAATATAACACTTTCATTGTGTCGTCAATTGAAAGAGCATTAGCCTTGCTTTCTACTCTACACTTCTAGCTTCAGATCTAACCCCCTTTTCCTTATATTGGTCACCATTTTCCAAAAAACAGTTTAAAAATACAGCGAAATCATGAAGTGTGATTTCAAATAATGCAAACAGTATCCATAAAGAAATTCAGGTGTGAGTTAAATAGTAATACTAAAATGTACAATTTTAAAATTTTCATACAATTTTCATTATGAAATAAGCCCGTATTCCTAGACAAAGTCTAGTAAAGGACTTTGTCAAGGAACTACTTTTCTAAGCCCAGTACACAGGGGCTTAGAAAAGTAATTTTAAAAAATTTTATATTTCTACATCAATCCAGATTTATAACTTGTGTCTTAAGTCTGTATTTCACTATCACAATTCTCTTTTATAAATCGAACAAATATTTCATAATAGTTATTCCATGAAGAAGAAGTATCATATTATAGTTATTATATATCTGTATTCGAGTATTAAAGTATTAATACTTGAATACAGATTGTTATTGTTATCATACCATTTTAATAACATTGTTACAAATTAATTGTGTTCAATCAAAATCGGTGCATTAGTTAGGCTACTCAGTTTAGTTCATTGCTGTAAAAGAATCATAAAAATAAAGAAAATGAATCTGAGTTAAGCCGTGGGTTTTATCATAATAATTCTTAAGCATTTACAATCACGCTTGATTCTTTTCTTATAGTTTTTTTTTGCAGGGTAACAATTCACATACCTAATCCTAAACAAATAAAAAAAACTTGCAGAACAATGTAGAAACTGGCTACAAATTCAAAATTCTCAAACTTTCATCTAAATAATTTTGTTATTACCTCTACCATAGAGCAGAGTTTGTCAGTTTCATTTGTGAACCCTAGGGAACCAAAAGCATGTGTTTTTGGGGATGTGGTTTTGGAGTCCGCAAAAACATTCTAATAAAATTTATTTTTAATAGCTGAATTCAAGAGCGCCTATTCCTTAAAATAATAGTTTTGGTTTGTATAACAAAATGCATACATATCAAGCTCAACCCATCACTCTTTGTCTCTTGACTGTCAGTCCATCCACCTCAATAATATGGCAATAATAATACAAGTATATTACAAGATTGATCAATCAATAACTGTTGATAAATAAGAGTATTTGCCTATTCTCGGTAACATTAACATGGGAAAGAGTATATAAGGAGTATGAGTATAAACTATGATTTTTAGCATAAATGTATGGAACCCAACGATACGAAGCTAAAAACTATGATTTTTAGCATAAATGTATGGAACCCAACGATATGAAGCTAAATACAAAGTTTCATAAAAAGCCATTGGTTATTAAGAGAAATATTAATTTTTACTTATCCTCCATAAGATTATATTTGGAGCCCCAAGATACAATGTACTGTGTTTAGATTCTTAATATCTCAGTAACCGTTGGAGATAGAGCAAAACTTAAATTGTGTAGTATTTTAACTAATTCTAATGGTAAAAGATAAAATTTTTCAAATTTTTAAAAATTACACGGGAAAACAATAAAAAACCCCATTTTTGGGGTGCAAAACCCTCAAACTACCCGTTCCGATTGACCGATATGTCTGGATTACAAACTCGTCCGAGCAAATGTATGAATACACGTCTCTACCAAATTTGGTCACGATCGAACCATTTTTACAAGAGATATCTTCTTCTTACACACACACACACACATATGTATATATATATGTGTACAAATTTCAACGAGTATTGTTTTTGGCCTCTGAGCACCTACGAATAAATAACATGGTCCCGGGCTTAAGTTTACCATGAGACCTATAGTAATAGCTTCTTCCCTATGGGAAATTCGCTAAAAGTAAGATAAAAATGTTGGGCTTTATGATTTTAAAGTTTATTTTTTGACAAAACTCTACTGACGTATATATTTTCTTTTTCCTTACTAAATTTTAGACAACAAAGAATTACAACATTAAGGATTTAGATTTTTTTTTAGGTGTCACACCTAAATATATTCTAGAGGTCCCCTCTTGAAAAAGATAATATATTTTTGGGATTGTCTGGATTTGAACCCATGCTTGCCAATATTACCAAGAATTTTTTCCAAGCAATCTTATACAAGATGATAGCCCGCTTTGGGCTCTTTAAAACAATATAAACTTTCATACCTATTAATCATCATTTGAACTTTTTAGTTTTTTTTATATAAGTCAACAATAATTAAAACAAGATTAATACTTGGAAGTTTTTTATGTAACACTTAGAGAGTAAAATAATTGTAGTATCTTTAATAAAATATTGAAAATTTCATAAACATATGATCAAATTAAAAGATTATAATATTCATTTGGTATATTTACTGCATACACATACATACAATAACACTCAACCCATTAATTCCACTAGTTATAATAAACACTCATTGCACTTGCCCTTAACCTTAAAATACCCACCAAGTGTTTGGGTCAATGACTTGTAAATAAAAAAGGCCTCTTGACAAGATACACTATGTTCAACCTTTATATCTCATAAAAATGTGTTCTTGATATAAGTTAGTTGTTTAAGAATACGTTTTCAAGTTAAAACTCTAAATTATTCTGATAATATGGCTTCTCTAAACTCATTTCTCATCAAGAATCAGTTAAAACTATAAATTTAAGAAATAACCATTTGGATGGTTTTTAGGACATCTGATGATGCAAACATAATAATAATTCCACTTAATTAATATTTTCATTACCTTGGAAGACTGAGAATCGCCATATATTCCCATGCCATACTTTATTTGATGTTGTTCTATATGTTGTTTGGCCATTTCAATTTCTTTCTTCTTCAGTTCAAAAACCACTTGGAACAGATCCCTCATTGATATCACCACCTAAAACCATTTCTATGTTATATGGGGAGGCAATATATTAATTCGAAATATACTAATTTAAAATATATTTTTACCAAATTCGGTGCAAGATATGAATGATAGGTCTACCCAAGCCCGAAACACTAAAATGTTTTATTGCATAAAAACACTTCTTTATATATCAGAATGCATATAGACTGGGTTTTTTTCTTTTCTGCAAGGTTTTTGTCTGTCGCCATTTTGAAAGTTGAGTGTCATATGGTTTCAGTCTGATTTGTGTTTAAACCATAATACAAATGTTGGATTGTGTAGGCTTGACTTCTGGGATTCTAAATTAAACCAAGAGGACTTTAAGGAGTTGGATTCTTCTGAAGGCCTTAAGTGTCTTAGTTAACCCATTGGTCTACCTATATTACAGTACCTTTCGACCCCTATTTATATTAAAACTGCTATAACTTCCTAAAATTACATTTAAAAAGTATAGGTAAAAAATCTATAAATATAAAATATATAAACAAAATTTTATTTTTGTTATATAATTTTTTTTCATTTAGCACATTGATATGAGGAAACACATGTTTTTCAATATTGAATTACTGGGACACAGTGGGTTCAAAATAATAAAAACAAGTATTAAATAATAGGTTTTTTAATACATTTTTTGAAATAACATACCATATTTAGGTTCAGAAAATAATGTCTTTGAGATGACATCCTTCTTGCTGGATACAAATTTGGATCCTCTTCTGAAAATTACGGCTCTTCCCAGCATTTCATTCGGCACGGCTTCAGTTTCCTGACGAATGGAATTCTAAGGTCATCGACTGTGCAAGGACTGTTGATGTACATACACTTTTGATTTCAAATATTTCCGCAAAAAGAAGTCTCATATTGACAGGCCGGATGAGTGAGGGGCCAGTGAAGATCACCAAATCTCAAAATCACATGTCCTGGGAACATTTATTTGTCGAACCATTTCCATGGATGCTCTCGCTGTTTGAGCTGTGGCACCATTGTTTAACATTTCAACGTAAAGAGCTGATGTAATAGTAACTGCAATTCCTTCCTCTTGAAAAAAATAGGGTCCAATAACACCACACTGTTACCATTAAACTGTGCAGAGGTCTTTGGTGTAATTCTTGTGGGTTCGATGCCCAATACTGACAGTTTGGAACATTGGCGTAACCATCAAGATAAAAATGTGCTTCATCCCTCATGAAGACTATAGCATCGGGATCTTCTATAAACATTTCATTCACTCTGCGACAAAACTCTCTGTGCTGTACAAAATCCCCTTCATTAAGCTGCTGGATAATCATTATTTAGAATGGATGGAATTCGAGGACATCATGTAAGATGCGGTGAAGCGAACGACGTGATATATCCAGCGCTACAGCATGTCTTCTTGTCGATCGTCTAGGACTAGTAACAACTACCGTTCTGACCCGGTCTACATTTTCCGGAGTACGAACTGAATGGGGAAGACCAGGTGATGTCTTTTTCATTACAGGACCAGTACTTATAAACGCTGCAACCCATCGATGTACGGTATTTCGATCAGGTACTGCACCTCGAGGTCCAACTATAAAATATTAATGGAAAAGACGTTGCACTATGACTACAGAATTATTGTTTCTAAAAAAAAACTGCTTGACAATGAACACACGATGTTGTACGCCCCAACGCTCCATTGCGACTGAAACGGCATTGGATGGGCATTATAGTATTATATATGGTATGCAATATCCTTAACCTATTCTTATAATAAAAAATAATTTACAGAATAAACTACACAAATTTATACATATTTAAACTTTTACAACGACCATAACAAAAACTCAAAAAACTACACGTAAAAACAACACTCCTGTTGTTGACTAATATTTTGGTGTTATTTACCCAGTCAGCCAACCATGGAAACCAAAATTACAGACAGATAATAATGCTATGTCATAAAGAAACAAATATCAATCCAACAAGTACTGCCATCCATCGGAAAAACTTAAAACTAGTAGAAGTAACAAGTGATGGAATAATTCTGTCCAGCAATGCCTGGGCACAATGGCAGCACGACAGAAATGTTCCACCCAAGTATGCCAATGTTAATGGTTAAAGGTTGCCAAAGCAGATTTTATAGGTTGAGCTGGGTACCCTAGGCATAGAAAAAAATAATCCCAAAGTCTAATCACATAGTATCAACCAGTGTATTGGTATCATTTTTAACGGATAGTGCAATTTTCTCCCGTCATAGGACTGAGTTGATATCTAGAGATTTATTATACTTATGCAACATACACAGGACTGGTTAGTTCTATCAAGCCCATCTGACCCTCCACACCTCATTGTGTGGCCCATCACGTTGGCTTACCTGACTGGCAGCTTTGTCAGTTTTGATGCCGAAGAATCGATGTCCTGTGTCTGGTGAACCAAAAATATACCCGAAAGCTCGGGAGTCAGACATGTCTTGAGCTATGAAGGAGATCTTATGGACGGGATGATGGTATAAGCAATCCTGTAAGTAAAGAAACTCTCAAAATCTTGTGATCTTTCGATTTTATATAAAATAACCATAATTTAAGACTCCAGGTACAAAAACAGAAGTCTGCAATTTCTAAACCATTCTATATAAGCCACAAAATAAGTAATAGATTTTCATCATTCAATACTAATTGTATAACCTAGTATTTCAGTTATAATCTATAGAATTCATAGTGATTTTGACATTTGTACATATATAACCCTTTGAACGCATTTTTCATTGCAAGACTCTCCTTAGCGCCTTTTTAATTATGAAAAAAAAATTAAAAAAATTAAATTCAATTTTTTTATCACTATAACTATTAATTAAGACTAAAAAATTATTATTAGTCAACTATCCACTAAATAGGTCAATAATTAGGATTATCCCTAGGTATCACTTCACAAAACTACTACGTATATAGTATATTTACACCAAACTAACTCATAAAGATAAAATTTATTTAGTAAAAACACCAAAGACAAAGACTAGGTTATAAACAATCACCTGACACAAACATTGTTTGCATCTATAAGTCAGCTGATATGCGAGTATTCTCACTCTTGACACTAGGCTGCACTAACTGCACAGTAAACAGTTAGGCACACAAAAGTCTGTTGTAACAACGTCATGAAATGAATTGGTGAAGGACAAAAGTGGATTTCCCTGCCATCAATTGTTGATTTGCATAACTAAATTTGATTCTATATGTCATTATGGGAATACACGAGTTTACTCCTTATGACGTTGAATACATGAGCGAGTTAACTCGTTTAAGGCGTTCAAAGAGATAAGATTCATAAATAGTCTTATGATGTGGAGCTATTATAACGCCACAATGATATATGAAGCTATTTATAAACCGCTATCCAAACATAAAGATACCAACTGTTGAACTTTTGATCACATCTAAAAGTAATCTTATTTGCTGGTTGGTACAACATTTTATTAACTATAACAGGTGTGTGCGGAGACATATCTACACAGAATCACAAGCTAAGGATCAGTAATGTAAACACAAATAAATATCACAGTCAAAGCAGACCTGCGTGTTCAGCGAATTTCAATTCCTGTATTAATTTCTTGTAGCATCATACCAGGTTACAAAAGTAAAGCTACAATCTAATCAGCTAGGGTGTTCTCATTTTAAATACAAAATTAAAAATAGGAATGCAGGTTTTCTGCAGAAAGAATTGCAGAGCAAGGAATTGTTAAATATAAATTTAACACAAAAGACTCAAAAGAAACACAAAAGAAAATTTAGCTTCCAAGTATTATAAAAATATTTCATCTGTATCTTACAGCAAAGAATCTTATAAGTTTCTACAGTAGAACCTCGCTAATCCGTCACCTGCAGTCTTCGAAAAAAAATCAATTTCTTCCTTACTTTACAACCGTTTTCCATGAAACTTGGTATGAAGCGTAAGGTCAAATCACCGAACAAAACCAGCTTAAAAAAGCTTGGTGTTAGGGGGGGGGTGTCGCCCCCATACAATTTGAACAATTAATTTAACTTTGTCTCTCTTGTTTTTATTTTTAGAAATTGGATGATTATTAAATGATATTTAGATCAACTTTGAAGAACATGATAGTTTTATTACAGATTTTCTTTTTTAAATTTACTTAAGGGAGAAAGTATGTGTCAGTCCACTGGTACCGTTTATTTTTTATATTCATACAGTAATACATAGTGTGTATAGCGGAACGTCTAGGCTACATGATGCAGCAACTTTACCTAGGCCACGTACAGTATTGTAGTGTTATGCTTTCTCGTCACTACAGCATACTCTGTAAGTACATTAATGGACACTTTTTGTACATTATTGTTATTAAATAATTAATTTATTTAATGTTTTTAGGCTTTCTGTAGCGTTCATCAGTACAGTAGCTTTTTATAAAATCTTGATGCAATATTCTTTGTTCGAAATACAGTTTAAGTTTTTTTTATGTTAGTATACGAGTTCCTCTGATAATCCGACCTTTTTGTTGTTCCGACCATACCCCCGGTCCTGCAGGTGACGGATTAGCGAGGTTCTACTGTAGAAACTTATAAGATTCTTTGCTGTAAGATACAGATGAAATATTTTTATAATATTTGGAAGCTAAATTTTCTTTTGTGTTTCTTTTGTGTCTTTTGTGTTAAATTTATATTTAACAATTCCTTGCTCTGCAATTCTTTCTGCAGAAAACCTGCATTCCTATTTTTAATTTTGTATTTAAAATGAGAACACCCTAGCTGATTAGAAAGTTGTTACATCGGATATATTCATCTAAATGTATAAACAAGAAAATAAAATGTGTTGCTGGAAGGTGGGTGCTAATTTGAGAAGCTTTCCCTTCCTACATTTTAGAACACTTAAAATCTATTATACTACATAATGTAGGTCAGATGAATTTTCTGCTATTTGAATGTGTGTATCAATTCTGAAAGTAAATTTTAAATTCCATTTAGTGTGTGATGTCGTTTACTTAGTTTTTAAATTATAGAGAATTAGTGATAAGAATAAAATATTTATTCGTTTAATAGTTTTTTTATAAAGACTTATGATAAAAAATGACTTAAAACTTAAGATTTTTTTATATTCTCCATAAGAATAACATTGGACGCATTCAGACAACGTACTACGTTTATCGTAGACAGTAAATTTAACTTTTCTCTGGAACCGTTAGTCATAGACAAATAATTCCAGAAACTTATTTGTTTAGTTTTTTAAGCTGGTTTCAATGGTACCAGTCACGTTATACTTTACTTTTATTGTTTTCGCTGAAAATTTAAAAATTTGATTTTTTTTACATTTAAAAGCCCATAACTTTTGAACCGTCATTTTTACAGATATGCGGATGGTGTCAAATTATTTAGTACTCTGTACACTATAAACTGTCAAATTTTAATCAAAATTGTTAGAGCCGTTTTTGAGAAAATTGGATTTTTCACGGTTTTTAAGGGTTTTTAGGGGTGAACTACCCTTAAAAATCAAAAATTCAAAAAAATGAAAAAAACACCTTGAGATACGGTGACTATATATATACATGCCAAATTTCATCTAAATCGGACCAACGGGGTAGGCTGTGGCACTGTACACATCCAGACACACACACACACAGACACACGGACGGACAGACATCACGTCAAAACCCACTTTTTTGGATTCAGGGGACCCCAAAACGGATATATCCACCCTCAACTCAAATTCGAAAATTTTGACGAAAATACTTTCTCCATATACTATGTATAAGGGGAGAAAGTAATAAACTGAAATACACACTCACGATGTCACCTGTCGATGCGTCATCGACGGGTTTCAACTTGAACGGAGTTACGAAGTAAACAAATGCTGTAAATTTCCACTAGCGTGGTCGGACTAAGCGAGGAGAATGCCGCCGAGGACGAATTAGCGGAAGTCTTTTGTGCCGACGGGCACGGTCGGACCAACCGAGGAGTCGGACTATCGAGGTTCTACTGTATTTCGGATGCTATACACATTTATCTACATAAAGCTTGCCTTGACATTGGTTATAATAAATTTTGAGCTTAAGCTGTATTAATTTTGCTGTAAAAAGAATGGACGATATGGTTTAAATTAAATAATTACTCTAGGTGTATTAACTTTGTTGCCAAGATCAAGATATCAAAAGTTTGAAAATCATTAAATTGTCCTTTATTAGAAAATTACCCATAGGGAAGAGCTATTGCCTTAGGTCTAGAGACAAAAAAAATGGTCGTTAAAAATTTTATGTGTACAGTAAACATATGTGTGTTCGTGAACACGATAATTCTCATAAAATGGTCTGATTGAGACCAAATTTAAGTAAAACAAGAAATATAACTAATAGAATTAAATAGTAAACAAAACACTCTTCTTAGCCTATTTTGTACATTCGGAAAATTGCAACCCAATGACACTAACATTCCACCTCCGAGCTAGCGGACGTAAACCAAGTAAGACCGCACGGCACGAAGGTCAAACCACTACTGTAAGTCAGTAGTGGACCTTTTTTTTGACTGGTTTCTTTTCTATATAGAAATAACCCTTTGTTTGTATAAATGTAAATATTGTTAGCCACTTGAAAACAGGAGTAGTTTAACCAACTCTCGAAATGTTGTGTAGATTTTAAACACAAGACGTATTGGAAAAGTTGAACTAATTGTTAATTTAATATCTTTTTTTGTCGGAGAGAAGATCGAAGCGTAATTCTCTAAAGCGTAATTGGGGCCAGCGTATCAAAAGGAACATAATGTCGCGTCAGACTCTTGTTTTACATAGCGTAGCGCTAGATTAAAGGCGGCCACGGCGTCCGAATAGGAAACTCTGCTCGCTGTCGTCGTCTGCCTCACCTTCACTGTCCTGGAGCGTGTTGTTGTGCTGATATAGATATCTAGATATCTCAAAACCATATCTACAACTTACTGATCGGATCAATTTAGCATGCAGAGCATGGCCGTACATAATGAAGTTGGGTGTTTCTCACACCATATGGACGTGATTCGGCGTAGTTATGTAGTTGCAGGTTGTATTTAATAATTTATCGTTATATTAATAACAGTCTACTTAATCTGAAATATTCTTTAATCTGAAAAGGGCCTGTTCCCAATTATTTCCGATTAGCTGGGCTCCACTGTAGTTAAGATCAAATATATTCTTTGCAATCAAAATTTCTTTGCAAACCTACTTATAGCAATTAGTAAATTGATTTATCTGGTTTAGGCCAGCTTCATTTAGTTTAGGTTATCTAATACATGTAAAAAATACTAGTTTTAATATTTCTCATAGCAGGCAGACCTATTTATTTCCCAAGTTATTGTAATGGAGTATATTTATATATTAATCGTCAACTCTTACTCCCATTGGTACCCAAGTAGGGGTTTGACATTGCCAACAACTGCTCGCCATCTCTCCCTGTCCTGTGCCTTGTCAATTACTGCTCCTGCTCTTGTGATATCTTTTTTCACACTGTTCACCATCTTCTCTTGGGCCTTCCAGGTCTCCCCCCACTCACCTGCCCTTCTACTTCCCTTAATAGTGATCTCCTGTCTCTCCTCAAGACATGCCCGCCCATCTCAAACATCTAGTTCTAGCGTGGACTGTGATGTAATAATTTTTGTATAGATTCCTTAATTCTTCATTATGACTGATTTTCCATTCTCCATTTTCAGATACTGTTCCAAAAATCTTTCTTAAAATTTTATTTTCAAAAACAATGATCCTTCTCTCTTCTTTTTTATTTAGTGTCCATGTTTCTGCTCCATACAACAAAACTGGCCAGAGAATTGTGTAGTAAACTTTAATTTTGGTTTCTTGTGATAACATTTTTGAGGTTATTATTTTGTTACATGCATAGTTCCTGCTTGATATTATATCATCAATCATCATATTATTTCATCTCAAGTAATTTATAAATAAATTTGCTGAGTACACAGGTCTGTTGCTACAAAGTATTTTATAAATTGATGTAAAGCACAAGCAAATACTACTTTTAAAAATGAATGAAAACTACCAAACTAATTTGACTGAACACAACCAGCCACTTGTATTACGCACCCCAGTCTTCTCGTCTCGCAGCCGCAGTCCGTCGATGGCAATGTTGATGGTTATACGTTGTTTATGCTCACCCGCTGCCCGTATCGCCATCTTGAGGTCAGCCAACGCCTCCTGGCACATCTTGTCACCCCTCGGATCTGATACCTCCAGTATGCCAATAAGCTTCGCCTTGTAGCTCACCCCTTCTCCCAGGAATCGTGAAGGCTCATTTTTATCTGAAACAGGGAGACGACTATTACTATCTTTTATTAAATGATCGGATAAATGAACGTGTTGTGTGTTGAATTCACAATTCAGGGTTAAAGTAAATTTCTCTTTCTTTGACCACACAATTAATTATTTTCCCTGATGGAACCAAGAATAAATACCATTCATAGCCTGAATCCAGTATAACAAATACTAGTTATGAGAGTGATAATTGTTTTGAGAGTCACGGCTTTGGATACCTATTATTACTTTATGAAATGGTGACCTACCCAGGTAAGTATTTTAAGCCAGGTATAAATGAGAAATTAATGTGAAATAATTGTGGTGCGATCTCGTGGTCTTGTTACTGACGAAGGCTAACATGTTCTTTAGGCAGGATTTTTAATTAATAGCCCAACAGCCAAAGGCATATATAAGGGACCCACAGTTTAACAAAGGATCCACTTTTGCCTCTGAATTACGAACTGTTCTAATTATGAGGATGGTCTTTGCGGATGAATGTAGTATTCCATAGTGCGACCGTCCATACCAGAGAATATCACATTCACCGCGCCCTTAACTATCCACAATTTGTGACCTCCAGGAAGTCCATCCAATATTAGTTATTCCCATAACATGAAGACATGAAGCACAGTGTGACTTGATCGTTGACTTTTATTCATAGCCTCTTAATGTCTCTCATGGCTTTGAACATTAGTTTTCGACAGAGATTTTATCAATCTATTGTATTTATCTTCTGCCCAAAACATTAGAGGCATATAATCATCCTCATCTGCAAACTCACAACTATCAGAATCCACCAAAACTTTGAATAATTTAAAAACTTGTTGGTTTGTTTGACTTGGTGTCTCTGGATCAGACAGACCCAGTGATGGGGTTCTAAGTAGATAGTATAGTAAATTTTTTTGGATATATTCAAGATCAAGAATTTGAAGATCTTATAGTTGTATAGAAATTGATCATATCCTTGGGCCATTCATCATTTTTATCTGTACATTTGATTAAATTATTGAACTGAGAAATAACATGCAATTATTATTTAAGATATTGGAGGTTGCTTATGTAAGATACTTATTTGGGATTTCTAGCTATGATTCATAAATACTTAACACTATATGAATTATTGATGTAGTGAAATGTTTAGTGAAACCATTTTAAAAAAATATCCTGTCCAATTGAAAACCTGATCACTAATTGTGAGAACAGACTTCCTGAACTTCTTGTCGAGTTAAAAGCAACAACTGAATATTCCTTACCAATCCGAGGAGAAAATACATACAATCACAACCTCACACCTGACACCTGACACCTCCGTCTCCGTTCCCGGTAAACAAGCCCGCGTCACTTACATTTGCAGGGGCTGGTCTTCTTGCGAAGAGTTTGCATGGGCGAGAGGGCGAGCCTGTTGTATCGTTGCGACACAGTTGAAGATTTTCGGAACACCAGGGGCGATATGAAGGCCTAGGGCCGAGTATGAGTAGGCCTCCAGTACCAGTGGGCGCTCGACGGCTCGGCGCTAGACGTAGACGAACGGCGGCACGGCCACGGCTACCATTCAACCATTGACCATTGAGGGCGGATCAATAATGGGGTATCCCCACCCCGTCGCCGTCGCCGTCGTCGTAGTCGTCCGCCACCCCTGCGATAGCGATACGAGATACCAGTGCGTGTAATCGATATGTTATCGATACCATTGCTCGTTCCGAATAAGTAATCACCGGGTGACTCAAGACACAAGTCTGCACCAAATGTTTCATCAGACAACAAAATTAGTCTGTGTAAGCTTGATGGAAAACAGAAAATAAAAGTCAAAAAGGAGAGTTAGGGCAGAATGAGTCAGATTCATTCGCTTTTGAGCCCTACTACAAATATACAAATAACGATTAGCAATCATACGAAAAAGAGATTCATTCGCCTGAAAAACCCGTTTAGTTAAATTATTTTAAAAGACTAAAAATGAAACGTTTTATTACACTTATTTTTCATATTTATTGAGAATACAATTAATTAATACAACCATACTTTTTGAGGGAGAGGCGGAAGAAATGCTTTATGCACACAGGTGGCCAGCCTGTAGTGTGGGACTCCCCTATGAAGCGGGGTTACCCACTAAAAACACGTCCTCTACTCTTTAGGATTCTAACCTGGAACCTTTTGTCACATTACAACGGGCTAGGCCTAATTTTGGCTTCCTCCCTTGGGGCTCACTCCATGTCCAGGCACTTGTTTAGGTGATCTGAGCCTCTTCGCGGTCCAGATCGCTTTTCTTCTCTAGAAGGACGCCCCGAATGATCTGTGACAAACAATCCCAGTTTCCCTAGTCCTCAATGATCTTGTGGCAGACCGTGTCCATCGAGAAAACACCAAGTTTTCAACAACCATACTGAGCGTTGAGTCAACGCTGTTACTCAAATTTAATTACAAAATGTTTAGGCGTAAATGTTTAAGCTGTATTTAATATTAATAGCCAAAAATTTATATTTTAATTGTTATGGTCCACTACAATAGTCTGCCTGAAGTTGTATTACATATATCCCAGTGATATACCACCTGCATCTGACCGATTGCCTGAAGCTCCCAGCGGGTAGTAGGCCTGAATATTTGTTTACGTGCTACAGAACTGAATAAATTCTACTCCTGGAATAAGATCATTCACTTTTAAGATTATTTGGCTCAATAAATAACAATAGCTGAATTTTATAATAACAAATTTGGAGAGAATCCGCTAAAACTTTAACACTTTATCGTGGGAACTAGTCAATTAAGTAACTAACGAAGATTAAGATGTAAAAAATAAGCCATGCTGATTCAAATACTTAAGGTACCATTGCATGTTTTGTTCTGATCAATCAAACTTATTTTCTTTTCTAGATAATATAAGTCTTTATAAAAACACTATTAAACGAATAAATATTTTATTCTTATCACTAATTCTCTATAATTTAAAAACTAAGTAAACGACATCACACACTAAATGGAATTTAAAATTTACTTTCAGAATTGATACACACATTCAAATAGCAGAAAATTCATCTGACCTACATTATGTAGTATAATAGATTTTAAGTGTTCTAAAATGTAGGAAGGGAAAGCTTCTCAAATTAGCACCCACCTTCCAGCAACACATTTTATTTTCTTGTTTATACATTTAGATGAATATATCCGATGTAACAACTTTCAAAAATGTTTAAGCTAAACTTAAAAGTATCGATGATGTGTAACCAGGGGCGGTCTGACCAGGTCGGCTGGTCGGCATTCAATACATTAATTTAGAAACGTGTTGAATTATTTATTTTTTAGGATTATAAGTTCCTGTCTAAATTAAATCGATAAAGAGAAAAAATTCGAAGAATCGGTTAAGATTTGGCGAAATTTCACTTCGTGGATTCACTCGTGATCATCCTTCACAAAATCAGGCTCTAGAAAAAGATTTTAATACAAGTAGGTAAACACGGTGCTTATATTTATAGACTTAAAGTAATATGTATTCAATTAAGGATTTGGTAAAAGCCAGGTGAAACAACTCGAACGTAATTCAAATCATGACATAAAACAAACAGATTTATAATCTGAAATAAATGTTTGGTTGTTAGGTTAAACCATTAAACAAAAAAATAATGTAATATAGGCTGCAAGTTCATTTTCAGTTAAGACCACCTGTATTCTATTTTTTCAGGGTTATTGCAGTATTTAGAAATGTTATTAACATTATTAGTAACTTGAGGAGTAAGTGAAAACTCATTATACTAAATAAACCAATTAAAATTGTTAAAACAATGAAACAATATTTTAATTTTAGCGAATTTCCCAGAGGGAAGAAGCTATTACCGTAGGTCTCATGGTAAGAGACGTGTATTCTTAGAAATGCTCGGACGACAAATGGGAACGGTTAGTTTGGGGGGGTTTGTACACCAAAATGGGGTTTTTGCGTTTTTCACATGTAAATTTTAAAAGTTTCTAATTTTATATTTCACCATTGAATCAGCTTAAAAACTACACAATTAAGTTCCTTAAGGTTTTCTCTATCTCCGACGGTTACCCAGATATTAAAAAATCTAAACACAGTACGTTGTATTGTGGGGCTCCAATGTTAATCTTATGGAGATTAGGGAAAATTTAATATTTCCCATATTAATCAATATTTTTGGATAAATCTTGATATTTAGCTTCATGTGGTTGAGATCCATCCATTTATGCTTAAAAATCATAGTTTACGTGTTTATCATGGCAGCAAACCTGCATACTCGTTTCCCATGTTAATCATATAGAGAATAGGCAAACTCCTTTATTTATCGACAGATGTTGATGAAAGTTGGTATGAATGTTAGAAATAAAAATTTTTGATGGTATAAACAAAATTACAGGAATAAGATCAATAAAA
This sequence comes from Nephotettix cincticeps, assembly GCA_023375725.1. NCBI lineage: Eukaryota > Metazoa > Arthropoda > Insecta > Hemiptera > Cicadellidae > Nephotettix > Nephotettix cincticeps. The sequence goes on along the minus strand of CM041786.1, from coordinate 118,100,766 downwards.
AAAAATGAAAAATAAACAAAAAGACTATAGCTTCAAACACAACCACGCAACAAACCACAAACAAAACCAAACACGTATAAAAAGTCAATATAAAAACATAAAAAACACACAAATAAAACAAAAAATAAAAAACAACAAAAATTGAGACGAATCAGCAAGACAAAACCAAAAAAAAAAAAAATAAAACCAAAATGACAAAAAAAAGACAAAAAAATTATAATGAGAAATAAAAAAAAAAAAAAAAAAAAAAAAGAAAATTCCAAAAAAGTAAAGAAAAAAAAAAAAATAAAAAAAATGAAATCAAAAAATAAAAAAAGAACATAAAAAATACCAAAAAAAAAAAACTATATTTTTAATTTTTGTTTTTCAGTTTTAGAAGGTTAAAACAATATTTATGAATTGTAAAAATTTATAACTTAAACAAAAAATTGTAAAACTTATAATTATATAATTTGTGTGTGTGTTGTGTGTGTGCTATTCAACCTGTAAAAGTAACGTGTATTCTTACAAATGCTCACGTAACAAATCGGGAACGGGTAGTTTGGGGGGGTTTGTACACCAAAATGGTTTTTTGCGTTTTTCACATGTAAATTTTAAACTTTCTAATTTTATATTTTTTCATTGAATCAGCTTAAAAACTACACAATTAAGTTCCTTAAAGTTTTTCTCTATCTCCAACGGTTACCGAGATATTAAAAAATCTAAACACAGTACGTTGTATTGTGAGGCTCCAATGTTAATCTTATGGAGGATTAAAAAAAATTAATTTTTCACTTATTATCTAATATTTTTGGATGAAACTTGATATTTAGCTTCATGTGGTTGAGATCCATCCATTTATGCTTAAAAATCATAGTTTATGTGTTTATCATGGCAGCAAACCTGCATACTCTTTTCCCATGTTAATCATATGGAGAATAGGCAAACTCCTTTATTTATGGACAGATGTTGATGAAAGTTGGTATGAATGTTAGAAATAAAAATTTTTGATGGTATAAATGCTTACTTTCAGAGTTCCTCACAGCAGCAAACCTGCACACTCTTTCCCATGTTAATCTTATTGAGAATAGGCAAATAATTCTCACTCTTATTGACAGATTTTGACCAAACTTGTCATATATTATTATTATATTATTGATTTGGAAATTCGCTGAGTACGCAGGTCTGCTGCGACGGGGGTATTTCAATTAGTATAAAAGTATATTTTACACATATTCTGTGAAACATTGAATTGCATTTCATAATTGCGTGAAATATATCAATAGCACTCTGGTTGGTTTATATGGGGATTTTATTTGGATTCATTTAAGTACACGGCAATTTAAGTTGCCATCAGTGAATAATTTTCTGGGTCCTCCCATGGCCCAGGTTACTGTGATTTAAGTTATCAGTTGAAGTGAAAGCCAAACACGACTAATTTATTAATTATTTGTGTCTTTCCAGTTCATAACATTTTTTCCACTGCATGTTTCGTCTGAACAGCATTCTCAAGGGTAGACGCTGACGCGTTATATCCGTCAGGACTCTTCATAATTTGAAACATAAAACACGAATCCACACGTGTATGGACAAAAAAAGAATACAATAAATGGCATTTATGTCTATATGCTTTTTATTTCACGTGATCGCGGTCGAGACGAATCCATTCGTCTCCAGCAATCATAATAGATCAAAACAACTTAAAAAATTTGACAAAACCCTCTTACTAGTGAAGCTGAACCAGTTTAATTTTGGTGAATGTACAACCATTGTTTTATCTCCTCCTTCCTTACCAACCGCCAAGAAACCGGACGTAAACTAACAACGGAGGAATTTGGAAATGAATTAATTAGGAAGAGAAGGAACAGGATTAACTGTGGGGAGAAAATGACACCAAGGTGCTCGGGAAACGAACGATGTTTTAAATGTCTACCTTGTGGATCAATCTTTGTTATTTCACAATCTCTATCAAGCTTATAAGTATATTATAATTATTCAGAGCACTTACGTAACTCGTGAAAAAATTGTAAAAAATAGAAGAAGGGCCAATTTGAACCATCTGGTGGCACAGACCTGGGGTTAATGAATATTGAAAGGGAGTTGAAAATGAAGGTTTTTGAAATAAAAATGAAATACTGGGAGACTTGTGAGAAAATAGTTTAGCACTTAAGAAAATAACCAGTTGGGAAAATGATTTGTACATATTGAAAATCTTATATTTATGAACAGTAACAAAAAAGATTTTTGATGATAATCTTTTTTAAACTATACCTTGATATTTCATTGTTTAATGCGGAATTCGCCTTTTACAGCTACTATTCTGTAGATAATGAAGCTAATTATTCAGCATTTATAAACCAAATGGTCTGGGAGGTGAGAGTTAATAATCATTTATCACACACAAAAATACATATACTGTATATCATTTGAACGCCCAATTCAAAAAGTTATGTTCAATAATATAAGCATGTTTTAAATAGATTTAATAAATTAATTGTAATAATTCAGTGTATGGTGAGTTTTCGTCGAGGGGTTGGAAGGTGTGCCGATTTGAAGGGCCCAGTTGGATTTCAGCCGAGGGCCCCCAAAGCCGCCAGACCGCCCTTGTGTCTAACTATCGATTGTCGACTATCGACTTGATATTACAAACAACCTTTCGCATCTTTTATTCGTAATTGAATATAACGATTCGGTATTTAAGACTTGACATTGTATAATTTTGCTTGAGTGTTTAAGTAATAGAAAATAAAGAATTAAAATATTGGTCAGACAATGTTAAAATATTATTGTTTATCGTATAACATTTTTGATTTGACTTTCTTTTTCAGATTTTGGCAAGGTTCTTAGCGTTTTATAACTTTAACTGAGATTATACTTTACAATGAGCGCTTTTACTATCTACAGTATATCCTGTTTTGTCATTATAACAAATATCATTATAAACCGAACAACATAACTTTTAAAACTTGTTAATAAATCATTTATGCTGTTAATCAATTTATGTCAACTGTTTTTAGTATTTTAGCTGATGTTAGTTTAATTGAATACAGAAAATTAGCTCAGTATTATAAGTTTAAAAGTAAAGTAAAGTATAAAGTATACTGATTGAGTTTTCAAAAAACTCGATTTCCAAAAGTAGTCATAAAAAGTAGTCATAGTACTTTTCCAAAAGTAGTCATAAGTAGTCATAGTTGTCATAAACGAGGTTTGAAAACCGTGTCTGAACCAGAATAAAATTTTTATACTCAAATTAAATTCAAGAAAATTACTACAAGGTTAACCAATTTCGAGAATAAGTAACAACTTGTTAGTGTACACGAATTCAAATAAAATAGTTATTGACATTGCTTTGACCTGTAGTTCTGTAACTTATTATGCAAGGACCACTGTAAGCCGGCTTTGCACAACAAAAGCTGTACATAGGATGGAAGCATCAAGCAACCACACTAACTTGCTGTTAGTGTGGCTAGGCCTAACTCACGTCTCCTCCGGACGGCGTTTTTGCGCAGCAAGTTGCCCGCGTACTTGGACATGCCTGCCTACACGGGGCACAGAGACGCGAATAATCAAACACAAACCTCGGCGTTTACGTCACCTGATTTCGAGGCGAGTATGTTTCGAATATAACCACTTGCCAAGAATGTTAACAAAATTAAAAGGGACGCAAGCTGTGCTGTGCTGAGAAGAGCCGGCGGTGGGCGTAGTTCGCGCGGTCCCAGGTAGATGGCGCGCGCCGACAATAGCTGTGTTTACACTGTGCGGGTGATAACGAGATTAACAGCTGATAGAGCACGGATTTGGCGTGTGAGAGGGTGGAATGTCTACACTACACGTGGCTGTCAGCGTTCGAATGCAACTGTTGTATCGTTTGGAATGTAAGGCAAAAGGGTATTTTGATTGCGTGGAGGAAAAAATAAAGAAAAAATAACGTGGGAGGCTTGCTAATAAAAGAAAAAAACAAATTATTAGCTTCAGGTACGAATTTGTATGGAGTTGAAGGAATGTAAGTAAAGGATAAATACAATCAGCATGTTATGGACGAAAGGCGTGCAAGTGAGTGAGGACTAGGGTATACTGTTTAGATATGTGTCAATATGATGAGGACATGCACAACAGTCAAGGCAGCAAGTAGGGTGCTGGGTGCAGCAAGGTGCATCGTAGCAAGTAGTTTGGAGTATGGCCATGGTTACAATACAACGGACCTTGACAGTGAGAAGTAAATTGGGAGTGATGTACGTTAACGTGTGTGGGCGCGGTCGTCATGGCCCAGGTTTCAGCTGTATTAGTCCCATTAGAACATAGTTCAATTGTGTTCACCATGATTACTCTACCGTAGACGTAAAAATATTTGATGAAATAAATAAAACTAATAGGCCTAATGGTTATCAAAAGAACAATAAAGCCTATTTTCAGGAAAACATTATACTTATTGCGTTATCATACCTAATGATTAACAAATAATTATATTGCTTTTAAACAAACTAATTTTCAATTACATTTATAATAATAATAACAATAATAATATCTACAACTAGCAGTAAGCCCGTCCTTTGTACGGGTTGTAGGAATCAGTTTAAAGAAGGAAGAACATCATACCAAAATGTAAACCTGAATCCTAAACAAATCAATCAATATCCAGCTTTTTTATTATTAGTTATACGGTGAAATAACGTTTTAATATAGTATGATTTCGAAATGGAATTAAATCAATGACCAATATAAACTAACTAATATTGATTCAACAGCTGTTTGTTTTTCTTTCTATTAAATCTAAACTACAAAGACAGCTGATTATTACCAGTAGGTTATTCAATTAAAACTGAAGCAAAATGCGACCAATATCGCGTAAAAAGTGTGTTTTTAAATGCTCGTTATTTACTATTCAAGGGTCGGCGGACAATATTAAGCCTTTAAAAACCTTCTCTGGAATGTAGAGAATGTATGAAATACGTTTCATTGTTATCAGTTATCCCGTTTTTTCGGAGAAGACGGCGTAAAATGCCTTCTGGAGCGTCACAGATTAACAGACAAACCGACAAAAATTGAGATAAGATCAGTTTCGGCTTCTCTAATGAACGTAACATAAAAATAACTAAAAAAAATTAATAATTCTGAGCAATGTACAGACAAAACTCTAATTTTATTTTAAAGATATAATGATTAATTAGTTAATAACGGTCTATTTTCATTATGTTTATCGTTTATTTAAAATTTACAATATTTATTTAATAATTTACAGTAATAATAATTCCCCAAGATAGCTCCTGAAAATTAAAAAAATATTATAACACTTTAACTAACCTTTTACGAATTTCGTGTGGCCAGTAAATGTTATTAAAAATAAATACGACGATACTTAATAGTAAATTGCACGTATATCTGAAAGATCTCTACGACAATCTGAATTAACGAAAAAACATTTCTACCGTTATCTAACAACGGTAATCGAATCCGCCTCGTTATCTATTTATAGAAAAGACATTGGCAATAAACAGCGTCGGACAAAAAATACAACGAGCTTGAATTAATTTTTAGTCTGAAGTGGCGAGCGGTTTTTACCGAACAAGCGACACATGCAACCACTTGATCTGACAACGAAGCGTCAAACCACTCGTTTCCGACCAGTGACGTCACTGGATATTGTGGTCCTGCGACGAGCGTCGCCGGCCCGACCGCACTCTGGGGGCTCTGGTGTTGAACAATCTTCAGAAAGTTCATAATGTTTTCACACTTAAACATTAACAGTATTACTCGCCTGTAATTCAACAGAAATTATAAAAACGTTACATTTTCCATTAGGCTTATTAAAAAAAACAAATATTACGTTTATATTTCTAATCACTAAAATATTAACTGCATTTAGCTTGTAAAAGCATAGCCAAAACTAACTAACTACCTCGCAATTCACAGACGTGATAACGCATTCGCATACCACTGAATCCAACGGAATTACACAGAGAATAAGTATTTTTTTATCTCTGTGCAGAAAGATTAACAAATTTAACCAGAGCGACCTCTGCAAGTTATAAACATGACAAATCAATCAAATACGGACTGAAGCTATTGCATTCAACACCTATCGCAGAGTACTGTAGGCTATACAAATAAAAAAAACCATACACGAAGTGCAAAATTTTAAATGTCTGCTACGTAAAATTATTTTTGTAGTGTTTACCGTGAAATTAATTAGTGTGAATTAAAAACACGCGTAACAAACAATTAATTGGGTACATGTGTCTAAATTAACGCCAATGAAGGAGATATGCGGAAGAGTGGCACAGAGGCGAGACGTGGGCTGGTACGCTGCGCTGCGTGTGTGTTTGTGTCACAACAAGAATGCTAATGCCCGTGGCGCGTGGGTAGGCTGCGGACGTCTCTGAATCCCGCCATTCAAAGCGACCTAGTGTTAAGAGGTAATTAAAAAATTAATTAGAAATTGTACTAGGGAATCAATTCACCAACTGACAAAATTACTTTTGAATATATTATCACCGTAGGGGAAAGAACCTTGAGACCAAAAATTGAATCCTTTTCAAGGACGTGAAATATATGTGGACAGTGGACACCATATATCGTTTTTTTGAAACTAACAACGAGTTTTACAGTACAAATCTTTGATCTAAAGAGTTCGTCTTGAGTTACAAAGAAGGCCTATTTAGAAGCCAATTGTATTTGGGTCTCAAATCGTTCTCCAATAACAACATATTCTTTGTCAACACTCTGCACGTGTGTTATATATCACCTTGTCGAGAACAAAGAAGAGTGGCATTAGAGACAGCCATCGGACTGCGTAGCTTACACTTTGACACTTGCACATTGCATGACTTAACACCAGGCAGGTGTGCTGGCTTGCAGCAAGGACTATGTAAAATAGAGTGCGTACAAATATAGTATTCTAAATTGTTTCCAGCTGATTTGAAAGAAACACGACTCTCAATGGCTAAACTCACCGTAAAATTCCGTTTATGTGTTCCTGGTACGTCAATGCTGGAGTTGGCAATATATTCATTATTCACCTCCCATGTGATGTCGCGGAAGCGAGACCAGCGGAACTGGAGTGCGGCTAATTGGAAGATCAACCAGAGTAGGCCTAGTGTACGGGCATAGTGAGAAGCTAGTCTACTATCGTAATATTGTGTTTGATCCAGTCACAGGATCAGTGTAATTATGGATGTTTGTTATTTACTTATTTGTAGACTCAAAATCTTGATCGAGGTTGTAGATTTTTACCCACATGCACAATTGTACATTTCACCAGAGTATGTGGAATTTTCAAGGCTTTCCATATGAACATTTGACGACTAAAATTATTAAAGGGTTCATTATTTTTGTTCAAAATAAAAGTTTTTTAGTATATTGCATTTGTATTTATTTAACAAACATAACAATTTTGGGGATTTTTAGTTATGTAACTTTGGTCCCAAAATATAATAAATCTATTGTTACCATTATAACACCATTATTATTATTATTAATATGTATCAATGTATTGGTTGTTCATTTATAATACGAGGATTAAAACATATGAAATTGTTTTAATTAAATTGTTAAATTAAGTTGAAATGGAAGAAGAACAAATATATGCAAGTTGATATAACTGAACTATATAATTATTTGTAAAATAGTAATAAGTAAATGTCTATATAAATAATACCCCCGTCGCAGCAGGACTGCGTACTCAGCGAATTTCCAAATTAATAATATAATAATAATAATATATGACAAGTTTTATAAAAATATGTCCATAAACATGAGAATTATTTGCCTATTCTCCATTAGATTAACATGGGAAATAGTGTGCAGGTTAGCTGCTGTGAGGAACACTGAAAGAAGTCATTTCTGCCATGAATAATTTTTATCTTAACATTTATACCATCTTTCATCAACATCTGTCCATAAATAAAGGAGTTTGCATATTCCCTATATGATTAATATGGGAAAAGAGTATGCAGGTTTGCTGCCATGATAAACACATAAACTATGATTTTTAAGCATAAATGGATAGATCTCAACCACATGAAGTTAAATATCAAGTTTTATCCAAAAATATTGATTAATATGGGAAATATTAATATTTCCCTACCCTCCATAAGATTAACATTGGAGCCCCACAATACAACGTACTATGTTTAGATTGTTTAATATCTCGGTAACCGTTGGAGATAGAGAAAAACTTTAAGGAACTTAATTGTGTAGCTTTTTAAGCTGATTCCAATGGTGAAATATAAAATTAGAAAATTTTAAAAATGACATGTGAAAAACGTAAAAACCCCCATTTTGGGGTACAAACCCCCCCCACCAAACTGCCCGTTCCCATTGACCGATATGTCTAGTTTACGAACTCGTCCGAGCATTTGTAGGAATACACATCTCTACTAAATTTGGTCTCGATCGGACCATTTTTACGAGAGTTATCGTGTTAACAGACACACACACACACACACACATATATATATATATATATATATATATATATATATATACATACATATATATGTATATATATATATATATATATATATATATAAATTTTAACGACTATTGTTTTTGGACTCTGGGCACCTAAAGACGAAAAAATAACATGGTCCCGGGCTTAAGTCTTACCATGAGACCTACGGTAATAGCTTCTTCCCTATGGGAAATTCGCTAAAATTAGAGTTTTTTCTGTACATTGCTCAGAATTATTCATTTTTTAGTTATTTTTACTTTTCGTGCGTTAGAGAAGCCGAAACCGGTCTTATCTCAATTTTTGTCTGCTTGTCGGTTTGTCTGTTAATCTGTGACGCTCCAGAAGGCATTTTACGCCGTCTTCTCCGAAAAAGAACGAGAGAACTGATAACAACTTATTTCATACATTCTCTACATTACAGAGAAGGTTTTTAAAGGCTTAAAATTGTTCGCCGACCCTTGAAAGTAAATAACGAGCATTTGGAAACCCTATTTTTACGCGATATTCGTCGCATTTTGCTTCAGTTTTAAATGAATAACCTACTGGTAATAATCAGCTGTCTTTGTAGTTTAAAGATTTAATAGAAAGAAAATCAAACAGCCGTTGAATCAATATTAGTTAGTTTATATTGTTCATTGATTTAAACCCTTTTTTGAAATCATACGTTTTTAAAAAGTTATTTTAACGTATAACTAATAATAATAAAGCTGGGTATTGATTTATTTCTTTGTATTGTTTTGTTTAGGATTAAAGTTTACTTTTGGTATATTGATCTTCCTTCTTTAAACTTATTCCTACAACCCGTAGAAAGGACGGGCTTACTGCTAGTATAAATAAAATATTGTACACAAGCCCAATTTTGTTAAGAATTCAGTTTTAAAGAGCAGTTTATCATCCACTCTACTTAAAACCCCTTTAAACTGATATTATCTATTCATGTGTGTAGTGACACTTGTTTATTAATTATCTGTTGACGTCCCGGGGACGTAGCCCTGGCTCTGACCTCCTGGGCGTGCGCTGTCAGCTGCTTTGCAATTTACCTTCTACATCATATTACAGTTTCCATGGGTTTTTATTTTATTACAATTCATTGGTTTCAAAACTAGAATACAAATGGAATTTATGACATTTAATATCAGAACCTATTTGTTTTTACATCTTTGTTTAAATTATTTAATGCAGCTAATATTCTGATACCATTGCATTATAGAATCTATACATAGGTTTCTAGAATGTAAATACAATAGAAGTTTCTTAATAATATAATTTAACGAGACAGAATCTCGTTCAACGAAATTAAACGATAAAATAAAAAAGGAACAAGCTTTTTCTAAATTAAACTTCACCAGCAGTATAATTAAACTTGATTTATTGAAAGTTTGTAAGGAATCAATCACTATTAGCCTGTGATGAAAAATCGAGAGGCCTCACTTGAAGGGTAGCCTGATAGGGTCTAAACGGAGACGCATGCGGCTATCTCCTATCAACCCTTATCAGCTTCAATAACACTGATCGCTTCTTGAATTACTCTTATCTATATTTATTGAACCAGGAAGAGATATAAATTAACGGATAAAAGATCAACATTAATCAAAAGACTTTGTTTCCGGTGTTTATTTTTGGTACATGCTGTAAAAATTTTATATTGTATTAAATTACATCGTATATCTTTACTCATTGCGGGACTTAAACGAAAACTACCGAGCACCATTCCCGAAGTGTCGTTAGAAAGGTCTTAGCATGTAGTCTTGCCATCGATTAGAAAATTTGAAAAGTCACCCCCGCCATGGAGAAATATGGGGTCAAAGTTGCGATTTTCCCCATAGACTTAATATGCCGGTACACACCAACGATCGAGAAATCAGCTGTTTATTTAAGGAAGTGGTTGAATAAAGGCACGTATTCACCTGTACAATGAAATACCTCGGCATTATACTTGGAATGAAAGCAACAGGATTTGGAAAAAGCAACAACGTGGTTCTGATAAAGTTTATAAGTCAGCTTTATACAGTAAACTCGAAAAACGTCAAGCTTTTCCATCTTCGGCTTTTGCCTTTACACGCTGAGGATATGCGAACATATAACGACATGATTTACAATAAATTTGTAGAAGCTGCTCATGCGAAAGGAATCGCGTCAAAGAACAAATGTTGAGAAACGTTATTAGAGGCTTGCCAAAAACAGACGCCTTACACTGAGACAACATTTTGCTATAATTTGTGCACTTAACGTGCCAACTAATGCATTGGTGCTTTGGGAAGAATTTAGAACTCTAATGTCTGAAGATTATGCCAGAAAAATGAGAGAGGATATCGCGGTTAACAGAGCACGCATTGACATACAAAAAATCCTTTGTAAAAAACAACACATCATGAAACCAAATGGGACTTCCAACACTGTCTACAAATTCGAGATTAGAGCACGAGTTTGGCGTTACGGAACAAGGCAAGGCTTTTAAAGAAGTGTTTGTCAAGGCGAATCAAGAACAGAAGACCATCATCGATACAATTTTGTTATCTGTCCAAAGTTCAACGAATCAAAGTTTTCTGAGTTTCTGCTCATGCGGGATGTGGGAAAACCTTCGTGCATAAAGCAATTCTTTGCACACTTTGTTCACTGAATGTATCTTGCCTCCCGTGTGTCTTTAGTGGAATCGCAGCATACTACATCATCGGGTTGGACTTCCAATTCCGATACTAGAGGATTCAGTGTCATCCATAACCGCGAACAGTGGTAAGGTGATGCTATTCGTAACAGTTTTTTTGATTTTGATTTATGAAATATCCTCTCAGATGTGTGGTGGCAAAACCGTTCTACTTTGTGGAGATTTCCGGCAAACACTACCGGTTATTACTCGAGCAAGTCGTGCGGTTACCGTCGAAATTGCGTCAAGATTGTTATTCGCCAGATTCAGCAATTTTTTAGAAACTACCAGGTCAATATACAACTTATTAACTTATAGGTTTGACAAGGTACTGACAGAAGACAGCGGTGACGATATCAACTACCCGACGGAATTCTTGAATAGTTTATCTGTTAGCGGACTTCCGGCTAATGAACTCAAGTTGAGGGGGACGCCGTGGTTTTGTTGATTCGTAATCTTGATACAGCTACAGGTACGCTAGTTTAAAGTAAACGTGTTAACTATGGATTATTCTCAAGCTGAAACCTATTTGTGTAGAGTCCTCCCTGTAGCTGCAAATATAAATTCTTTCAGAAACTCTAATGACGACGTCGGAAACATTTCTAAATCACTTGATATAACGGCACCGACAAACCAAACAACATCTCCGGCGAGCGTACAAATTACAACGACCCGCTTGTCTAATTGCCAGAGTTGCTAGTTGCATCGCGTCCGATATGAAGACAGAAAGATGGAATGGTGATCGAATTGCTTCACTCTCTTGCGTCCGTTGCCGTAGAATCACTGCCGGTCATAAACCCGAGGCAATTTCGTCTAAAAAATTCAATAAATTGGAACAATAATAAACATTTCTTTGGTTCTAGTTCAAAAAATTGATGACCGTGGAATTTGTCTCAGAAATTAAAGAAGGATATTTCTTATACTTCCTTTATAAAGATCAATCGATTGAGAAGTTACGCTCGCGATTAACCTCTAAACAATATTCTAAACATTCTACTTCTTAGGACTTGTTTTGGTCAATGTTTTAGTATTTAATAGCTACAAAAGAAGATATCGGTGGTAATATAAACAACCTACATGTGAGACTGAATCGTAATAAAGAATGCCACATTAAACATTGTCGTGCCTTTGAGCCGATCTAAAAACTATTCAACCAACTATATCAATGAAGTATTTATGAATTAGTAAAAACCCTTTGGAGGTTCCGACAGTCAAATGGTAACCACGACACCGCCGAGACACAGGATTTCCAGAAAAAATAACAGCTTGCGACGGATATAGTGATCCAGTTCTAATCAATGGATACAATCAAGTTATTCTTTAGAAACATTTGGGCCAGTTGAGAAAACAAAACTAGATGGCCAATTTGCAAAATTTACGCCCACATCAGGTTCCTTCACTGAGATCTTGGACTGGTTTCATTAAATTTACAAGATAGTGTTGTCCACATGTCAAATTGGTTTAGAACATGAAGGATCAAAATTAATGCAGAAAATGTACATATTACAATTAACCGAAATTGATGTCATCTTGTTACATTAAATAATTCACAGCTCCATCACGTTACAGAAATAAAGTATTAAGATATACATTTAAACAGCAAACTGACATGGAAAACACAAATTTGGACAAAGAGACAACAACTAAATTTAAAAACAATAAAACTAAATTGGCTTCTTGAACATAAACAGAAAATTACCATGAACATCAACTTATTAATATATAAATCTATTTGGACACATGGTGTGCGGCTGTGGGGTTTGCATGTGAATCAAATAAAAGAATTACCCAAAGATACCAATACAAAACGTGAAGAAATATTGTCTACAAATATGGTTTGTCACAAACAAGACCTTCAAATCTTAACTATTGAAGAAGAGATCAGCCTAATTTAGTCAAAAGTAAATTCAAGAACTTGAAAATCATCCAAATTATCTTTCTGTCAACTTGCTAGGCAATTCTTAGATCACATATAGATTGAAAAGACGTTCCATCTTGCCTCTTGGATTTTCGACATGAAGCACTTCAAAATTGTTCTACTTTTTAGAAGGGGTTTAAATGCTTACCGCACGCCGGCAGCTACCGGGAGTTTGGGACTCACACCCACTAAAAATTCCTCCTCGTCTCCGAGGGAATAGCCCGAAACTGTTTTTCACATTATCAAGGCTAACAATTTGGCCCGTTTTTGGCCCGTGGCAATTTTTAACAGTAACTGTCCCGTTAGGGACTACTTGACTACTTCTTCAGCTAAACTTCAAGCCGATCCAAATCGGACTTATTGGCCTTCAAGATATACTCAGCGAAGCTGGCTATTCGTTTCTAGTTCTCTTCAGAACGGAGCATTGTTTACGGAGCCACCTGCCGAGAAGATGGAAGATGGTCTTTGACTATCCGTATTACTTTAATATGGATAGTCAAAGATGATATGCTGATCGTGTTCAAAAACATCCGGAAGTACCCGTGGCCAAAAAGAAATTCGGCCACGTAGTGCCCCACCTCTCCAGTAAGCACTTACTGTCAATCGATGGCCGAACGGTCGGGATTAATCTCGCGGTCCACGGGCCCCGTGACTCAGACCCCCAGGTCTCTTGCCACTCAGCTAGGGTGCGTTTACGTTCTTCGGAGGCGACGTTCGCTTTGTCCGCCTCGAATCTCCGGCGATGAGTTGCCTGGCTCTCATATGCCAAAAAATGTATGGGAATAACCCCAGCAATCACAAAAGCAGCCGACTCGGAGACTGTACGATACGCAAAAGCGACTCGCAATGCCCCGGTTCGCTGAACGTGTAAAAAATTTGCGTATAAAAATTATTGTTCTACTAGGCCCTACAATAAATTTATGCTAACGATCTTTACTGTCAGCAGTGGCAGGTACTAAAAAAATTATTCATGTTATAGTAATATTGTTTTAGCGAGTTTCCTATAGGGAAGAAGCTATTACCGTAGATCTCATGGTAAGACTTAAGCCCAGGACCATGTTATTTTTTCATATTTAGGTACCCAGAGACCAAAAACAATAGGATTGGTTCACGATGTTCCGACCAAACCTAAACAACGGAAATTAATTGCACCCGCACAAAATTAAAAAATACCCCCGTCGCAGCAGACCTGCGTACTCAGCGAATTTCCAAATCAATAATATAATAATAATATATGACAAGTTTGGTCAAAATCTGTGGATAAACATGAGAATTTTTGCCTATTCTCCATAAGATTAAAATGGGAAAGAGTGGGTAGGTTTGCTGCTGTGAGGAACACTGAAAGTAGCCATTTATACCATCAAAAATTTTATTTTTAACATTTATACCAACTTTCATCAACATCTGTCCATAAATATTGGAGTGTGCCTAATCTCCATATGATTAACATGGGAAAAGAGTATGCAGGTTTGCTGCCATGATAAACACATAAACTATAATTTTTTAGCACAAATGTATGGATCTTAACCACATGAAGCTAAATATCAAGTTTTATCCAAAAATATTGATTAATATGGGAAATATTAATTTTTCCTAATCCTCCATAAGATTAACATTGGAGCCTCAAAATACAACGTACTGTGTTTAGATTTTTTATATCTCGGTAACCGTTGAAGATAGAGAAAAACTTTTAGGAACTTAATTGTGTAGTTTTTTAAGCTGATTCCAATGGTGAAATATAAAATTGGAAATTTTTAAAAATTACATGTGAAAAACGCAAAAAACCCCATTTTGGGGTACAAAACCCCCCCCAAACTACCCGTTCCCATTGACCGATATGTCTGGTTTACGAACTCGTCCGAGCATTTGTAGGAATACACGTCTCTACCAAATTTGGTCTCGATCGGACCATTTTTACGAGAGTTATCGTGTTCACAGACACATATTTATATATATATATATACATATATATATATATATATATATATTAAAATTTTAACGACTATTGTTTTTGGTCTCTGGGCACCTAAAGAAGAAAAAATAACATGGTCTCGGCCTTAACTCTTGCCATGAGACCTACGGTAATAGCTTCTTCCCTATGGGAAATTCGCTAAAAAGCTTAACACATACAAAACTTTGCAGGCCAGTGAGGCTTAGCCCTAAGGTTAAATACAAAACTTAATACGTATGCCTATAGCCTGATCGGAACAGAGACGAATCCAAAAAACCAAAAGATCATTAAAATCGGTACAGCCGTTCTCAAATTTTACATGTTGTAACTAACACGACTTTTTATATATATTTAGATTTACTTATTGTTTTGTATTTAGAAAAACAGATTCTAAAAATAAAACATCCAGTTAAAAAATCAGGTTTTTAGGTTTTAAAATTACTGTTTATATATATATTTAGATTTACTTATTGTTTTGTATTTAGAAAAACAGATTCTAAAAATAAAACATCCAGTTAAAAAATCAGGTTTTTAGGTTTTAAAATTACTGTGGTAATATTAATTCAAAACCAAAATATACAGGCGACGAATACACATATTAATGCAAACTCGGCATTATCACTTTGGCTTTGTTTAGAAAGAGCTGAATGACCTTGCCGATGGAGACGAGCCAAAGAAGGTTGGCCAGTGATCTCATCGTAAACGCAATGCAAAACACGGCCGTGACTTGACGCACAAGTGCGGAATACTGTACCTAACAACACAACTTTTTGAGGAGAAAATGATATATTTTTACTCAAATCCAACAAAATTTATCAGACATTTTTTAATGGAGAAAAGTCGCGATACGATGAACCTCGCCATTCTTTACTAGGCTTAAGTCAAATGCTTTTTCTGTTTATAGAATCTGAATAAACGAATGTAGATGTTTGAGCTCAGTAAAGCTTACTACGATACTTGAAATTAAGAACACATTTCCTTTCTTATTGATTTATGTTGTTCTACATATAAATAAATACTGAATTATTAAAATTCTAACCTAAATTACCTATTGTGATTTACACGTGACCAGTTAAAAAATTCCTATTTCTCTGGGGCGAAAGTATAAACCATATACACTATCCAACACAAATAATGAACGATAGGTCGGTTTTCTATTTTGACTTAGCCTGATTTTGCTCTAACTCAGGGCACAGTGATTTTATTTCCGAAGAGAATTTATAATATTTTTACACTTTTACGTCTATATCAAAAACAGAAAAGTGCTGTAATATAAGTCAGTTCAAAACATATCTCATCTAAATATATATTTTCGGTCAGTACATTAACCGGAAGGGGTTTTGTGCTCTTTAAAATGAGCCACGTCATTTAAAATCAAGTAATGAGCTCTCAAACCCCCGATTTTTGCGCAATATTAAACACACTTAATTCCCAAATTTTGTGAGAACTGGATCCATCCAAGGTATCTGACATAAATAATTAATCAAAATAGATATAATAACATAATATCAATTATAAGAAAATACACATGACTTTTTTGTAACTACCACTGTATTTACAAACGCGAGCGAGAGATAATGTGCGCACAATGTTTTTATAACTTGTTAACATAGCTTATTAGAAAATAAATATTTAAAAATAATTTAGCTGAGAACAGTTTTTTGTTTTTTCTTTTTTACCATTTTATATACTAATTTTTGTCACCATAAGAAATATGGTTCCTTACACAGTCTTCAAGGAATGCTAGAGAGAACCAGAAAGCCTCAAGCATTTCTAATTTTCGTACATCATCAATCATTATCATTGTTTTTTTATTTCCAAATAAGATGTATTTTGCAACATGAAAAACTAAAATTAAATCTAAAATTAATTTGAGAACGAATCTCATCCAAATATTTTAAGATATATAGATTTTAAAAGCACTTTCTCCTTTTATTTCGACTTTGGCATAAGCCATGATAGCCGCCGACTTACACATTTTCAAAACATAAATAAAACAAATCAGCTGTAACTTTTCATTTTCTATAACCGTTAAGAATGTTTGTAAAAATGTACCTGTAGAAATTTTTAGTATAGGCAATCTTATTAAGTAAATATTTATTGTATAAGTTCAGTTGAAATGGGACAAAAATCCAGCACCACCCGTAAAATTGAAATCGAAAACCCACTAGTAAAACTACGAAATGTGGAAAATAACCTTGAGAAAAAAATCACCCCTCCGGACCCCAAAAATGCGAACAAGGCGCAGATGGAGGTTTTAAATGAAAGAAATTCGTTTCTGTCGAAAATCTTCAACGTTACAGAAAATAAAAACGATTCATCTCTTTTTACTACCCGTGAAAACAAAGAGGCGAGTGCGCGGAAGGTGGATGGGCGACTTGCAGTGACAAATGAACGTTCTGACTTGGAAGCGGCTTGCAGACAAATGAAGGAGACTGTGATCGGGTGTCTGACGTCCAAGAGCGGATCGCCACTCACCTGCGACGACGAGGTGGTCAAGTTTCTATCTTACATATTGAAGTGCAAACTAAATCAATTTTTTTACCAACAATAAAAAACCAAAGGATTGGTTATCTGTTAAATTAGACTGAGCATGTTTTTAGGAAATTGCTTTGTAATGTGAAATTATAAATTGTTGTAAAAGTTGTTATAAAAATTATAAAAGTTGTTTTGATGTTACAGCAATTTAAAGGGAAGTGGTGTTTATTTATAAACTCGTAAGACGTTACTCACGGTTAACTGGTAAATTTTAATCATAGCGGATAGGGAAGGGTTACTTAAATTGTAGCTCACAGTAGCGCTTTACAAAATGTGCTGCACAAATTAATACAAATTTTTGACACTATTATTATGGCAACCACTTTGCCGAAAGCGACACCACATTCTTATATTATGTTTTCCAATTAGATACTTTAGGCCTACTGTTACCATTAACTGTTTATCGTGAGTGTCAATAAGTTTTATGGAGATCGTTATAAAATATGTAAGTCCAAACGTATCTACCGTTCCGTAAAACGTTCTGTAACCGTTACCAAATATCCAATTGCCTACCAGGACAGGATTAGTTTAAAAAAATATTACTTATATAATATACAAGCACGAGTTTGTTATATTATAACATACTCGTTCGATAAATTGAAATTAAACCGATGGGCAAAACTAATTAACGAATCGTCCCAAAGCAGCATGTTGGGAACAACACTTAGTCCTAGTGATATGCAGTAGTTGAGAAGAGAACAACCCACAGTGAAAGGAGGGTTCGACGCGACGGTCGTGGGTTCACCCACTTCCGGCGGAACTGAGATAATACGCCGACACCACTGACCTATCGTGACCAGATCCCACACCCCACACGACAATTATTGACGTGTTGAAAATTTCTAAAACCCTCAGAGCAACAACAGCAACTTTAGTATGATAATAAAAATCTAAGTCCAATAATACATTAACGCCAAATTCTAAAAGGTCATGATCACGCTTCCGTTAATGTAGAACAAGCCGAGGATCTAGACATTTCCCAAGTTGTGAACTTGGGAGTCTTCAAATGTCTCGACGTCACTCAAAAGATTTCAAGATTTATATCCACTTATCTATGAATATCATGTCTGCAGTTAATATTAAAACCTCAGTTAATGATCTTAAAGAAACTGCTGGGATTCACTAAAAAATGTTCAGAGTGAATTAAAGCACCTTATTATTACCTTCATCCTTTGTCATTTATCTCTAATTCAAAAATAGGTCTTGTTTGGGGTAAATGTATCATAGGCTGGTAAAAATGTAGATTCGCTAGTCTTCAGGAGGGTGTTTACACTATCCCCTCGGAGCAATGCTACATACTTACTGCTCGGTAAAAGTCTAAATGTCATGGACTGTTCCTACAGAACAGTACATTAGAATTAGTATCCAAAACGGGTCGCCACTACCAAGGAGTGCTTGACGGAAGAAAGCCTAACACTGTAGATGCTCCCGAACCTAACAAATCGAGCACCAACGAGACATGAGTCCTCTCAAAAGATATAAAAATTACAATAGCCTAGATAAAATAGATGATACCTGTAAATTTTAATTTCCAGACAGGGCACATTATTAATGACACAGGGCAATTTATTAAAGAGCACAGTTGTCTTTTTATTATTGGCTTATTAATTTATATTCTTAGCAAATCAGCTGATCTTTCTGAGAAACAAAGCTACATACCGGTATCATAATATCATATAATTCATAACATTCATCAGGCTCCCCCTTCACTCATATTCACCACCTACTTTGTATCGTGGTCTCAAATATTAAAATACTAGCAGCACCCGCTGCAGCTTTGCTTGAGTATTATATTATTAGTATTAATTATTATATTAATTGCAGATAATTTTCAATTGAAGTTAAAGAATCAGAAAAGTTGTTTGGTTTCTGTTTTTAGGACAATTTAGTATTTTAGTATCAGGCACAAAGGCAAGCCAGATGTCCCCCGTTGTAGGCTGAGCAAAACCAGAAACTCATTCTCAGTTCTATAAATTAAAATTTACAAACTCCCTGACAGCATAAAGCAGCTTGGGAATGAGAGGTTCTCTACGTTACTTAAGTCCTGGCTAAAGAAAAAGCCCTTTTACTCGCTGCAGGAGTTTTTCGATGATGACTGTGCGGGCTTGGGCTGATGGGCCATTGAGTTCTCATCCACTGCCAATTTGACAAATTTATCAAACGTCTACGGAAATCTAAGTTTCTCTTCCAGAGTATACATTTATAGTATTCTTATTTTATTTATTCTTTTTACGCTGCTAATCCACACATGTCTGGTCTCAAGCAAAGGTGGAGGTAATAAGGCAATATAGATCAGCAATTTGGCAGAAATGAATGGAGATACAAATATTGATCTCAAAACCTTGATACAGCCAGCCGTAAATGTTAAATTTAAGACCACATATTTACAAATACTAGTTAATCAATAATAATTTATGATAAAATTATGATTTATGACATACAAATATACAAAAAGTTACAATAAGCAGGTTCCAACATGTATGATGTAATTAAAATGACAAAATATACCAGAATACATACGTCTCATACTTTCCTAATTTTGGTTATCTTGCCAAGGATTGGACTTAATTGTAGGACTTTAGAAGCACTTGGTATTTTAAATTAAGTGTGCCAAAAGAGTAAGAAACAAACTGTATTAACATGTTTTCCTGCTTATTTATAATTCTTTTTAATTTTCCAATTTTGACAGTATAATAATTTTTTATCTAGGTTAACTATAAGTTTGTAAAATAATTTGGAATCCATACCTACCGGGTCTCCTAGAAATCTAATTCCTTTAATATTTATTATTAATATTTAACTCTTTTAAGTAGGACCTACCTACATGGTCATTTATTCTCAAGTTGTGATTATATTTTGAGGATTAGGTAAAAAATTTAAAAAGGTTTTCATGAAGGTATTCATTTGTTTCACTCCTGGCATTGTGCTGGGAGCTACTAAAACAAGTGCTTAGCCATGCAGCACTTGCCCTTGCGCTACATGGAGGATGTTTTTTAAACCTTGAAACACATTTTCCAAGTTAACATTATAATTAGTATAAACACGTGTTTTGAACCTGGTATATACACAAGTGCTCAAAAAACCCAATTTATAATTAACTATTATGATTAACTAACTTACATATTATTTACAAATTTATAAAAATTTATAAACTACATCTCAACACGCTGGCATTTGGAGAAATGTTATGGGCATTTCCAAGGTTAAAATAAAAAATAGGTAGGGGCCTATGGCAACTTACTACAAATCAAAATATGAATGATAATAAGGAGTGAATTTAATTCCACAGAATAACTTTTTATTTGATTTTCATCAAATTTCACCTGTACCAAGTTGGAAAACTATGAAATCAAACTGATTTATCCACACTATATAAGTCCACTAACTTATTACTATTAGGCTATTACTAAGTACTATTAGACTAACTTATTACTAATTTGAAATCTAGGCTACACACACACACATTTTCAATCATGTCTTCATTCTCCAGTACACAATATTTAACAAACTGTTTAGAAAATTGAAATTTGTTTAGACAAATTAGTTAATGTTACCATAACCTACCTTTAATTTCATCAACCTTCTTGGTAGTATGAGAAGAGAAGGTTTTGAGATTCCTCTTCAAGGTTGAAAGACGGCCGATGGTATCCCACCCACTGCTTTCTTTTAATACTGAGTTTCTAGGATGCACTTCCTTATCACTGTGCACACCTTTAGTGTCACCAACTTTTACATCTGAAGTGTTCATTTTATATAGTCTTATTAAATTTTATCTTAATTTCCCCTTTCTCCACAGTAGTAGGCCTACTCTATAATCTAAAACATTAACATTTCTGAAACTATATACTATTTAAATCATTAGGCTTAATACTGATCCTAGTCCCAGTATTTATTTTAATTAAGTCTTACTAGGCTTAGAGTAAACTTGGCATGAAAAAGTATTGAATCCTTTTTAATCAAACCAATATCTCAATTTATTTAGGCTAGGTCATCTTGTTTTTTACGATGAAGACTTTTGACTTATGAAAATTCATCATCATAAACACTTGAAATAAAAAACCCAATTTGAGTGTCTAAAACCCGATAACTCTTTGATATTTAAAATGTATAACTACAAGGATCATCTCATTTTTATTCTCTTTACCAGGATTAATAAAGCTTTGTTTACATTTTCAACCTCTTCAGAAGCCTATTTTTTATTTTACATTGTCATATTTTAGAATAAAACCCCTCACATCAATTGCAGCTAACAATTTTCCTCTTCTGATTACTCCTTAATTTGTTCAGTTCAACTTTTGTTTGGCAGATATTTAATACTGAATTTAGTACTGAATAGAATCTAGTCAACAAATTACATTCAAAATTTATTGAAATGTTCCTTTTATAGTTTAATAGCCTATAACAAAGTCAGGGACATCATCCAGTTGTATGCTGTCATTCTGCTCCATTTTCCTCCAAAAAAAATTTTTTCAAAAACTGAAATGCCCTCAGACAGTTTCATATATACCTGTTTACTTAAATTTCACAGCCTATACTAAAACATTTTAGAACCACAACTACACCTACACTAAATCACTATAAATGTTTGGGGCTGATAGTTTTGGAATATTGATGGATTCTTAGGTGGTAAAGTCTAGCTTTCTCAGGGTATCACATTTTACTACGTTACAATTTAGAGTTAAAACTGATTAAAATTAATATTAGAGCTGACCAACAGTGACACTTCACACAAAACCCACTAGCACTACCACCGACCCATGATAATGGCCGTGTAAACAACAACACTAAACAAAGTAAACCAACAAACTAACCTAAAGAGGAATACCTAAACTGCAAGATTACGAGATTGCGATGCGATAATGGTACTGCTCAGCTGTACTAAATAATTGGTGTAACATCAGTAAGTACGGCTGAGCAGAACCAACCTCTTCATTACAACATGTTTTAGATTTCGAGAGTAAAATGGTGTAATGTAAAGATTATTACTTGGTCGCACAGTTTTTGGATTTAGTTTTTCTTATATAAAACAATTCTTCTTATAAGGCTTGTTTTCTTATAAGGTATCACTTGTATTTTACGTCACGCTCTAAAACATACTAGTATAATCTATACTATTATCATATATAAACGATTGTTCCTGGTATTATGCTTGGTTATTACAGCCATGCTTGGCCAAAATGTTGTCATTTCACACGACATCCTTTTGGCCAAGCTGAGGAAATACGGAATTGGACGTGTGGTGATGAACACATTGAAAAGTTATTTAGATAACAGGAGGCAGTTGGTGTCAGTGAATGAAACATCCTCTCGTATTCAAATCATTCCCGATGAAGTACTACAGGGCTCGATGGTGGGCCCTTCATTTTTCAGCATTATTATCAATGACTTGTACCTACTTGAACGGATGCACCCTATTGTTTGTCGATGATACCACCTTGTACAATAGAGGGAAGGATACTGTGCTGCTGTCTAAGGGAGATCAGAGGCTGACGATTTCCTTAGAGAGGCCAAGGAATGATTTGTATGTAACCGCTTCAAGGTTGATTCAATTAAATCTAATCTAATCTAGGTTAATGAGGAAAAAACATAATTCTTACTCTGCACCCTACAACCACTAGCGGAACAGTAGGAGGCGGTGAAGATGCTGGGATTTTAGATAGACAGAGGGTTAAACTGGAACACCCACATTGAAAAGGTATGAGTTCTATACCTACTAAGGAAGCTCAGGGAGAGCATAAGCAAACCTTACCTGGTAACTGTATACCATACCTTATTCTATAGCCATCTGCTGTATGATATTGTGCTTTGGGGACACTCTCCAGCAACTCACGACATACTGTTGCTCCAGAAGAGGGCTGTAAGGATAATTTCATCATCCATCCAAGGGAACACTGTCGCCCCATTTTACAGACCTGGGAATCCTTACAGTCTTTGACTAGTATGTACTGAACAGCCTTGTCCTGTTGAAGGTGAATCTAGACAGATTTACCAGCAGAGGCGCCCAGCACAGCTACCTCATGCGGAGAGGTAACAATCTTGACATGCCGCATGGACGTCTTCTAACAAACTCTTCGTCACCTTGCCAGAAAGGACAAGAAATCTGTTACCAATGGCCTTCAAAGAGTAGATTCGCAGCTCCCTCCTGCAGAGGCCCCTTTACAGCCTCCTGGTAGAGACTCCTCTCATGCAGCAATGAGGGAAAAATGTAGGACGCCCGCCACAGCCAGGTGTTAGGTTTTGTAGGTTTATGTGTTATAGTGAATTGTGTTTAATCCATGACGCTATCTATCCGGGAATCCTCGGTCAAGGATATAGGATACAAATACCAAGTATCACTGAGTCACACATAGTGTCAAAAGGCAGAGGAATGTTAACAAGAATAAAATATTATTTTTTAGAGTATTCACATGTCTCAAAGCATTTTAAACACGCCTTCTATGTAGCATTTGCGAATGCATAGCGTCATTTTGCCTCTGCTCCTACATGATACATTATTATATCACCCGTAGTCTAGTCCTCTGAGACGGATAATTGGACAACAGTGGTCAGTTCATACTATGCTACCAAAGAATAAATAAAATTTATTACCTATTTAGGTATCTATAGGTGTCAAGATCATAAAAGCTGGACTCTATACTAGATACATTTTTACCTCTAGTTAAACTTTCCCAGATTTTGAATACCTTGTAATCTTTCTGGCAGGGCCTGAAAAAATAATATCCTGATTCCTGATACAGTTTGGTTTACGTTGAAAGACTGTTAACCTGTGTTGAATTGCATGAACATGGGTGTTCATGTTTTTAGTGGTTGTTGTACCTATGGTTTGTAGAGATCGATTGGATTTTCTGAAATTTAATATAACAGACAGATTAAAAAATACAAAGTGAGAGAACTATCAACCTCTTAAATCCCAAGAACTCGCCGGTTCGTCCAATGTCCGTCTCTTTGAATTTCATTAATAAAATAATACAACAAAACTTTAAAATACCAACCGTTGGAGAAGAAGCATAATGCCTGCTCATTGATTTTTCGGATAGAATCCATCTCCAGTGGTACGCAGTCCCTTATGAATAACGTTGTGTCATCCGCAAAGAGGTAGACGTTGCTTAGCAGAACAAAGTCTTATTAAACCAAAAAAAAGGAGAGGTCCAAGAACAGATCCTTGCGGAAGCCCGTTGGAGATGAGTTTGGGGGTTGAAAGAATTTTCCCTTTTTTTTATGTATGTCGGTGATTTGGAACCGATTGGTCAGGTAGTATTTGAGCCAATTCAGCGCCAAAGATTCCAAGAGAGATTCCAACTGAAGCCAATTTCTCCTATAGGATGGCAGGATCGACTCAATCGAAAGCCTTAGACAAGTCTGTGAAACAACCAAATATTGTCTCTGTAGGTAGTAGCGCAGTATTCTATAAACACCAAACCCTCCTTCAGTGAGCCCCACCAATGTGCCATATTTTTTACCTGAGAATTATCGGAACTCTATAGCTTTGCATGGGATTGCTTGCGCTGCCCTTGCTAGCATGGGACATCAAATTGAATTGCATTTTGTTGCATTTATACTGATGAGGGGGTATGGGTAGTTGAATTTGGATGTGGATGTTAATGGTTGAACATGTCAGTAGGTTTAGCAATTTTATTTTGGTTTGCCTTGAAGTTGAACTGGAAGAGAAAAACTCTTTTTTTATTTATTCATTTTAACTTTCTCCCCTTATACAAGGTATATTGAGAAAGTATTGTTTTCGTCAAAATTTTCGAATTTGAGTTGAGAGTGGATATATCCGTTTAGGGTCCTCTGAATCGGAAAAAGTGGGTTTCGACGTGATGTCTGTCCCTCCGAGTATCTGTCTGTGTGTGTGTCTGGATGTGTACAGAGTTACAGCCACAGTGTTGGTCCGATGCAGATGAAATTCGGCACTTATGTATATATTCACCGTATCTCCAGGCATTTTTAGTGAATTTCCCATATGGAAGAAGCTATTACCGTAGGTCTCATGGCGAGACTTAAGCCCGGGACCATGTTAATTTTTCTTCTTTAGGTGCCCAGAGACCAAAAACAATAGTCGTTAAAATTTATATATATATATGTGTGTGTGTGTGTGTGTGTGTGTGTGTGTGTGTGTGTGTGTGTGTGTGTCTGTGAACACGATAACTCTCGTAAAAGTGGTCCGATCAAGACCAAATTTGGTAGAAACGTGTATTCCTGCTATAGCTCAGACGAGTTCGTAATCCAGACATATCGGTCAATCGGAAGGGGTAGTTTGGGGGGGTTTTGTACCCCAAAAATGGGTTTTTTGCATTTTTCCTATGTAATTTTTAAAAATTTCAAATTTTATCTTTCACCATTAGAATCAGCTTAAAAAACTGCACAATTAAGTTTCTTAAAGTTTTTCTCTATCTCTAACGGTTACCGAGATATTAAAAAATCTAAACACAGTACGTTGTATCGTGGGGCTCCAATGTTAATCTTACGGAGGATAAGAAAAATTTAATATTTCCCATATCAATCAATATGTTTGGATTAAACTTGGTAATTACCTTCATGTTGTTGATACCCACCCGTTTATGCTTAAAAATCATAGTTTATGTGTTTATCATGGCAGCGAACCTGCATACTCATTTCCCATTTTAATCATGTAGGGAATAGGCAAACTCCTTTATTTATGGACAGATGTTGATGAAAGTTATTAATGTTAAAAATAAAAATTATTTATGGTAGAAACACCTACTTTCAGTGTTCCTCACAGCAGCAAACCTGCACACTCTTTCCCATGTCAATCTTTTGCAGAAGAGATTATTCTCATGTTTATGGACAGATTTTTATAAAACTTGTCATATATTATTATTATTATATTATTGATTTGGAAATTCGCTGAGTACGCAGGTCTGCTGCGACGGGGATATTTTAAATTTTCAGCGAAAACAATAAAGGTAATCCATAACTTTACTATCACCATTGTAACCAGCTTAAAAAACAAAACAAATCAGCTTTTTTAATTATTCCTCTACGACTAACGGTTCCTGAGAAAGTTAAATTTACTATCCATGATAAACGCAGTACGTTGTCCGAAAGTGCCCAATGTTATTCTTACGGAGAATATTAAAAAATCAATTTCTCACTTATTTCCCAACAGTTTTCCATAAACTTGGTATGAAACGTAAGGTAAAATCATCCAACAAAACCAACTGATTTACCGGGGAGGTTCCCCCATAGAGTTCTAATAATTAATTTACCTTTATTTCTCTTATTGTTGTTTTCAGAAATTGGATGATTATTTTTGAAACAGTAAATTGTAAAACGATATTTCGATAAACTGTGAAGAATTTGACAGTTTTATTACAGATTGTCTTTTAGCGAATTTCCCATAGGGAAGAAGCTATTACCGTAGGTCTCATGGTAATACTTAAGCCCGGGACCATGTTATTTTTTTGTCTTTAGGTGCCCAGAGACCAAAAACTATAGTCGTTAAAATTTATAATATATATGTGTGTGTGTGTGTAAACACGATAACTCTCGTAAAATTGGTCCGATCGAGACCAAAGTTGGTAGAGATGTGTATTCCTACAAACGCTCGGACGAGTTTGTAAACCAGACATATCGGTCAATGGGAACGGGTAGTTTGGGGGGGTTTGTACCCCAAAATGGGGTTTTTTCAGTTTTTCATGTAATTTTAAAAAATTTCTAATTTTATATTTTACCATTGGAATCAGCTTAAAAAACTACACAATTAAGTACCTTAAAGATTTTCTCTATCTCCAACAGTTAGAGAAAATAAATATTAATCAATATTTTTGGGTAAAAGTTGATATTTAGTTTCATGTGGTTGAGATCTGTCCATTTGTGCTTAAAAATGATATTTTTCATTTTATTTTTTTATCATGGCAGCAAACCTGCATATTCTTTTCCCATATTAATCATACAGGGAATAGACAAACTCCTTTATTTATGGACAGATGTTGATGAAAGTTGGTATGAATGTTAAGATAAAAATTATTTATGGTAGAAATGACTACTTTCAGTGTTCCTCACAGCAGCTAACCTGCACACTCTTTACCATGTTAATCTTATGTAGAATAGGCAAATAATTCTCATGTTTATGGACAGATTTTTATATAACTTGTCATATATTATTATTACAGTATTATATTATTGATTTGGAAATTCGCTGAGTACACAGGTCTGCTGCGACGGGGGTATTTATAATTTCACAGAAATTTTGGAGATATCTTTATCAATTAATTTGGATTCCTTACCCTTGTTGAAATTGCTGAGCAAAATGCCTTTTTTACTCATCAGTCACATGCTTGTTGACCACTCATGTTTTACAGCCTTACAATAACAAATAATTGTTTGTGACCTATATTGAATTGATTTGCATTGTTCTGCCTTGAACACTTATGAATAAATAAATTCTGCTTGGTCGCAGTCAAACTGAGCATCACTAGAAGTACCCTCTCAAGTTTGATGAAAGTACATAATTCAAATTAGAATCCGACCATCAATAGAAATCATTAACACTCACTTTTTCTAGAATCCTAGTTCAAGCCTATATTGTGGAAATTAAGACTATTTGCCTTAATCATGATAAATTGAGGAGACAATTTCCTTTCATAATAGGCAATGCCAGATCTAAAGATTTGTTTTCTTATCATGCAAATTATTGATCACAAAATGCTTTGAAATAGTCTTTCCTTTAACTATTATCCTACTCGGAACAGAAAATGAATTTATAATAGCATTAAAAACTTTACAAAAATATCAAATTCTGTGTATGTCTTCTGTCAACGGTACAAATCCCCTTTCTATTGAAATAGAGATGACTCGGAACAGGCTGTAGCAAATACAGCTCTCCCAAGCAGAATGACCAATAATATTTATTTATTGTAATACAAGAACCCTTATATTAAACGTCACTATCCTTTTGTCATCCCTTCCCCTTTGTATAAAGGCTCTAGTTATATTTCAATCTATTTAGAATAAAAGAAGGCATTATTAAATTTCATTATTGAAATTTTAGTGGCAAATCTAAATACCCCTGTTCTAAAATCAAACAACAGAACAACACAAAAATCAACATTTGCAGAACACACTAAAACACAACATGAATACAAATAATTGAAAGACAATATGAAAATTTAAATATCTCCAAAAAGGGAGAAAAGATGAACATGTTGGAAGAATTTGAAATATATTCACACTACAAACATGAACCAGAAAACATATTGAACATAATGAAATTAGATCAGATCAACCCCATATTTGAAAAAATTGATGACTTCAAGAAACTATAAATATAATATATTTTCTATTAAACTACATGACAAATTCAACACATTTTTTTAAACCAAAAATGAAATTGATTATTTAATTTTATTTAGAGGTTATATTTTTGTATGTACTTGATAATGGTATAATCCCCAAAAGTGTTAAAATAAAATTAAATAATGCAAGGTACTATGGTCTTCATTTACAATATATATTATACCAAGTCAAACCAATACGCCAATTAAAAGAAAATTCCACTACACAAGAATTAAGATACATGGAACAAGCACACCAAATGGTTTTGAAATCAAAAGTTCCTTATGGGCTAAATTAAAGATAACACAGTGATAACCAGCTGTAGCAAAATTATTATTGTTTATATCTACATTTTAGCGAATTTCCCATAGGGAAGAAGCTATTACCGTAGGTCTCATGGCAAGAGTTAAGCCCGAGACCATGTTATTTTTTCTTCTTTAGGTGCCCAGAGACCAAAAAAAATAGTCGTTAAAATTTTTATATATATTTAGCTCATGTGTAATGATTTTTTCATATATAAAATTTATATATATATATATATATATGTGTAGTGATAAAAGATAAAAATTCGTAAAAATGGCCCGATCGAGACCGAATTTGGTAGAGACGTGTATTCCTACAAATGCTCGGACGAGTTCGTAAACCAGACATATTAATCAATGGGAACGGGTAGTTTGGGGGGTTTTGTACCCCAAAATGGGGTTTTTTGCGTTTTTCCATGTAATTTTTAAAATTTCTAATTTTATATTTCACCATTGGAATCAGCTTAAAAAACTACACAATTTAGTTCCTTAAGGTTTTTCTCTATCTAACGGTTACTGAGGTATTAAAAAATCTAAACCCAGTACGTTGTATTTAGGAGCTCCAATGTTAATCTTATAGAAGATGAAGAAAAATTATTATTTCACATATTAATCAATATTTTTTTATTAAACTTGATATTTAGCTTCATGTGGTGATTCATCCATTTATGCTTAAAAATTTTATGTGTTATCATGGCAGCAAACCTGCATACTCTTTTCCCATATTAATCATATGAGAATAGGCAAATTTATTTAGAGATATGTTGATGAAAGTTTTACCAATTAAAAATAAAAAATTTTGATGGAAATATGCCTGCTCTGTGTTAGACCTGCACACTCTTTATGTTAATTTATGGAAATGCAAATAATTCTCTGTTTATGGACAAATTAT
The DNA here is from genome assembly GCA_023375725.1 of Nephotettix cincticeps. Lineage (NCBI taxonomy): Eukaryota > Metazoa > Arthropoda > Insecta > Hemiptera > Cicadellidae > Nephotettix > Nephotettix cincticeps. The sequence goes on along the minus strand of CM041786.1, from coordinate 118,070,795 downwards.
ACTTGTCAAATATTTTATATTATTTTTGTTGATTTGAAATTCGCTGAGTACGTAGGTCTGCTGGCGAGGGGGTATTATATATATATACATAATATGTGTGTAAATATTATAAAATATTATATTATAAATATTATATATATATATGTGTCTGTGAACACGATAACTCTCGTAAAAATGGTCCGATCGTGACCAAATTTGGTAGAGACGTGTATTCCTACAAATGCTCGGACGAGTTCGTAATCCAGACATATCGGTCAATGGGAACGGGTAGTTTGGGGGGTTTTGTACTTAAAAATTAGGGTTTTTGCGTTTTTTCATATGTAATTTTAAAATTTTTTAGATTTTATCTTTCACCATTAGAATCAGCTTAAAAAACTACACAATTCAGTTCCTTAAAGTTTTTCTCTATCTGCAACGGTTACCAAGATATAAAAAAATCTAAACACAGTACGTTGTATTTTGAGACTCCTATGTTAATCTTATGGAGGATAAGGAAAAATTAATATTTCTCTTATTAACCAATATTTTTGGATAAAACTTTATATTTAGCTTCATGTGGTTGAGGTTCATTAATTTATACTTAAAAATCATAGTTTATGTGTTTATCATGGCAGCAAACCTGCACACTCTTTCCCATGTTAATCTTATGGAGAATAGGCAAATAATTCTCACGTTTATTGAGAGATTTTTACCAAACTTGTCATATATTATTATTATTATACTATTGATTTGGAAATTTGCTGAGTACACAGGTCTGCTGCGACGGGGTATTTATTTTTATTTCTGTGTTATGTTGCGTTAATTTAAATTTAAATTTTTATACTTTTTTATTGTCACCTGAAGACGCGGAAAGCGAAATATAGTGATGAGACATAATTATTTCTAATTTATCGATATATATATACAAACCTTGCTCGGATTATAGTATTGGATGATTAATGATTGTATTTATATTCTGATACAAAAACGGTTTTGTTATAAAAATGTTCATTAAAGTTAATTTTAGCACATAATAATTTAAATGGAGTATAGAAGGAATAAAATAAATCAAATTAAATATTTTCCTGTTTTAATTCTTACTCATTTAAATGACTTATAACTATTTACAATAACAATAACTATAACAATACAATATTGTATACAAAATTAATTAAACAATGCAAATTCATGAAATTAGATTAATTTCATGACTAAACAGTTTGATTTTATAAAACATATTATAAAAAAATAAATAGTCCTATGAATGTTTGTCTATTTTTTTTCTTGTTACACAGTTAAAGCTATAAGAATTATTCTGCATTTACTGTAGTCTTGGACAAAAATATCAAAATTCTTTTAGCGTAATTGTAAAAGTATTACACAAGTCCTGTTGAACACTTTTTAGTCCTTTGATCACTTGAAAAGTCTATGTTTTCACTTGTATTACTCTGTGTTTAGTACTCATACTCTTCACTGCTTGTAGTGGGGAATGTTCTCTGAGGCTGAGTGACTGGTCTTCTATGCTGTAATGGGATGTTAACCTGTAATAAAATTTATTATTAATATCTTGAACTTTTGAACATGGGAGTTTTTACAGGTAATATATTTTAAAAATGGTCATAGTAGCAAGCAAGTATATAACCAACTACTTATTAAGCCCAACTGTTAGGCTGACGGCACACAGAGCGGCATTTCGCGGGGCGCGACAAGGCATTTTGCCAGAGCGTCTTGTACAGGGGAAATGCATGGAATACCACACACAAAATGGGGCGAGGCAGAGTGTGTCAAAAAGATGCCTCGAGGCAAAATGTAAAGCTCTTTAAAATTATGCGCCGAGGCAAGTCGCTGGCGTGCAAAACGTTTTCCACACGTGACATTCCCTCCCTGGGCTCCCCTCAGCCACTCTATCTGGCTTGCTCCACTACCTCACGGTCTAACAGATCAGATTCATTCTTTTATCAATAATATTTAATTCTACTGTATAGCTTTATTGTTTGTGAGTGCACAAAGACCATATCTTCTATGACTGTGGATTCGCCGACTGATAAGGAAAAAACACTTTTCAGACGTGGATAGACTTTTGGTTCTGGTCCAAAGCAACCTGGCCATCTACTACATGTTACTTAAAAGCATCACAAACCGGACATTATAACTAAAATGAATTTGATATGCGACAATAATTAAAAATTTTGGCTGGGTCGGCTCAAAGCTCAGAAATAAAACTTACTTTTCAGGTTTATGGAAAGTACCCATAGTTATATGTTGTTAGAATTGTGGTCCAAGAGCTGCAGATAGTTCCAAATTAACAAAACAGACTCCTCATCTTCATCACTCGCCCGATCTCGCTGGCCTTAAGTAACCAGTTTGTTATCATGTCATCAACTAGTATTCAATAATATCATATTTTAATATTACATGACTGGTCTTATACCCAATCAATAGGAACACTCTAACATCTTAGGATGAGGACTGTGAAAAAGCTAGTCTTATATTATGTAATTTTATAAGATATAAGTCAAAAACTCCCTGACTATTCTTCTCAAATGACTTGGGCACATTTTAAAGCTACGAAATTTTAGATGACAGAAAAATAGAAGAAACAATTTTAGAATATAGTTTTGTCTTACAAAATTTGAAAAGACACCATAAAGAAATATTGTCAACATTAATTTCCTTTATAACAATGCTAAAAAAACTTCAGGGTTTCCAATTAATTGCACTTGTCTTACAGATGCAAGTGATACAATTAAAGAGATCATTTGTATATAACTTTATGTAATATGCTAAACCTCATTATTCGGGCTTAGTTTTTAGGCTTAAGTCCTTTGAACAAGTTTTTTGTGAATACTGTTATGGAAAAATTGCTTTATAAAAGCCTTTCAGTACAAATCTCTGATGAATATTTTGAGTATGCTCTTTTCATATAATGTCATTCCCTGGCTCTGAAAGATAAATGTTTCCTCCCACAGCAATAAAAATTGTCATGATTGTTTAGCTTAGATGTTTGATAGTGATAGATTATGAGGCCACATCAAATCTGGCTAGGCATGTCTCCTTTCAGAATATTGTACAGTGACTGGAAAAAGCGATTCTTAAGTATGGGAATTAGGACATAGACAGTCCACTTAATTTTAGAGAAGTAAATCAATCTTCAACTTAATACATATCGACGTTAGAGCCATAGAACACTGTAACAGGATTAATACTCCAACTCAAAAACTCCCCAGTCTCTTGGTCTCAAAGACCAAGATCCTTTAATTTGAGGATACACATCCAAAGACAGAATAAAGATAACCGCAAGAGCCTTCCCACATCTAAGTATCATTCCTCCAGGTCATCCCTCCCAGGTGGACACCACTCCCAAAGAATTCTGGTCAGACTCACCAGTGAGTCATCAAGAGCCAGGAGAGAAAAGAAGGGATGAGATGGTCAGGAAGATACACAGGATATAACCAATGGACTTAGCAGTAATTTTACAGTTTCTTTACCCTTACCGGGCGGCTTGCCACATTTACTGCACTGTAGTTCGCGAAACAACTGATAGAGTGCATGGTTATGTTGCTTTAGCCTCTATGCACACACAAAACCATTATGGCGGCTTTGTTGGAATATTTAGTGACTGAAATTAGTTGCTAGGCGACTTAGGCCCGTATTTGTGCACTCCCATACTGCTTTTGCCAAGAAAACTTACAACTCACAAGTCACTACGGCCAGCTGTTTTCACTTTCGTTAACCTTTTTTGTTGACTTTTTATCAATATATGTTTATTTTTATTGTGCTTTACCAGTAAATAGTATATATTGTATGAATGTTTTTATTGAATAGGATTTATTAACTAATTATTATTAACTGAAATGGCTCAACCAGATGAAAAAATGTTTTTTTAATACCTAAAAATAGTCTTAAAATCATCAATAATTAATAATGAAGCAAATTTCTGTTTTATACTTTATTCGAGCTACCTAAATACAAAAAGAACATTGGGAAAATAATATTTTGATTTTTTACACTAAATGAGCAGGGATCAGTAGCGCATTAATGGTTAATATGTATCAAATTTATATTTGAACTAGTAAAACAAGTCAGAGAACAGAGGACATTTAAGCGTGATTTTTCATTCCTTGAGTAAAGTACCTTCAAATATAAAATTACTCATTACCTTCATTACCTCATAAATATAAAATTACTTCATTACCTTCAAATATAAAATATTAAAAAATAAAACCTAATTGTTACAAAAAATATAGGTGGCTCACCTCTTCTGGGGAGTGGAAGACCTGGTTGACGCGGAATTGCTGTGGTGAAGGAGATGGCCTCAGAGCCGTGGGCTGCTGTTGCACAGGTCTGCTAGCCTTCACTGGCACTGGTCTGCTTTCATAGGCTTGACCCTCCTCGTAGTAGTTTTCTGCAAACGTCACTCATTAGAATATAGTGTATTTTAAATCCTGGAATAATTATACTGTCAAATTGTGAAGTTTGTACTGTGTAAAGCAAAATTAAATGATATTATGAATTTTATTTTTGCTGAAGCAACCATTGACCCATTTACCAGTGCTTATATCCATTAGATGACATACATTTGAAGTTCATTTTCAGATATTCAAATTTTCAGGAATTAAGACATTTTTCAGAGATCAGTTGGACAGAAAATGCTATTCCAACATTTTCCCACAATTCTTTGTCCTATCTGGAAATTGTTAATTTTTTTTTCATACATACTTAGCAGCTCTGTTTCTAATATACCAGGAGAATCTAAATCTTAATTTAGATGGATTGTTTAACCAATATAAGTTATCTGATTTATTAACTTAGACTAAGTATATGCCAATTTTAACTTTGCTGAACTGAGTAAAAGCATAGCAACACATGATGACATGAAAACTATTAAAACTATTCTTCTCTTACGTCACCAGAGATAATTTTCTTTTTTAAGAGTAAATTATAAGTAGGTACTTACCAGGATAATACCTGTCGGAGTATCTCAGAGTAACATTGGGTTTCTTATCAAACTCCTCTTGGTTGATGGGTTTGTACAGGAATTCATTGACAAAATGGTATTGTGATGACTGTTGGCAGATATTGTCGCTGCTGGGAGGCATGCAGATCAGATGGACCTGTAAACAATCAAGAGAAATCATAATGCAATTCAAATATCTCATGAAATTATTGAGCAAAATCCTTGTTTGCCCAAAACAAACAGAAAAAACACAGTAGGTTGTAACATTTTATTAAATACTAGCAGTAAGCCCGTCCTTTGTACAGGTTGTAGGATTCAGTTTAAAGAAGAAAGATTATCATATCAAAATGTAACCTGAAATCCTAAACAAATCAATACAAAGAAAATATATCAATACCCAGCTTTATTATTTAACATTACTTTACAATTAAATAGATTATAATAGATTAAATAGATATGCAACAATTATAATTAGTTATATGTTTTAATAACTTTTTAATATACACGTAGTATAATTTCGAAATGGGTTTAAAATCAATGACCAATATAAACTAACTAATATTGATTTGACAGCAGTTTGTTTTTATTTCTATTAAATGTTTAAACTACAAAGACAGCTGATTATTACCAGTAGGTTATTCATTGAAAACTGGATGAAAATGTGAGTTTATATCGCGTAAAAGTGGGTTTTTAAATGCTCGTTATTTACTTTTCAAGGGCCGGCGGGCGAATTCAAGGATTTATACACCTTCTCTGGAATGTAGAGAATATATGAAATAAGTTTCATTGTAATCCGTTTTCCCGTATTTTCGGAGAAGACGGCGTAAAATGCCTCCTGGAGCGTCATAGACAAACAGACAAAAATTGAGATAAGACCAGTTTCGGCTTCTCTAATGCACGAAAAGTAAAAATAACTAAACAATTAATAATTCTGAGCAATGTACAGACAAAACTCTAATTTTATTTATTTGTATTATTCGCTCATATAAATGGCTGGTAGAAGATAACAATAATATCAAACACGTGTTGAATATATGTATGAGTAAGTGTGTTAAAATATAATGGATTTCATGATGTACCATTATTAATGACAAAACATGAAGTATTTCAATTGTTGTGATTAATTATTTATTATTATTAACAGGCAACTAAACAAAGACAGTTATAGCATCCATCAACTATTTAGTTTTGATTTTTGTTCAAGATTAAACAACAGAAATTTGATATGGATATGTACAGAGGTATGTAAACACTAAAACACAAAACAGATTTTTCTAATTTTTGTAACTACATATTCAATATATCTCTAATAATTTTCAAATATCTACCTCACAGATTTGGTTTTAAAATTAAAATTTAGTTTGCATTAGAAAAATTTTCTAAAGCTGCTTATAGACAGGGAAGGTAGAGACGGCAAGTACTTGCCGTGGTGGAAATGTCACTTTCCACCAATTTCCATTTATACAAGGAAAGTACTGGCCAGTAGGCCAGTCTGTTTCAAAGATTTTTATTACCGTTAAATATGTCATACAATGGGCAAAGTCAACAAGTAAGAATACAATTGAAACAATTAGGTACACAGTTCAGGTATTTACAATATGCAGTGAAAAAAAAGAAAACCACCAGTAAGAGAAGGTAGTCTGAAAAAATAGGAATGGGAGAAATTACCTGTTGTTAGTTGATTGTGTAGATTAATGAATTTGTTTGATTAGTATTGGATGAACTTGATAGTGATGGTGATGTTATGGGTGGCTTCTTCAAATTTGAAATGTTGTGAGATGGTGAGTGAACATCATATTATATTGTGATGAAGAGTATTGTCAATTGTTTAATGAAGCAAATCAAGATTGTGTTGTGCTTTTAAGTGAAGAATTTTAATCGGTTTTGAATAAGAATATAGTATGGGTGAAGAAGTAAGCAGATAGGAGAGATGAATGTGGTGCATCTGTAACTCCTTTTTGTGAACTTGCAATTGAAGATCCTCTGAATTTTAAAAGACATACACATATGATTTTGGAACAATTGAGTTGGAACAATGTGATGCTACTGATGCTACGATGTCACTGCTTTATTGGTGGTAAGTAGGGATAAGTAGGGAGCAGTGCATGTTTTGGCAGGAAAGTAATGGCCACCACTGGTCACGTGACCGCCCATGTGACCCGCTACTTGCCATGGAGTGGCCAGTAAAAACAAACATATTTCACATATAAGTAATTACTTGCTTCTGGAGTGGAAAGTACCCCATTAGACGTGGAAAGTAAACGATAAGTTTAAGAGGCAAGTTCTGGCCGCCAGTAACTTGCCGTCTCTAATTTCCCTGTCTATAAGCCGCTTTAACTTTAAATCGATCTTTGATAATAAAGTACCTGGTGGAAGAGAAATCCCTCTGGACAAATCCAGGAGTGACGAGCATTGTCCTGGCAGTAGTGGAATACTTCGCAGTTGAGACCCTCGTCAGCATAGTAACCAGTCTTGAGTCCATGACAGTCAAACTTGCTCTGTGGCAACAGAAGGGTTAGACGGTCTGGCTCCTCTTTCTCCTCCTCCAGCTCCTCCAGCTGCTCCTCCTGTAACAGACATATGAACAATATATCTGGTATCCAATATCTCAGCGGATTGCATCATCATATTGCCTGGGCTTGTATACCCTGGCTACTTCTATACATTGATCGCTCTTTAATCAAATTTGGTTAGAATAATAAGCCGTGGTCGTTGTGACATTCCCTCCCTGGGCTCCCCTCACCCATCCTATCTGGCTCGCTCCACTATCTTTCGTCTGACAGGTTGTATTTGTAAAATCTCTTTCAATTACTAATAATATTTACTGTTGTTATTACTGTATTTTTTATATTATATATCTTTAATAACTTGATTGGTTCAAAATAAAATTTTACTAACTGTTGTATCAAATCAATATGAATTCAAGATGGATGAAATTCATTTTTTATTATTTATTTTTAAGGGTTGTTTATCCCTCAAAATCCATAAAAATGCAAAATCCTAATTACTTAAAAATGACTGATGATTTTAATTAAAATTTCATGGTATATAGTTCTTAGGGTCCAAAATAATATGACATCACCCACGTGTCTGTAAAAATTATGTTTGACACGTTATGTGCCTTTAAATGCATAAAAAAATAATTTTGTTAATATATAGCAAAATTCGAAAAATAAAAATTATACTTGACAACAACTATTAAAACCAGCTCAAAAACTAAACAAATTGGTACAGTATCAAGAATCATTAGTCTATGAATATCAGTTCCAGAGAAAAGTTAAATTTACTCTGTTGTAAACACAGTACATTGTCAGACTCTACTAAAAAAAATTAATATCTTCCTTATTTGTTTTACCTGAAACTTGGTATGCAGCTTAATGTCACACCATTCAATAAAACCCACCCAAAAGTTTGTTTTTACACAAGGAGTGTGGGGGAGGGTGAGTTGGATATCTCCCCCAAAATCTTTGAACTTGTAGTAATAAAATAAAACTACAAAGTTTTGAATAAAACTACTTATGGATATGTTTTCATTTGATTGAATCTCTTTTCTCCAATGATTTAAAGTTTCTAAATTTTTGTATTGCGATACTATAAACATTTCTGATTACGGTTCAAAAAGACAAACATTTGAAACTTATGATTTTTATTATTAGCAAGATCTCAAAAAAGAACTAATGTACTTGATAACAAATTTAACCTATCAAACCAACTCACGGTCAGCTGTTGCTGAGGGTTGACCCTGAACCTTTGCTGCTGCTGCTGTTGCTGCTGTTGTTGTGGTCGCCTATATTCAGACTGCTGTGGCTGGGGTCGAGACCTTAGCACGACCTGAGGTGTAGGTGAGGGCGCAGGGCGGTATTGAGTCGGCTACAATTAAAAAATCGTACTTCTTAGTTTGTAAACATGGACTCACAATCTCCATGTTTGCTATTGCTATAATTTTACATTAGAACTTTACTGAATCAGAACTGTTCATTACAAATAATTTTTAATTATAATTCTACATTTAATTATTAATTTTCAAAATTATAATTGAATCTAAAATATGTTTGAATATGTTTATTCTGATTAATAAAAATGAAATAGCTGTTTTATTAAATGTGTGTAATTTCTTATGTGTATAGTTTCTAATTTCTTACGGGAAGGGAGAAAGTATCTGTCAGTTCACTGTTTATTTTATACTAGCGTACCTGGCGCACGAAATCGTGCGCTGTCATGGAGACAATCTGTCCACCAATAACTATGTTTAGAAACTAAGTTTAGATTTTCCCAACAGATTTTCATTTTGGTTATGTTTTGGTTTTATGCAAATAAAAAATGGTGTTTTATTGCCATCTGTACGATGATGTCTTCATTAAACGAAAAAAGAAAGAACCATGTTTAACTGTCAGATTTGATTTGTTTATTTAACCACTTCCTTAAATAAACAGCTGATTTCTCGATCGTCGGTATTTACCTCCATATTAAGTTTATGGGGAAAATCGCGACTTTGACCCCATTATTTTCCATGACCACGGTGAATTTTCAAAATTTTTTTTATTGATGGCAAAACTACATGCTAAGACCTTTATAACGACACCTTGGACATGGTGATTGGTAGCACCACCGCTCCAAAACAATTATCACAAAAATAGGCCTAGTGTATTAAATATATAAGATATATTTAAATTGAATTTAAATTACGAGTATACACATTTGAATTAATTACTACCAATACAGTACTTCCAATCCTGGTAAAGAAGTATTTCAGGTATGTTATTATATTTAATTATCATATGTTACTTTGTTATTGCTATCGCCATCTGTCAATCTTTCTTTGTTTTTTGTTTATGCTTGTATCAATCTTCAACTGTTTTGGCATTCCTGTAGTACAATAATTATGAGTCCATTGAAACCTATATTTAGGTATATTCTTGGATTCATTTATATTACAAGGTCAAAAGCCCTAACAATAACATAGACTTACTGTATTTTGGAAGTCACGCTCTACCACATATCATTATTATACCTCTATCAATTATTATTATCATTATGTAATTATTATGTCTTTTATATTTTTAATTTCTCCCTTTATATGTAATGCGGGTAAAGTATTAACTCACCAGATTAACTGAGGTGCAAAAATCTATTTTGAAAGCGGGATTTAAGAAATGTATAAAGAACCCCTCGGATCTATTATTTCATGAGACAGTTCATTTTGTTAATTTTATTTATTTTGTAGCGATTTTTTAATATAAATTTGTTTTTGACTTGTCTTGAAAATACCCCATAGCAACAAGAATATACAACTGTACAACTGCAACAGGGACTTAACATTGAGTTACAAATTATTATCATCTTTTGAGACAGAAACTAAGCTTCTTCAAAGGTAAAACCATATTTACAGAAATGTGTTACAAAGTATTTTTTTAAATGAGTCTAAGATTATTTACCCTCCCCATAAGAATAAAATGGGAAATGAGTAAGTAGGTTTGCTGATGTAGAGCAAAGATTAAAAATATAAAGTCTTTGCTTTACTCAAATAATGCTAACCAAAAATAAATATTTTAATAAATTATGGGTTTCTATGTCTGTCTAATAAATAAATTTACATTTCTGAATGTTCATCAGGACTGGAGGGGTATACAAGGACGATCTTGATTGGCTAATAAGTAGGCCTACTTATAATATCTAGAGTGAAAGGTGTTTTTGGCATCTGATGATCTATTGAATACTGTACTGCATAAATCCGCAAAGACCATTCTCATAATTGGACCAGTTCGTAATTCAAGTTAAACTGTAGGTCCATTAGATATGCCATTGACTGTTGGGCTATTAATTAACAGTTCTGCCCAAGTATAACGTATCACTCTTAATCAGTAAAAAGACTCAAAGATTGCGCCACAATCATATTACACTCATCTCTCATTCATCCTTGGTTTAAAATACCTGGTCCTGTACAGGTTGGCATTTCAGTGGCTAACTATCTAAAACTAATATAAAATGAATAGTCCCGGGTCTGTTAAGATTCGCCCGGTCTGCTTGAAGATTATGTTTATTTCGTTATTAGGATTCATTTACCTATACAATGCGAAATTTCCTTAAAATATAAATTGATCTTGAAGCGTAAAATACCAATTTGTGTATCATTTAATAATTCATAACGCGGGTGGGCGAATACCGATGGGGCGGAGCCCTGATGTGCGGTAACCCGAGCAGAGCAGGTTCTTCGGGGAGAAAGTGGTCCAGAAAGTGAGAACATGATATTAGTGACGGCCAGAACTGGGCTCAGCCCACACAGGAGGCCGTAGCCATATGGCTCGGACGAGACTGTCGCGGGGTCTCCCCGAACCAACTTAGCAGAATCAACTTGAAATGCAAATTAATTCAACGCCAACTCATAGTTTTACGTTCAAAATCAGTAAATTAGTATAGACTTTGGATAAATATCGTACAACATATCGCACCAACAGTGTATGATTTTATCGTATAGGATAGTCAGCAAACGATAAGTAATGTAAGATTCTTCCCTCTTAAGCTACAAAAAACAATGCACTGTTAGAGGAAGTTTTTCAAGGTACAATTAAAGGTTTTTCTCTTAAATATTCTTCTAGTGATTTAGATATTTTGTATATAATAAAACAAGTATAAAACAAGTTTAATTAATCATTGCCCAAATCAATAAAACGTGATGACTAGTCATCTGTCTAAAATTAAATACAGTATCACTCCTATAGTTACTGCAAGAGTTGTAAGTCTGTCCTTTATACCTTGATTGATCAATTGTTGAAGTATAATTATAGCAGAGATTAAATTTTTCGATACAATGGACTAAGAGTTCATTGACTATCTCCAGGAGACTACGTATTACAATTGCTTTTGGTCGCAGATATGGTCATTTTGTTCTGGGGCTTGGGACCTTAATTAGAAATTGCTATCGACCTAGGACAAAGGATAGTAAAAGTGTAGTATAAAAAATCAACTATACGAAATTATCTTTCTAGAATCTTTGCCTTAGGATTTATTTGTTTTATAAAAATATTACAGAAGGTACTATTGTGAATGTTTTATAAGATAAGCACAGGAAATAAATACAGGTTGAGGTAACTTTCAACGTTGTACTGATTGTAGATTGATATTGGCTAATGATGATCGAGTCACATTACATTAACATTACATGAACATTACATTAATATAATAGGTATATTAACTGTCACACGTTCTGGATATCCCAAAACTAAAGAATATTAATCTTAAATAGCTATCAAAAATTAAAGATAAATTAACAGCTATACAACAAATTTAATCTTGGCCTTGTACCACATGTAAAAATTTAATTTTATTGACAACCACAAAAAGTCTTAAACCCCGTCAATCTGTGGCACAGGTGTACTTGTACCAAAGGAATGCTGGTTTATATTATTCATTAGTTATAATCCAAATATTCAACCATACCACAGCCAATCAGTTGAAGCAAACTTGTGATAGCTAACGAGGAAAAATAAATATTAAATAAACACGCATATAACTAAGTTGAGTGGGAGAGGTGAACAACCTAACCTAACATGGAATGCCGCGCCTACACCGGTTGCCGGGGACTTCCGTGCGGGGATTGTTATATAACATGTGGACCAGGTAATCAGCTGATCGGAGCAGCTGTTGATCTGGTCACACACTGCCCTCCTGATGAAAGTGATCTGGCCATCTCATTTCCGGCTTTTTTAGGTTACGCTAATCAGTTTCGTAAAGTAAGGTATGGACTAGCCTCAGGACTTCATTAAATATTATTATTAAGGCCTATACTAAAAGCTTCACAGCCTCGACAAAACTATTTTAGAGATTTCTATTTTTAAAAACAGCTTTGGTGTGAAATACTACTAATTGTATTTGAGGGTTGGTTATACACTAGAACTTTATTGATCACACAGACGTACAGACGAACAATTGACGAAATTCATAAACGTTTCGACAAACAATTTTATAGTCTCGTGACAAAGGAACATCGTGTAATGTATAAATAAATGACAGATAAGTCTTTAAAGTTAGTAAACATTGAATTTTCTAACTTCTTAGAGTGAAGAATTACAAGTTTCCTGAAGTACATTGCTGGACCTTGCCATAACCCACGATGTTATAAATAATACAAATAGCACCAAATGCAAAATGGCATCCTGCAATACCTAACTAAATGTTAAATTCATAAATTAAGTGTTATTTTTTTTTAAGCATAATGGCAGCTCCTACTTTGCCAAGTGGTGTTGCTATGGTCGGGAAGGCCTACCTGGGGCGTGTTGTACTGCTGATGCTGCGGTCTGGTTGTGGACGACACGGTGTTCCTGTCGATGTCATCAGCCTCCTCGTCCACCGGCGTTACCGTCCGGAAGCCCTGGGGAGACGACCCTACCAGGCCCTGGGTCAACCATCAACGTTTACGTCTTACTCGGAGTTTATTATTTCTCAATAATTTATCAAATAAAATGTAAATGTATATTATCAGTTTACAATACATTCGTAAACCGTCCTTAATATAAATGTTTTCCATCAAACATTGCACGACATTGTCATATTTTATCTTAAATGATAACCCTTAAATATTTATGAGTTACAGTATTGCGTTTCAAAGTATGGAGAAATACATCAATGACGAACCAATTCATTTTGTGAAATTGATTTAAAAAACATTGAAACATCTTCGTTATAATCTAGTGATTAATTTTTCCCGTCTTTCCCGCTGCTAACAATTCTTCAGTACTATTTTGCATGAGTTTGATATTTCATTTTTTGTTTTTTAGCAAATTTCCTTTAGAAAAAAGAGCTATTACTGCACCGTAGATTTATGTACTGTATTACCTTGGCCGGAGACTAATTTTTTAGTTTTTGATACTTGTCGCAGCAAACCTACTCACTGTTTCTCGTGTTATTTCTGTGGAGAATAAGTAAATTGATACTGTATAACATTCTAATGTAGCTTCACCTATAATTATTAAGAATAGTTACTATGTTATGTAGTTTCTAAATCAATGGAAATTCGGGTTGTACACATTACTGTCCTACCTGGAAGCGCGGTAGGCTGGTCTGCTGCAGGCCACCGGTGAAGGGTTGCGGCTTGGGGGTGGGCCTGAAGCCCGTCAACCCTCCCGTGAGTCCGCCAGTGTAGAACGGCTGTGTCTGCCGCTTGTCCCTGTCGTCCTGTGTGGAGGCGTCGTCCGCCCTCGTCAGTGTCACGACAGCCAGCACCGCCGTCAGTAGAGCCGCTCTCATCCTGAACACCGTTGCCATGTATATTTGTCACGTATACAGGTCACCCTGTATATTTGTAAAATTCACCAACACTGCGCCCAAATAACGTAATAAAATATAATAAATAACATAATTTTAAAGTGTGTAGTCCTAATTTTAAAGACACAGATGCTTAAATATGTTTACAAAAGAACACGAGCAATAAAGACAAGAAATAAATAAAAATCAGTAAGGTTATGCTCAATTTGTATTGTTATAATCAACCCTGACACATAATATAATATTCTATGTTTACTTTTACTATGTTAGATCCGTAGAGCTCGTCAGTATGGCGTGACCGGCTTCTACACAACCGTCAAGTCTCTGGCGTGGAATCGGGCGAAGCGATCATTTCTGAAGGAGGGTTATTATTTAAAAAAGAAAGGCATACTTAAAGCAAAACTGTTTCCACCAATAGATTAGATTAGATAATTGAAATGGCAACCTTACTACAATGTAGGCATTTTAAGCCAAGTATGAATGAGGATTGAGTGTAAGATTATTGTGGCGCGACCTTGTAGTCTTGATACTGACTAAGGCGGACATGGTCTTGAGACAGGACAGTTAATTAATAGCTCAAAAGCCAATGGCAACTAATGGACCTACAGTTTAACGTGGACTTCGAACCACGGCCTCTGAATTACGAATTGATCTAATTAATTATGAGGATGGTATTTGCGGACCAATACTAACACTATCAAAATAATCCAGCGGTTATGGATTGTACATAAAAATATAATACACTTTTCTATTTAATCATAAATATCCAGACAAAAACATCGTCGACGCCATAACATCTGACGCGAGGCTTTTGTGTCGATAGCGAGAAGTATTGCCTCGCACATTATTGAGCCACTCCGTGCGGTTATTCTATCCGACACCCATCATGCGTGTAATCCCTCAGCAGACTTCTGGTCTGAACGTTACGTCGGGAGAGTCACTTTCCCCAGTTTTTGCGGTGAGTCAGACCGTGGATTGGTACGTGACCACCCATTGTAAAATTCATATTTTTTGCTTTACAACTTTCTAAAATATTCGAAACACAGCGGTTGTCTGTTAAGTGTAGATGAATTTACATTACATTATTTATTTAAAGAAAAATATTAAACCTGGTTTCCACTCTTTGGGATAACTTATGGTTTCTGTAAAAATTTTATATTTAAATCATTCATAATGTACATCGAAAACGTTGTTCATTGTAATTATTTCTGCATACGAGTAAACTTAGTATAGGTATAACAAAAGAAATCAAATTTAAATATGCAATATGAAAAATCACAGTCATATGTTGTGGTTTTACTGCACTAATTGCCTCATCCCTTTACGGGCGAAATCTGAGGAATCAGAATTGGTCGATAAGTATACCGCATGTGTGGATCGTTAATACGTATTTTACGAACACATTCTAAAGACAAGGGAATGGAAATGGTCCAAACTTTCTTTCCCAGAGATGGCTGCATATCATCGTGACGTGCGAATAATGTATAGAAAGTAGGAATACAAGTTACACCAATAACTGTGCTGAGCCGGGAAAGTGGAAGCTACTGGGTTCCGGCCGACTTGATTAATCGTACAGATATTGAGGAAGATTTACTTTAAAGAGTACATACATGGTAAGTAGAGAAAGGTTGAAGAAATTCTTGTTTATATGTAGCTCAACCACTCTTTGATTTCATTTTATTAATCTTATCAAACCTAACCTGTATCAAACGCTAAATATTTAGAATGAATGTGGATATTTGACTCGGTTATATTTACCCTACCATCTTGAATAGTCGTGTTTCCGGTTTATATGTAACACCGAACAACATTCCTGACAAAATAACTTGTTTAAAAGATTTTTGTAGTTTGTCTTCGTTATTTATATTAAATAAGTTATGTATTTTTAATTTATATAAACTTTGCTGTAAATGTGTTTCAATGTAGAGAGGATAAAGTGAATTCACTATCACCTATAATTTCTTAGTTCGATGCGTGTATGCAAGCGGAGAGCGCGTCAGTCTACTGTAGTTCTCAAATGATCTACGTAGGTCTACAAGATGATTGTGTAACCTTGTAAACAGTTGCTTTCTAACTTTCAACAAACGCCTAATTAAGCCACAACTCGAACATATCGCCGTAACCGACCAAGGCGACAATCTAATCTCAATTCAGTGTTCAATGTTTATTGTCGGTTATGCAACCGATACAATGATGCACTTTCACCTCTCTTATGCACCGCCACTACAGGTGTTGTTGGACTTCGCCCCTTACAGGGGAAAGCCGAGTCGTGACAAAATCGTCGAGATGTGACAAAATCACAACCTCGTTGCCTTCTTGGCTATGGTGGAAGACGCCACGATTGGGTAAATTGAAATATTTCAGTAATAGGGCAAACTAGGAATGTGGTAGCAATTGCATGAAATTTAGCAATACACTTGTTTTGACATGAATATGTCTTAGCTCTGGGGGGTGTTGGTGATTTTTAAGATGGAAAATATGAAACAGGTTTCCATAGAAGCTACCATAAGAGCTATTGTATTGAATTTTTAATATAAAAGAATAAGAACAGCTGTTTAGATGAACTGAAAACATTCCCTTTAGACATATCCATGGTCTAACCTATTTCTCAGAATACAAAAATTATCTTTTTAAAGGCCTTAAAAATATCATGGTAGATGAAAATTTATGAAGAAGCCAAGATGAACGTACATTCAATTTACCGGGTCCTAGTAACCTTCTACACAAGATCTACTCTCTTAACCCTCTCATAGTCAATATCTCAACCCTGGCAGTTCTGCACGAACTACATTCTGCCGTGTCTTCGGCATTGTCATTGTCAAGGACTTGGGTCCAAAAGACTAATACCAGGCAAAAGTTATTCTTGAACAATTCGTTGTTGTCGTAAATTTAACGGGGTTTCATCACATTTCATTTTCATAAAATTTATTAGTTAATATTTTTATCAAAGGTCCCTCACAAACGTCGACTCTCGTCTATAACTTGTGGAGGTAAACTAAATTAATTGTTGGTTCCGACAAAAAACTATGATAATAACTTTACCAAATTACACCAAATGGTTTATAGTTAAAATTTAATGCCAATGTTTCCCAATATGTTTACCTAATAGGTTAAGCATTCACCAACAGGGTAAACTAAGCATTGGGTAACCGTTGCATGGAGTGGAAACAGAGGAATTTCATGTCTCTAACTAAACACAATAATGTTCAAAGAATAATAAGACTATTCATATTTAATTTATCGAAGTTTTATACGATTCAGTACTTTTATAGATCATTATTATACATAACTCTAATGATCTAACTAATTATACATAATCTATTATAGTCTGTCATGATGTAATACTCTAATACCTATCATCATTATAACTATCTAACATCGGTTGGCTATTAACAAACCAATACTGATATTATCTTATTGGACTTTTCCAACGCGTATGTATTTTTAACTTTAGTGGAGGAACTCCTTCCGTGTTCAAAGTGATTACATTAAGAAATTACATTAAGTTAAAAGTTTTTTGTTACGCGACATAGATATTCTATTCCTATTGTAAAAAACAGCAAATCTGGGAAATGAAAACGGGGTGGTTTCAATGGGATAATATAGTAATTAGTAACCAATACCAACATGAATTTTAAAGATTCAACAAATCATTTTCATTTGATAAATTGAGGCAAAGAGTCATTTTTACACAGTAATTGTGTAAAATCAAAGGTATAAAAAGTTTTTAATGTCTTATCAATACAATGTAGATCAAAAAGTTTATCGTATCGTCAAGCTCTAGTGAATTTTATGGTCGTGATTTTCCCCAGCTTTCCTAGATATGACATATTTATTAAATTTCCGTGTCTGCATGTTTTGCGGAGTGGTTTGTAGTTACAGTCAATGCATTATAGTTTTGTTTTGTAAGTCACTGATGATGAATTTATGCTATCTTAATTATTAAGAACATTTTCCAACACGATTAGTAAAACAATGTTCCACATTTATCTGAAATTTTATCTCGTCCTCAGGTGAGCTTAGAACCCAGAACATAAAAAATTAGTACATAATCCGGTACAATGTTGAAAATAACAATTTTGTTGAAATTGTTTACTCCTTTAAAAATTTTGGTTTTCAGCTTTTACCGTCTTAGTTCGGTTTATTTACTTATCTTTTAAGTTTTTAGGTTCCAGCTCGTCAGAGGGTAGGTTCAAATTTCAGATCCCTAACGTTCTAAAACTTTGTTCAACTAATCATGATGCAAATGTTCGCAATAACAGATATTATCATGCTGCTAGAATTAATCTATTTTAATTATCAATTTCAACGCATCGATTCAATTGCATGAAGTGAAGTCATCATACACGTCAATAAGTAAAGACTGAAGTTTTTGACTTGTTATCTATTTTTTTTGTCGTTACCAATAAATACAATATTCATTCTGGATAAATAATTAAAATAGAAGACTACCGATGTACAAATTAATGATTTTGTTAAGAATGCCAATACTACATTAGTCAGCCTACTACTGTGCTGGAGGAGTGGGGGTGTCGGAATTGAGACATTCATTCGTGACTTCCTCCAAAACAGCGACTTGTCACAGCTTCGCAACGGCCGCGGCGACAGGAAATCCAGAACACTTTCACTGTTTATATAAGAAACCAGTTTTTCAATTCAGAATCAAAATCCCCAATTAAGATACACTTGGATTTAAAAATACAGCCCAAGAAACTACGGGTCGATAACAGGTTTAGGGCACATGCAGTGTGACTGCACTGTTGTATGTTCAGGTACTAATACATGCTACGTTTGCTGTACCGTGGTTGAAGAGGGGAGAAACTGAATAGGAACGTATTAACTTTGGATCGTTTATAGATGTTTCCCCAGGGACCAACCACATGGCGTAAGCGACTATGTTAAAAATTATACAATAAACTGTTTGTGATAACTTTGAGAAATAATAAAATTGTGGTAAATAGCTCATGGCTTAAAGATTATAGTGGCTTATATAGATAAATTGTACGAATAGAGAGTGCTGACCAAAACTTAACGTTTCAGATACCTTTTGTGTCTACATATTTTTATGTGCCTATATTTTGACGAGGCAACTGTTTTTACTTTCCCCTTCATACATAGTACATGGAGAATTTTTTCTGTCGAAATTTTCGAATTTGAGTTGAGGTTGGATGTATACGTTTTGAGACTTGCTGAATCCAAAAAAGGTGCACAGGTGCACTTTGGCTATATCTCCAGGCCATTTTTTTTAATTTTTAATGTTAGTTTTTACCCCTGAAAGACTTTAAAATGTAAAAAATACAAATTGATCAAAATCCAATCAAACTACTTTGATTAAAATTTCCTGGATTATAAATGTCAAGGTCCCAAATAATATGACACCAAGCGTATGTCTGTAAAACGAATGGTTCAATATTAATGGGGGTTTAAATGTTAAAAAATATTTTTTGTTTTCTGGAAAAACAATTGTTTTATAAAATAATTTGACTGTCACCATTAAAACCGATTTAAAAACTAAAAAAATTGGATTTTGAATCAATAGTCTACGAACAATGTTTACAGAGAAAAGTTCAATTAAAAACAAAGTCCATGATAAACAGGTGCTCTATGTTATTCTTGAGGAGATTATTAAAAAATCAGTTTCTTCCTTATTCCTCAAACCATTTCCCTTGAAATTTAGAATGCAGAGTAAGGTCACATAATCCAAAAAAATACATTAAAAAAGTTTTCTTCTATTTGGGGGGTTTAACAAACAACGTCTAACAATTAGTTAACTTACAACTTGTTGTTACTTTAATTAATTTGATTATTATTTTTGAAACAATAAATTTTAAATTATATTTAGATAAACTTCAAAGAATACGATAGAAGAAATATGTATCAAAGAATAAGTATTAGTTCACTGATACATACCCCCCCACATATCCATACCACCCCTACACTATGTAGATAAAATAAAGTAATTGTTGATTTTACTGTTCAACTACTTCTCAAGTTCTAAAAAATCAATTTCCTTTGGGTAATACTTCTACATTTTGCTCATAATTATAATTTAAAGGAAAGAACGTTCCCGGATGCTTCATAACGATATCGTTAAATGTTAAAATTAATAATCTTCCACTTTATATGAAAATGAGTTTGGTCAATTGGAGTAAAAATAATAAAGAGGATTAACATACAATACTATAACACTACATCATACTATTATCCCTCACCAGTATAAGAGGACATTAACAAATACTTGCGATATTCTAAAAATATCTGTTATCATAATACTCTGTAACCAATACTCATAAAAAACCAAATGTATATTTTATAGTTAAGGGGTTTCATGAGTTTATACTTAAATCTTTGTTAAATTTAACTATTCTCTCATGTTGAAACCAAAGACATGAGCGTTTGAAATGCTTTAAATTTACAGTGTTTTTATCGTGGTCAAAATATAACAATGTAGGCGATTAATAAAAATGATTCCGTCATAATGTTTCAAAAACAGTTGTTTTAGATACATGTGTTGAAGAGCAAACGTTGTTATTTTGACATGGATATGTCTTAGCTCTGGGGGGGGGGTGTTGGCGATTTTTAAGATTAAAAACATGTAACAGGTTTCTATAGAAACTACCAGTATTGAATTTTTAATATAAAAGAATAAGAACAGCTGTTAGATGAACTGAGACTATTCTGTTTAGACATATCCATGATGTAATCTATTTCCCTTAGGGAAGTAAATACAAACATTTTTCCTAGGACTTAACCTATAATTATTATGATTTTTATAGTACTAGGCCGCAAAAGTCCATTGTTGATGATACTTTTATTCGAGTTCAACATAACTAACACTTACTTCCTAAACAACCAATCGGGAATCAAGAAAGAACTGCTAACAAACTGCTAAACTGCTAACTGCTAAGTAACAAAACAGTAATTGGTCTAACGTGACAAAAATGGTCGACAACAATTGATATTAAATCATGTAATAATTTTATGAGTTTGTTTGAGTTCATTTTATTTGCAGTCTGGCGAAAATGTAGTCCATCACACGGCCAAAATTGGCTTTTTGATACTCGCACATTTAACAGCATCAGCACGCCTCGTCTGTTAGTTGTGCTCGTATAAAAATGCCCGTTTTCGGTCCTAGTGATGAAAAATACTATTCTCTTATTGTTTATACGGTATTTATTTATTTAGCGTAAGTGACAAAAGTAATTTTTAAATAGTTTTAAGAAGCAATTAGAATTAATGACACGATTTTTTCTTGAATTGTATTAAAAATTGAATAATATCAAAACTATTTTTTACTTTTTAAATTATTCAAATTTTCATATTAATGAGCTCTGCAAAATACGTGATTATCATTTTGAACAAACAAACTAAATAATCAAACTAAAACACCTAAGTTCATAATCTTAATCTCTATATATATAATTGAATGTATGTCTGTATGTATGTATGTCCTTTATGCGTTGCCAAACTACTCATCCGATCGCCATGAAATTTTAGGAAGTTGCTCTATATGTGTCCGGGAAGGTTTTAGTGAAAAAATATTTTCAAAAACCCTATAAGTTTCCATTTTATGGCGTTTTAAATTTCTAATGTTAACCTTATGGAGAGTAAGTTTGTTTACAAAATGTCTACAATGAAAACATTTGATTTCTTAGCTACAGCTGATTGGTTTACTTTCCATTAGCAATATGCTTTACTATCCAATGCCATCTGAATCATTCATTAATGTGAAACTATGAAGTAAATGTGTACTGTAAAAATGAACAGCTTTATTCACCACGTTAATAGTTTACGGTTTTGGGGGATTATGTATTTATATTTTTATTTTCTGTCCGATTAAAGTCACGTGTTTGTATGATAATTACAATGTTTGTATTATTACGTTTATTATAATAATCAGCTGTTGTATATCTTTCCTATAAAAGCCGTATTACAGTTGGGTTTCGTTTGGGTTTGGATTGGATTTGAAAATTGTGAATTAATCCACTCATATTTATTTGTTTTATGGGAATGTTTTTAATATGTCTCATCGTTTCAGTATTGTTATTCACTATGACGCGACCCAGAATATATAACCTTTCACAATGAAGCCGTATTGCTATTAGACTTCAGAACATGGCCAATCTTAAAGTTAACATGTGTTTACTGTGAGGCGTTACGAAGTTCGCCGGGTCAGCTAGTAATTTATAAAGTACAGTAATTACAGACACTCCTATTACAGAACAATTAATAAATTAAATCCCCAAAATTCCAGTTAAATTCTAAAAAAACACACGATGTCACTGAGTTGTAAAATTTTGAAATAGCATCATGATTCACGTTATTTGCTCTTGATTTTTACTATATTTACTGTCATCGGTTAAGCTAGGATTTTCGTGGGATACTTAATGAGAATTGCTACGGATCTACGTCACGGCGTCAGCTGGTCAGCTGATCAGCTGATGCGACCTTCACGGCCCACGGGACATTCCCTTCACACTCACGGAGGTTTAATTGCTCTGTAACTAACTCGTTGCTTTCTCCTTTCTCCGTTTCAAATGTTGCATTTCATTTGGCTTCGTATTTCCGACATACGATATTCATGATGTTCCAAAGTTCTACGTCCTTTTTAGCGAGGACAACAATAAAAACTCGAGGAAATGGGAAAAATGGGGGTTTTAAATGTATTGTATGAATCTTAAAAGTCGAGGTTATTGCAGAATGGTACCAAGGCGAATATTCATAGTTTGTTTATTATAAAACGCCGAATTCCACCACCAATATAATGACTAACTAATAATGAATTCATTATTCATCAATATAATGAAGAGTCACTCTTGAGTCCCCTAAGTGACTGCCACTTCCCAACAACTCCACAAACAATTTAATGCACTACATTTTGTACTTCGAAGCGGGTCTCAAATAGTCAAAAATTTTAAATATTGTCAAAGTAAGGTTATAGCGCACAGTCGACAATAGTGCTGCTTTCGCGTGGTTTGGTTGTGTTCCTGGGTTCCCCCACTCCAAATCCCCACCGCAGCGAAGTGTCTGCGGCGCTTAGTCTTGGCCTGACAGCCGAATAAGAAAGAGCTTCCCATTGCTTGGCCCGCCAGGTGTGAGCTGCGCTCAATGATTCGTTTTTTGACTGCCAAAAACCTTCCGTCCGGGGAAATTCATTCCCAGATGTGCGAAAAATATGGAGAAAGGTGTATGAGCGTACAACATGTACGCAAATG
The DNA here is from genome assembly GCA_023375725.1 of Nephotettix cincticeps. Classification (NCBI taxonomy): domain Eukaryota; kingdom Metazoa; phylum Arthropoda; class Insecta; order Hemiptera; family Cicadellidae; genus Nephotettix; species Nephotettix cincticeps. The sequence goes on along the minus strand of CM041786.1, from coordinate 118,047,383 downwards.
GTACAGGGAGTTCAAGAACGGACGTACCGACGTCCATGACGAGAAGCGTTCCACGAAAATAAAGGAAAGGCGTATTGTTGTGCGAATTCTTGCCCAATGGTGAAACAATCAACGCTGGCCGCTACTGCAAGACACTGCAAAAACTTCGCCGTGCCGTTCAAAACAAGAGGAGGAGTATGCTGTCCAAGTGCGTTTGGATCAGGATAACGCTCGACCGCACACTGTTAACGTTACCAACGAACTCATCGCTAAATTTGGATTATCGTCAAACACCCACTCCACAGCCCGGACTTAGTCCCCAGCGACTACCACATCTTCCCTGATATGAATAACCACCTGGATGGAACGGATTTCGGCGGCCGAGAAGAAAAAGGAAAAGCGGTTCTCAGCTATCTGCGCGACTTGGCGGCAAACTTCTTTGACTCGGAAATTCAAAAGCCGGTACACCGCATGCAAAAATGCATTGACCTCGGTGGCAACTACATAGAAAATAGGAAAAAGTCTGAACTTTCATTTGTACTGGTTTATGCAAATAAACATGTCACTGAGTAAAATCACTATTACTTTACACAAAATCTTATTCAAATCCATATCAGTAGGTGTGTTTTATTTTTTAAGTACAGTACCAACTATTTTTAATGCCTATTTTTTTAATAGAACTATAGATATACACTACCTTATAATATAAGCTTAACAAGGTAAATAAGTTAAAATAATAATAATGAGTAGTTTATTTTAAAGATTTATACAGTAATAAAAAAATAGCAAAAATATAGATTTATTATAAATAAACTGATTTTTATGATAACTTAATAAAATAGGTTGTATAATTTATCTGAAAAATCAAGGAATTAAAAGGACGTGAAAGTAGCGGGCTTATCGGTTCAGTAACATCAAGAGCATTCATTACACTGGTCAGACAGCTGTATCTGGATTGCCAGCGACGCTATTGAAGGCGCTCGCTCCTCGCTAATTATTATTGACAATTAATTGGTACTGACAAGTCTTGTTTAGGATGTCACTACCATCTTATATTTCTTTAATGTGTAAAATTAAAAATTATCTTGACTATTTTATATTTTTTTAGTCCACGCATAATTTCATGTAGCTTGACTTGTTTAGGGGAAAACATTACTTATATTGTAACCATTTTAATTGTTGTTTTTAATTGTTAACTGAGAAACTTTAGTAATCGATAGTTTTATAAAACTCTAATTAGGGGTCTCAAAGATACAGAATGCAAATAATAGCACTGAATGAGGTATTTTTTGTAGACTAAAAAACTAAAAAACTGTAAACTAAACTGGTTTACCAATTTCATTTATATGATGCCCATTATATAAATTATATTCTTTGATTGAAGATTCGTTGCTCTAAAGCATAGATGAACGGATACAAGTACTTACTTATAATCCGTTCCTCTCTGTCTAAAGTCAGTAATAATCTTTTAATCAGCCTTTAATTAGTCATACGATAGTATATGAGCTTTATTAATGTGTTATTCATAAATATATGTCAAAATTAAATTAAATACAACTAAAAAATAATAAAACATTTTTATACTGTTCTGTAAAATAATGTTATGTTTCGACAATCAAATAAAAACTTTTGTTCCAGTAACCAGGTACGTTACATACGTAATGAGATGTAAAAATACAATGGTTTACTTACTTGATATGATAAGTCCCAAATGGAAACACAAACACACAGATAGACAGGCAGGCGAGTACGGCGCCCCGGCTCTTATATATATCCGCCATGTTGGACGGTCTGCGGTGGTGGGGGGCGTTGGAGGGGGCGGGGTAACCGAATATGAAATGGAAATCCGAGAAAAGCTACATTAAATAGTCGAAAGCTAATTAGATGACTACGATAAGATAAACAGGTGTAAACAGAGCAACATGGGAATGTGCGTGTCTGGACCTACGAGCGGACCTGTTTTGGTGTCGGTGATGTTATAATTAAAAAGTTCTTCATCTCGTTTAGTGTGGTTATTATTTTTAATTTGAGCTATTTAAAATTCAACTATCCCTTAAAGTAGACTATTTATAGTAGGTGTTATATTACTATAAAGCATGATTTTAAACAATATTGCGCATAATAAATGTAAGTTTTATATTACCATCAACATCGGCAGAACTTAAATTTAAAAGAATGAATACGGATTGATTCAGCTAAATGGCGTGTTTTATAGCACTTACAGTTATACCTCTAATGTATTTTGAATTCTAGGTATTCAAAAATTGACATTGAAGATTTTTAAATGAATTTGATTGGACTATATTCATATTCATTCATATCAGGTGTGTGACCTAAGATGATACTGAGATGTTCATTCATTGAAATTTAATAATTTATCTGTTATACGCATCTACTTAAATTTAATATGTTTAATGGACAATTAAACCCGTACTATACTTTACATACTATACCGCTTGAAATTCATTCATGCTATTTTTGAGCCCACAAAACAGTTCAACTGAGAGAATTTTTATCGTAAAATAAAAGTTCAATTTTTTTTCGCGGCCTTGCACTGAAAGGTTTTTAAACTGTCATCTGTCCCTAGTATGAGGTCACACTTTTAATAGATTAGTGCCAATCTATTGATAGGCTTAATAGCAGACCAATGAAACGCATGCCAGCTTAAACAGTTGATGACAAAGATTTGTTTTCAGCCCGTTAATTCTAGTAACTATGAGAATTTTGTAAAGGAAGATACAGGTATGTTTTGGCTTTCAATGTTTTGAGTCTTAATTTCTCAAGAGAAAAGTTGAATCCTTTTAGTGATGAGGCTACCTTCCACATGGACTTGTAAATCACCACAACAGTCATATCTGAGGAAGAGAAGTTGAACGTGATTCTCCAAAGGTTAACGTTTGGTGCGCTCTGACAAGAGACCGTGTTATTGGAATATTGACTTTAAGGAAAACACGATTAATTAATTAAGATTTGTCTAACTTGACACAAATAACTTATGTATATGTACATTTTTATGGATCTTAAGTCTTAATAGTAAGTTTTTCAATTACTTAAAGCAAATAATCGGATTTACAATTTATAAGTTAAATGTTTTTCTCAAAGTATTGGAGAAAGAGGCATATTTTTGACCTCTTTAAGACTTTACGGCTTTAAGAGTTTAAGGTTCATGGTGAACTCCGATCAAGCTAAAAGGGTTTTTATGTTCTTAAAGCCTTCCTTATGTAATGCATGTAGTTTTGTAAATGTAGCTGTTTTGAAGTGGGACATTATTTTTGGGACACACAGTTTGTTTAAACATTCCTTTTAACCTGTACCAAATAATATAGTTAAAGATGCAAATAAATTCGACGTATTAACTTAATACGTGAAGCCGTTTGCCGTTTTTGCAAAAAATACTTTTCCTCATATATCTGAACTGATGTTAACGTTCGACGTGTTGACAAAATCTTCTAGATTTTAAGTTTTGCAGTTTGATTTTTTAAAATTAATAAGTTTCTTCTGCGAATATACGCCATTCAAATATAACTATCCCCTAAGATTAGTGTTGACAATTCATATTCACAAAATGTTTGCTTATTAATAAACATCAGGAGCTAACACAGCTAGTTAGCAAAAACACATATTATTTATAAATATAATTTTCATGGATTTGTGATTGATTAGTTACATGTTACGATTAGAGTGGTATATAATGCAATTAAGTTTCATAATACTGTATATTGTAAAAAGTCACTTTTTCTTGAATTTGAAATAAAATTCTATTCCCTACCAGATAATATATTCGTTTTTAGGTGGTAGGTCTTCAAGAGGTTTTCAGTTCTTCCTATAAGTGCATATACTAGCTACAAGGTATTTTGGCTTAGTAATATTTTCGTGAAATGCAACATTCATGACGTATCACCAATATTAGTATACTCGTCGACTCCGCAGTATACATCGAGTTGGTTCCTACGTAATTAAGATAACTCTTTATTTTCAGGACTTCAATAACCAGTTTACTACGTCAATTTATTTATTTTGGAAGATCCATAAAAGTGCATGGGAAGAGAAACTGGGTTTCGAAGCACCCATGAACTTGATCACTCTTCGCCGGTTAGCGGTTAATTGGAATATTTGATCACAACTGACTTTCTTCGCTCCACTTTCCACGGCTCGTCTTTACTGGAGGTGATTAGTCTGTGAATATCAGCTGATTGGTGGACAACGACCTTGAAACGTAGAGGTCAACTTAACAAAGGCATGCACATTATACAGCAAAGACTACTGTACCGAAGTTTGAAATATGAGATCACCCACGAATAAGTTTGAATAGTGAATTTTACATTTCTTTAGATAGCTTGAGTTGAAACTGTCGTAGAGAGGTCTACTTTATGGCAATAGTTTTATTTTTTACCTTCTTTAAAAAAATATGGAACTTAATAGAAATGTCTAATAACAAAAGTAAAGACTACTCATAGCAACCCCGTTTTAAGGATGGGGTTGAAACACGCAGCTAATCCGAATCTAGTACAGGTAATCCTTTTAACATTAACAACAAGATATTACCTTGTTTCATTTTATAATGTCTATAAAATTTTAAAATACAAATTATTTAGGGATTGATACTTCTTTTCTTTAGGCTTTGTCTTACAATAAATTGTTATTAAATCAATTAAATGAGATTTAATTCTTGGTAATACCGTAGTTTAATTTTGTACCCTCTTTAAAATTATATGGATTTTTGTAGTGTTAGATTTAAAAAAGGTATTTAATTTCCTTCAGGAAATAGCTTAGATCATCTTCGAACAGCTGTCCTTATAACCATATGACTTCACTTCCGTTTCAAATTTTGGTCTGACTGATTAACAATCCTCCCCAGAGCTGCAAATTATACTTCTTGACAATGTATGCCTATGATATTAGTGTACTGATCCAAAAATTATGTAAAGTAATGTCTAAGAAATGTGCCAACGATTGTTTAAAATGTTGTAATAAGAAACACGATTAGGATGGAGACCTCTGTGGGTTGGTTATCGGTATAAAGGACTTCCCCCAACAATATATACTACTCCACTGTAAGGCTATGTAATAGATATTATAGATATTAGTTTAGTATCACTTACCATGTAAAATGACTTACCGTTTTTACTGGGACGGTGGCAACGTCCTGTAATCCAGCTACTTGGAGGTCACGAATTGTGGATAGTTGTTAGCGATGGTGGGTGGGTGTTTCCTTGTGTGGATTAACGTCCGCTCTATTGGATACTACGTTAATCCGCAAAGACAATCCTCATAATTATACCAGATCGTTAATCGGAGGCAGTGGTTCGGATTCCACGTTAACCTGTAGGTCCCTTAGATATGCCATTGACTGTTGGGTTATCAATTAATAGTTCTATCTAAGGAACATGTCAGCCTTAGTCAGTAACAAGACTACAAGATCGCGCCACCAGCATCCTACACTCGTTCCTCATTCATACTTGGCTTTAAATACCTACCCTATGGTACAGCCACCATTTCAATAATCTAATCTAATAATTTAAACGAATATACAATAGGTATAGTGAAGACCATAAACGAATAACGAATACAATTGAATCAATTCAAATTTATATGGTAAGGTTTTTGTTATTTCAATAAATAATAGATTTATTTCAATAAACCTACTCCTCTTCAAAGACTAGTCCCGATCTGACCACACTGCAACGGGTAATGTATACTATATTGAGGGCTTACAAGGTAGACAAGAAAAGAAGTAAATAATAATTTATTTTTCCCCCGCTATTTAAAATTAAGCCCCGGTACGGCGTAGCTATGTGCAACTAATATAAATTATGATTTAGGTTAGTTTGAATTAGTAAACTGAAAGGAATTTTCTTTTGATATTATATTATTATATCATATAAATGTTGTCTGGATACTCGATACCTATACATATAAACTTAAATTCATTAACAAAGATTGGCCATTTAATCACTCCGAAAGGTTACAATTTTAGCAGTCCCTCGTATCGTGAAAATTGTGTAAAAGGAAAAACCTAAAACATTCCGTGTCCGCGGCTGGGTTTCCTTGCAGAGCTTTCCTTTAGAGAGTGAGGTAATTAGCTAATGGTGTTCATATGTAGACGGTGGTTCACAGTCATGGCGGTTGATGGGGTTTATAGTGCAGACAATCAACCCTTGCCTGGCCGTGACCCGGCAATTACGACACAACCCGTCTTGCAGCGTTGCTTATTCTGGGTCGGCGTTTAAACATTTTGATTTTGAAATTTTTTTGAAGTGGTTCAACATTTAAGGAAAGATTATATTCACAAACTTTGTGTGAAAAAGGGTCACAATTCTTTCTTTCTTTATTTTCTTGTTTCTTGTTCATCATTATTAATTCTTAATATTCAGAAATAGGTAATCTTTATTGAAAGGAGTAAAAAGTATGTTTCTTTTGTGTATTAAGTTTATTTTGTTGAGCAACTTTACAACAGTGAAATGGCTACTACGATCAAAGTGGGTGAAACTTTTTTTACTTCAGCGCAGTTGTTATAGCTATCACATAGACACAAATTACACTTCCAAGAGTCTAAGAATGTGGTCGCAAGAGTTAATTCCGCTAGGTTAATAACCACTTAACCTAAAGTAAAACTGTAATATATATTTTAGTGTAGTTAGAAAGCACGAATCTTTAGTACAGCATATTCTACTACGAACCTTTATAAGTCTTCCGAGATAGTAAAAATTATTTTCATATTTTAAAGTAATTCTAAAATATTTTGAAAACCTAAACAGCTATTACTATTAGCTCAAGTTGGAAAAAACATAATTCCTAATTTTAATTACTTTTACGTAAACTATCTGAATCCTTTATAACACGGCTCCGTTACAGTTCAGTAACACATTGCTTTCAGTAAAAAGGTTTATGACGCAAATACTTTTTCTGTGGTGTGGTGGTGTGGGTGGTGGTGTGGTGGTGTGGTGGTGGTGACGTGTGGTGGTGTGGGGACGTGTGGTGGTATGGTGGTGTGGGGACGTGTGGTGGTATGGTGGTGTGGGGACGTGTGGTGGTGTGGTGGTGTGGGGACGTGTGGTGGTGTGGTGGTGTGGTGGTGTGGTGGTGGTGTGGGGACGTGTGGGAATCGTCATTTCCACACTGGTTTTTCAATGTGAGAAATTTTGATATCCATTGATTAAAACTGATTTAGTGAAATAATTGTTGCACTTAGAAATATTTGTAAATTCAACTGGTCAATTTGCATTGCAAACTGATTGATATTATTCGGAAGTTAACGTGGCCGACGGTGGCGGCGCGGCGGTGTGGTCGGTAGTTTGGCACTACCCTGATTGAGGGATTACGAATCTCTTATTAATTTGACAAATTATACTTATTCAGCGTTCCCACATACACTTGCCGTACGCCACTGCAATAGTTTTGCACTCGTCTCAACTCATAACCATTACTATTTCTCTTCCATCGCATATAATAAATAGATATAAAATATATATATATATATATATTAAGTTGATTGCATTTACTTTCCTGTGGGAAACATCATGGGTATGTCTAAATGGAATGTTTTTAGTTCCTCTAAACAGCTGTTCTTGACACCATATGACAAATTTTGGTCTTACCCCAGAGCTAAGACATATCCATGTCAATATTCTCGAATAAATATGGATATAACATAAATATTTTGTACCGTTTTTTATTTGTTCATATTGATTTTGTAAAAGTAAAGCCCTTGTTTTATTTAAATAATCTCGCTTTATGTTCAAGTAAATCTGATTTTGTTGTATAGAAGAAAGTTTCTACGATTTAAAGATCTTGATAGTAACAAAACAACCTTGATGGTAATATCTACTATTAAACATTCCTATTATTTGTCATATTTTGATAAAACTTATTATACAGCATCATATAGCTAACACTTATGAGGTTACGGGTTTTGTATCTCTACTCGGCTGGCTGTTGAATCTCAGACTCTCGGTCATGTTATACCGTACACGTAATGACACAAAGGCCATCTAAATTACATAATACCAGGGATCAGCAGTAGCCAAATCTGCAATGATAATAAGTAATGATAATAAGTTAACACCGACAAAATGGAGGTACAAACCCAATTACAGTCCATCCAAATTTATATCGAAATCGGGCATCTAAATCATTTTTACACCACTATCCCTCATACAAATCTAGGATGCAAAATATAATTAGCTTTTCTCCACTCTTCCTTGATGAATACGATATGCTGATAGCTCGCGTGGACGTCCGTTTCGCAGAGCAGACGACGTAGAAGCGGTGTTGTCGGTCCAGTGAGAATGAAAGTGGAGAATCAAGGTCAAGGGTGGAGAGAGTGAGAGTGGGCCGTTGCAGCGTTGTACAGAGTACGGACCATGGACCATGGGAGTCGTGGGAGCTGGTTGACAAGTTAGCGTTCGACAACATGATTGATAACAGGGTTTGGACTGTTCCATGTAAATATGTTAAACCCCGGCGTTTCACTGTACTGTACTGTCGTTGATAAATACAAAAAAAGACTCAATATCAATTACTAGTACATAAACTTGATTAGGGAATGCAGTGCAGTAAATATATTTTCTATAGAGATCCAATATTGGTCTAGTCACTATAGTTTCAACCTAAAAAATGAGATCATTATCATGTGTACCAATGTATAATATAATATCTTTACAAGGTCATCGTTGACGTCAAAGATTATTATGGCTATATATTTACTCTATACAAACACAGGGACATCAGACAATTATAACGCTCACAAAATACGTTCGCTGTAGTGATACCCCTAGCTTTTGAAGTAGTAAACAGTATTCGTGTCATGTAAATTTTTGTGAACTTTTAACTTTTACGGTGATAACCTTAGAGTGTAGTCGAAAATAGTTGTTTAGCAATATTTTGTTACTATTAATCATTATTTCCAAGTTCTTCAAATTTGTATTTACGGAATAAAATTTTGTAATTTATCATCCAAATTGGTATTTATAAAATCCAATTAAAAATATAAAGGTTTGGAGACGTTTGGAGCAAAAATATTATCTATGGATCTTCATACAGAAATATTGAGAAAACGAGATGTATTGTACTGAAGTCCTCATTTGGGAAATTGGCATATTGACACACAGCAATATATTTTGACCATCAACCAATTACAAGTAGTTTCGGTATTTAAAAGTACAGTATATAGCTTACAGCATACTTTAGAGGATTCAAGTAGCCTATACTTGAATGCTCGATAATACATGCTTATTATATTAAAAGAAACAATTTCAGGTACATTGATCAAATCAGTTGGGCAGAAGTAGACTACTGAGACAATAAAAACCTATGAAGAGGATGAGGATGGAATTGTTTTTATTCTTATAAATTGATACAGACTGTAGGCTACATGGATGTATATTGCTGCGTATGGAAACTGAATCAGGTTGGCCATATATAAAATAAGACACCTTTGGAACGGAGTCAGGTTATCCGAAGATAACCTGATAAAGTTGTATCTTAGTGTTGCTGTAAATATCATACAATTGTGTCTACGAAACGGAAACAGACTGTTTGAAAATATTAACTTTTATCTTGTGTAATTTTGGTTAATATTCTGTAGCTAGGTCATATTTTAAGGGCATACTCTTAAAATGTGAGATTTCTTATCTTTCGTGTGGGATCTAATTGCTCTGATATACACACTGAAGGTTCCAGCCAAGGAATCTCGGACGCGGCGTGTACCAGTGCTTCCTCTCTGGTTGAGGAAACCACGAGGCGAGATGGAAATCAAACAATAATTGTGTGTACGTGAGGTAGAAAGTAAATCAGGAGGCAGTGAACTGGTAACACCAACACCGTAATGATAGTTTCCTCTTCACAGGTGGGTAAGCGGTAAGCGTTGTCGCAGCGGCACAGGGCTGGGCCTCGTTACCGAGGGGTTGGCCAACCTGCTGCGCAACAGCTGTGCCTGCCTCAGAGACTGCACTCAACTGTCACCTCGTCATAATGGGACTGGCTGGCTGACTGATTAATTATGGATCCAACCGACCTGCCCGACTATTAGCATGTGATTACTCTCTTGCTCTTGTACTTTCTAATTAGGAGTATTGTCTTGAACATTTCACCGTATTAAACAATGCAATTTGTTATACATCTGGAAATCTATTGATATTGTTCAGTTTGTACTTTATTTTAAAAATTAAATTTCCATGTGAATATTACACCGAATGCTATATAGACCTGAAGTAGGATCTAATGGCCATCTAATGTTATTAGTTTCTTTAGCAATACAAGCAATTTAAATTTTCAATCCGTCGTGAATTTACACCCTCCTTCTAAAAGAAATAGTTCAATACCCCTAAAGCCTGTTACGTTGATTAAATAAAATGTCTGCTCACTGTGGGGATCAATATAGTGTAGGCCTACTGATGAATCCTATATACTTACTATATAGGCCTACTAATATCATTACCTGTAATCCATTTAGGATATTTTACCTTAAATGTGAGCGAAGTTTTATGGTACATTATGTAACTTTGTTTTGAACAAAGACAAGCATTTTATGTCAGGATCATTAATTAATAGCCCAAAGCAGCTGGACCCAGTCCGATATTGAACCAGGCAACCTCAGGTTGTAACCATTCTGTCAACATTTAACGTTCGATTGAAGTGAGGATTGAGGATTCTCATTGGTCAATAGCAATACCCCAATAGTCTTTTTCATAACTAGGAGCCAAAGTGGCTCGTTTTGGTACGCAATCGTGCTTTACAAGCGAGGCCCAGCCGAGTTTGGAATACGTCCAAGTACCAATAAGACACTTTCGCTCCTTGTGATTAACAACCATTTTCATCTTACTGAGGAAATAACCTTTTAATCATTACAAAATTAGAACACATAATTTAAAGTTACACAAAGTTGTCATAAATCTTTACATTTACTTTACTTTACTTTACTTTTGATTGAAATGGCGACCTACCCAGGTAAGTATTTTAAGCCAAGTATGAATGAGGAATGAATGTAGGATGATTGTTGCGCGATCTAGTAGTCTTGTTACTAAGGCTGACATGTTACTTAGACAGGACTGTTAATTAATAGCCCAACAGCCGATGGCAACTAATGGACCTACAGTTTAACGTGGAATCCGAACCACGGCCTCTGAACTACGAATTGGTCCAATTATGAGGATGGTCTTTGTGGATTAACGTAGTATTCAATAGTGCGGACGTTAATCCACACAAGAGAACACTACATCCACCGACCATCTCTCACAACTAGTGACCTCCAAGTAGCTGAATTACAGGACGTCGCCACCGTCCCAGTCATATATATTTTAGGGATGATCTAAAATATCTTACACATAGTAAACAGCATTTAAAACGTGCCATAAACAAATTTTGAAGTTAGCGAACTCAGAAATTTACCATTGTTTTTTCTGTTCCCTATTTGACCCGAAACGCTCATTTTCTGACGATTTTTAGAACTGAAAACTTGTGTTTTCCGTACAGTATGATGAAAAAGCCCTTTCCTCTGTATAGCAGAAGGAGGAGTTTGTTTCACAAATTGTTGGTGTTTATCATTGTAAACAGACAGTTTAAATCCATACAAAGGTCCAGATGTTTTTCAAGAATTTGTTTATTTTGACATGGACATGTCTTAGCTCTGAGGGGATGTTAGTGGTTTTTAAGATAGAAAACATGTAACAGTTTTCCATAGAAACTACCAGAACTATTATTGTATTGAATTTTAAATAAAAAAGAATAAGAACAGCTGTTTTGATAAACTTAAAACATTCCCTTTAGACATATCCATGATCTGACCTATTTCCCACAGGGAATTAAATACAAACATTTTTTTATGATTGATCTAAGTCCGGACTGTACTTTGTTGCTTTATATCATTTTATGTTTAGGTTTTACTTTTATGATTTACCTTATCCTACTTCTTGGCTACTTTATTCCTAAGCAGAGAGAGACCGGCATTAAAAATTGGTGAATTGTTGTTTACAACTTCAAAACGAATATGGGAGATAACTTGCATGAATCTTAACATTATTCAACCAGTTGTTTAACCAGTCAAAGGGTTATTTCATCGCTCATATTACAAATCTAAATTCAAAAAAATAATACAAAGATTTATGATTATACTAAGGAAGTATTATTATATAGTATTTATTGAGAAGTATTATTTATACGAACCATTAGAGGTCACGACCAATAGTTCAACCTAATATTTCCAACAAATACAACGCAGCGCGGTGAAGACCAGATCTCTAGGAATGCGCACTACATGCGCACCGGTGTCATACTGTAGTGAACTTTCTCTCTATTTATATAATTTTGTGATTCTATCTCCATTAGCTTCGGTAATGGAGGGACTCATCTGGTTGCCCAACATTTTGATGACTTCGTGTTTTCACGCTCAAACACCAAGGACGAGGGCGATGTGACGGAGGACGAAGGACCTTCTCATCCAGCAAATCTACAAACCATACATCCATCAGTGGAGAACAAAGAGAAAACACACAAATTTCACAATGAGTATTTATATTTATTTTCTGTCAAATTATTTGTTTAATGAATTACTGATGAAAGTAAATTAATTATACTTTCCTACACAAATATATTAGGTGCTAATAAAGTCTTGTATTTCCCCCGATATACCTATGAATATATTAAAATATAACATTGACAGTTTGGTTTCTTTTTTTTTGTCGATCCTCATATTTCCAATCTGGGGCCTATAACCTGTTAACAATTACGAGAATGATATGGAGTAGTTTACATGAAAGATATTGATGAGTAAATTTCATAGAATATGAGTTTCAGATGTTTTATTATTTTATACTTTTATACGGGGGCGCTGTCCTGCAAGATCAACAACTAATTTAAATCAACAAACAACAAATTAAATACAAGCAATACAATATTTACAATATCACGAATGTTTAAGCTAGATTTTCACTACATTTCCAAGCTATTTGACTGGGACGGTTGCGTGTCCTGTAATCCAGCTACTAGGAGGTCACGCATTGTGGATAGTTGTGAGCAATGGACGGTGGGTGTAGTTTTCTCTTGTGTGGATTAACGTCCACACTGTTGAATAATACGTTAATCTGCAAAGACTATCCTTATAATTAGACCAGTTCGTAGTTCATAGGCAGTGGTTCGGACTCCACGTTTGGTTGTAGGGCCCTTAGTTGCCATTGGCTGTTTGGGTATTAATTAACAGTTCTGTCTAAGGAACATGTCACCCTTAGTCAGTAACAAGACTACAAGATCGCGCCACAATCATCTTACACTCAATCCTCATACAAACTTGGCTTAAAATACCTACTTTGTGGTATGGTGGCTCTTTCAAAAATCTAATGTATGGAATTTTGGTACAATTAATTATAAACATCGCAGCGGTGTTAGTGTATAAGGCGAGCCAAAAGTAACCACCCAGTACATGTCGGGAGTCGCTGGAACGCTTAGGAGAAATTAATAATGTCCCCGATGAGCACTCATGCTTGCAAACTGATTAAACAATGAGTAACTAATAGTGAGTGGTTACTATAGTACTGTACTTAAAGTGAGTGTATTAATTAACAATTTGAGGTGGTTATTTTCTCATTTTATTTTATTATATTTTATTTTATCTTATCTTATTTTATTTATTGGCTCATACGGTATACTTCGTAATGTTAAAAATATTGACAATTTATAACTCTTAATCCAGTAATTAATCGAGAAATATTGCAGTGGATGGAGTGTCTACACCCCGAAAGGCTGAAAGTGAAAGGTAAAAAGGTAAAAGGCAGGACGTGCAGCGAACGACAAATCAGGACTAATTATTTATAACCTTTATAACTTGCAGCTTGCAGTTGTAAACTAGACATTTCATAGAAATTTTATTATGAAATCCAAGATTAATTTTCAAAAAAAACTGAAATTATTATCATTTTAAAATAAGGATACCATCATATTGATTGCATATTACATCAAATGATTAATTAAAGAGTTTTATCACAGCAATATTCTCATTATTTGTGCTTAACTACATAGATGTGTTCAATAATCACTGAGCTCAGATCCCTTTTCTGGTTTTGTAGGGTTGATTTTACATTGAATTTAATTTTTATTGGTAAAACTACTCTTAAATATCAAGAGGTTAACTTAAAAACCCCATAAGGTCCAATAATGTTTGTCTCATATTTGACATATCATATGATCATATGATTTTTGACATATAAATATAAAAATATATATATATTTGAACGGATTCTAAAACGGAGAATTTCTTTAAATTTTAAATAACTAATTTCGGTAGAAAATATTTCCATTTTTCCAGAGAAATTATTTTATGTTAATATTAAGTTTAAAATCTAAAAATTTAACATTACGCTTATGGAGAATAAAATGTAAACAATACAAACCAAAACAGCTGTTTATAACCGTTTGACAGTTCTTGATTGAAGACGCGGGGAACAATATAGAGGTTATGCATTAATATTTATTTTATGTATGTAATAAATGTAAAATTATCAGGTTACTAAACAATTTGTAAAAACTTAAGGATAACATAGCTGTGCGAAATAAAAGCAGGAAAAAGTATTTCCAAAATCTTCCGTGTTTTGATAGAAAACGTATTCGTTGTATTGCTTGAAGCCACTGTAATAAACCAATTAATTTATGTAAATTAAATTTCTCTTTTGCTTTTCAATCCTCATTCCGTTTTTAACAAAATCAGTTGATCACAGGCTAATAATAACGGTATTGTTTTTTTAGTATGATCGGCTTTGGCTAAAAGACGTTACGGCATCGCTCAATTGACTAACGTCGTAGCTGTGGTTGTAGTCGGCCTCAAGTAACTATAGGCCGCGAGTTCCATCTCCAGGGGCGATACTTTTTGTCCAGTGCTATATTAATTTATGGTGTATTAAATCGGTTTTATTTAACCACATAAATGTTTTCAAGGCAGTAAATGTAATTTTGCTAATTAACTTGTTAAAAAAAACATGTCATTCTATGAGCAAGCTCGGTCACCATATACAAGATAAAAGCCCATAACTTTTGAACCGTGATTTCTACAGACATGGAGGTGGTGTTATATTATTTAGTACTTTATACACTGAAACTACAAAATTTCAATTAAACTCATTAAAACCATTTTTGAGAAATTTGTATTTTTCATGTTTTAATGATTAAGAGTAAACTACCCTTAAAAATCAAAAATTAAAAAAACACCTGGAGAATGGGTGAGTATATACAACATACCAAACTTCATCTAAATCGGACCAACGGGGTAGGGTGTCGCTTATGTACACATTCCAACACACGTACAAACGCGGGCAACAGACATCATGATGAAACCCGCTTTTTTATTCAGGTGTCCCGAAAACGGATATATCCACTCTCAACTCAAATTTTGACCAAAACAATAAATACTTCCTCAATATTCTGTGTACAAGGGGAGAAAGTATAAATTTCCAGAAAATAAACGCATATAACTCAAACTGTATTTGAAATAAAATTGTGTGTCTTCGGTTTCGAGGCTGTTACATAAATCTTTGATTTCACAGCTATTAAACTTTGAAATATTTTTCAAATAGTTATGTTTTTCGATGAACAGTTGCTAAAAAACTTCTGTGGCAGATTATAATATTGTTTCACACTTATGATTATACTCGGCCTCTGTGGTTGTGCGGTTGTCGTATTTGACCAAGGATAGCAAGGGCAGGACCGACCCGGCTCCAGGGTGTATTGCCCCAGCTCCATTTGAGACGATAAGTAACGTGTCGGTGTTGCAACTGTCCTTGACTCAGTATGTAGGTGGTTACACCCTTGGTCTTGGCCTCTGCCCCTCTGGTCACATGTCTGACCCAGAGAGTCAAAGTCACGTGGTCTGCAAGATCAACTACTAAATTAAATCAACAAACAACAAATTAAATACAAGAAGTTACAATATCACGAATGTTTAAGCTAGATTTCACTACCTGTCCCAGCTACTTGACTGGGACGGTTACGTGTTTTGTAATCAAGCTACTTGGAGGTCACGAATTGTGGATAGTTGTGAGCGATAGTCGGTGGATGTAGTGTTCTCTTTTGTGGATTAACGTACGCAATATTTAATACTGCGTTAATCCGCAAAAACCATCCTAATAATTAGACCAATTCGTAATTCATAGGCCATGGTTCGGATTACATGTTAAACTGTAGGTCCCTTGGATGTCATTGGTTGTTGGACTATTAATTAACAGTTCTGTCTAAGGAACATGTCACCTTAGTCAGTGACAATACTACAAGATCGCGCCACAATCATCTTATACTCATTTTTCATTCATACAGTACTTGGTTTAAAATACCTACAAGGGTAGGTCGCCCTTTTGGTTAAAATTATTTAGTAAGTCATTATTTCTATAAAAACAAGTATTTACAATATGTCTGCCCAATGAATTATGACCCAAGGTGTTTTTAAATATCATTTACATGTTGATTGTTGTAGGCAGCCGTTATTCGCACACGTCCGTTCCACATGACGTCAAAGAACATTCCAGTTCCAAGAAGAAAAACTAGTATCCAGGAACAGTAGAGGTTCATCGTTTGCCGAAACGGTTGAAGGTATCTTTTACAGTTATACAAAGAAATTAACCAAACCCAAGTATCAGAATCTACATTTTGACGTGGGAATAGTCATTTTACGCCAAACTAAATTTACTGATGGTATCAAGTATTTTAGATTAACAAATCGACAATTGATTTATACTTAAAATATTAGAAACATGAGTTATGTTTAGTGGCTATATTTCAACGTTAAATGACGTTTTGTGTGTGTAATAAGGATTCAGAAAAAATGACAGTAGGTTTCGCCGGAGCCAACGGGGATATCCTGTGGCCCAGTTAGTGACGAGGTTCTGACGTCACGAGGCGGCTCTGAGGTCACCAACCACGGTTTCCCTGTATTGATGTAGCAATAGTCTACTCATTGACCAACAATCAGGGGTTGTTCTTGTAAATTAATAAAATGTATAAGTGCGAGTTGATTACAAATATTTACACTGCTTTATTTCAATGACATCTCGCATGTATTTCAAGAATATAAAAAATAAAAGAATATAAAAAAAGGTTTGGAGTAAAAAATATATAGGATTTATTTAGATGAGTTATTTTCATGGAAAGCTCATATATCACAACGACAAAGGGCCTAAAAATTAAATTCAACCCTACGTATATTTTACTTTCTAAACAATCTTGTCCGTTTACAAAAATCAAGAAATACAGTAGTATATTTCTCCTATTTTGTATTTTCCTATATTTTACAATTTTGTATTGTATGTATATTATTTTACGTAAAATAGAAAATATACTAATTATATTTCAATGTTTTTCATATCACAATGTTTTTCACCTTTCGATTGGTAGTTTTCAACCAGTAAAAAATTATTTATATTCCTGCGTAAACTCGAGAATACGAGTTGGACCACTTCCAAAGATTTATGGTTTTATCTTGGCCTAGTTAGCATGGCGAGAGTCGAGTGAAATGATCAAGTCATCCGTTAGCAGGGTGAGCTGGCAGAACCTCTGTCATGGCCCTTGATGACATAGTTTACGTTGATTTTTACTTCAATTTACGTGAATTAGGCAATAACTTATGACCATGCATCCATACCATAATACAGACCTTTATACGATCCGAGCTAATGTAAATTTCAGAGCTTGCATTTTAAGAGTTTTTACTGTTTAAGTGTGTTTTTATTTGTTATGTTTTGCAAATTTCATCCAACTGCAAGACAATCACGACACGAAACAAATCGAATGCGTACATTTCCTTGTTAATCCAACGAGATACGTAGATAGATAGTACTGTAGTTTTGCCTCTATTTTTGTTTTAAGTTTATGAATGAATTCATACCTTTTTTACACTTAAAATTTTTTTACTATGGTTTTATAAAATTTCATATAAAAAGTATTGTTTTTTACTTCAATTTATTTTTATCAGACAGTTATTTCAATACTTACCTACAAATGTATTACTACAGTATAGGAATATATCCAACTTGTGTTACCCGTCGCGCCTTGCAGCGATGTACAAACAGACTTGTTAGGTTTAGATTCTCTGGCAAATGTAAAAAAAATGGTATAATTATTATTACCTTTCTGAATTGGTGGCCTATCGGGGTATTTTAAGCCGAAATATTTGTAAAAAAAAATAGTTAAGTCATGTGGACTTGAAACATTAAAACATATATGAAAAATAGAGACAGACTATACCATCTTATACCAGGGCACCTTTGATCATTTTACAGCCTGGTAAATACACACTCTCACACGCCCACGCAAACACACACACACACAAAATCAAATATTCACAACATCAATATGAAAAATAGAGACAGACTGTACCATCTTACACCAGGGCACCCTTGATCATTTTACAGCCTGGTAAATACACACTCTCACACGCCCACGCAAACACACACACACACACACACACACACAAAATCAAATATTCACATCATCAACCATTTATATATTTCAGATAGCAAAATTAAAATACAAAAAATATAGACCTACAACAACTGATTATTATAATAAACCTAATTTGTATAACCATTTGATGTACTCATAATTCATAATTCCCAAAAATGTATGTTTATGTACAGTAGTGGTGATTGTCATTATGTATAGTATATATTTGCTTCATAGTTTTACATTAATAAATTATCAAGGTGGCATTGTATAGTAAGGCTAATAGTTACTAATAATTATTAACGTTATATGAATAAATTACAGTTTAAGAAACTTTCAAATTATTTAATCACAGTTGTTATTTTTGACATGAATATGTCTTAGCTCTGGGGGGTGTTGGCGATTTTTAAGATGGAAAACATGTAACAGGTTTCCATAGAAACTACAAGAGCTATTGTATAGAATTTTTAATATAAATGAATAAGATCAGCTGATTAGGTGAACTGAAACGATTCCCTTTAGACATATCCATGATCTAACCTATTTCCCACAGGGAAGTAAATACAAACATTATTTTTTTAATTTTTTGTAACATTTTAATTGTTACTTTTAATTTGGCCAACATATAAATTTATGATTTTTAATGATAAAACATAAACGCCAAAATCTGTAATGAGAAAAATTCTATTTAAACAGTAATTGGATGCCACTGAGTACTATTTATCTTTGCTTCTTTGGCTTGCTCAATAGTTCAAATAAAAACAGCTGTTGTAACCCTAAGAGTTAAAACAACATAATATGTTGGAATCCAAAACAAAATTTTTTCCTCATAAGATTAACATGGAAACTTTGAAGACGTATAGGGTGGAGATTTATGGAAAAATCGTCACAAAAACTATCAGACTTTCCTATTTTAAGCCTAAAGAACCAGTATACCAAATTCCAGCTTCCTAAGTAATTGGGAAGAGGAAGAAGTAGTGGTGAGTGAGTGAGGGCTTTGGCGTTTTTATATATTCAGATTTAAAGAATAGGTAAATGATCAAACTACTATCATTTAGTAGCTCGAGCTAAAAATAGCTTATTACATTATACAGTACAAGTATACATTATACAGTACAGTTATAAGTATACAGTGTATTCTAATAACATCTTGGAGCTTCGGGGTTTTAAAACACAAAATAACATTAGTATTGATTAGTTTATAACTAGGTTACTGGTAACACGGAAATTTTCTTAAACAGGCTACAAATTATGTGTATTTATTTGTAAAAAACAGGAAAATATGTTTTTAGAGTTTAAACTTTACTTACTTTCAAGAGCCTGGTACGCCGGTTGATTCCTATTTTGTTGGTAATAACATGGTAACAGTAACATCTTACAGTTAACATAACCGTAAGCTGTTAAAAGTTCAGAATACATTATCGACGTTGTAAATAACCGTATTAATTACACAGATGTGTGTACTTAGTATGGTTATTGACACTTAATATAAGTGTTTGAATATTAAGTTTTCGATCAATTTGGTTTCGTTCTTTAACGTCGACAAAATCTATTTAACTATATTTCGTTTCCTAGGGTTTTAAAATTATTGTTGCCATGGTAGACGTTTGAATTGCCTAATTCATTTATTTATATTATTTTATTTACGACACACTATAGGTACTCATATTCCAGATATAACTTACTTAATTTCCAAGAGTTTATTACGTGGCAAACGTTCATCCTCATTAGAGCAGTATTATTGTTTGACTTGAGTCGCTTTGAAAAACAGCGTCGAGTTGAAAGACGCTTCAAATATAAGACACGTTTATTTATTTTTATTAAGGTACTGTAGGCCTATTTATTTATTTATTTTAATGCGTAAATTGATCTCCCGACCGATATCATCATAATCAATAACACGATCAATAACAATGTATATCTTTGTATATATTCAACACAAATGACAGTGGGTTAACCAAGACTGTAAAATGAAACACCAAACAGCACGCTTCACTTGCTCCGACGGTTGTTGTAGTTCCCTGGCGAAAACACGAGGTCCCACCCAGTGGGAGCCCAATCAGTTGTTGGGAAGTCTATCTAAACAACAAAATATGAAGCCAATTTTTTAAACAAATTTGTTCACTTTCAGAATGAACTGATAACCATTTATAGAATAACTTTTACGCAATCACTCAAAGGACTTAACACCACTGTATTAGTTTACCAGAATAGCAGGTCGAATTCACTAAATTGCCCATGTGAAAATGTCCTTGTCTTATAATCCGAAACCGTCGGTTCCAGCCTATATCACCCTTGGACTACTGTATTTATTGAAAAACGTTCCTAAAATCAGGTCGAAGTTGTGTAGGAACAAGAGCAGGGTTTGGACCGTTCCTTAACAAAACTTCAAAAGCTCCAAATCTAAAGTGTATTTGTCAATGGTCCTGTAATGTAACCGACCTGGAATGTTTGAACTTTAAACAAAGCTGGATTGGCCTCGTTATCGCACACAATGGCGACCTTGGAGAGCTTTCTAAACGGTCAAGATTGATAACCGGGTGGGTTGGCCAATCAAGAGCTGCTGCAGCCGGGACTGTCAAGCAAGGCTACGGACAGCTCTAGAGTTCGTCAACTCGTTCGACCTCAAGAGATAAGTTTCATTCCCTTTGGTTATTAAATCTAATATCGAACCAACTGCAGCGACTCTATAGATAGGCCATCTGTTAGTGCTTGGTAGCAGTTATGAACTATTAACTCTGAATCTTTCTGGTATAATTAAAATCATATATTTATCCAACCCTACGAATTCATTGGTTATTGTTTCATGATGATCAACTTAACTATTGATCTAATTAAAAAATTATGCCTAAGCTTATTTAAATTTTTAAGTATTTACAGAAAAGTTGACACTGTAACTCTCTACAAGCATACATTTGAATATGGCATCACCTGAAGTGGTCAAAAGAAGTTCCACTGCTTTTGTTTTTATAATCCTTTGAATTAAATATTTCGGCCTTCTTCCAGTTTTCTTCGTTAACCAACATAGTCTGTACGATGTTTTCTGGGGTTACTCTTTGTCCCAAGGCCCTATCCAAAGTCCCTCTTCTCTACTGAACGTTTAACACGAAAACACTATGTAAACTGCATTATCTGCCTCATGTTTATTAGTGGTACAACTCCCCGATTCTGCCCTATGAAATCTGTAAAGTTAGTTTTGGAACGCCCCATGCTCTGTAAAGTTCTGGGTTAGGTAAAAGATCGAGCTTATTAAAACCAAACTATATTATAGCCTACATAACAGTTTCAATCCTTTTTACGAATTATGGTCTGGCTGCGGAACCGAGAATCATAAATATAAGATTGTTCAAGACTGTTATTACTAGAAAACTAATAAATGTACATAAACAGTGAATGGTGTCCTCCAACTTGTTACAGGTAATGTTTGTCACATTATCTCGAATACCTGTCACATTTACCGCACATTACGTCACATTTTACCTCCATATAAATAAATCGTTACATATTTTGTAATTCAGCTGTCTTCACATTGATTTTAATTAATATGCAGAACATAGACAAGAACAAGACCTTCATAACAGTTCACCGATATTGCTGACATCATGAACTCAACATTAAACCTCAACCGTTTTCCCCGTCTTTTCCTTTCCGCGTCCTCCTGTACAACAGTCTTGTGACTGCAGCCAACTGACATTCGGGGGCGGAATTGCAGTTCGACCGCTTTCCCCACAACATAACATTCTTCCTGATCGACTTTCTTGCTTGGGCTTTGTCCATTAATCTGCTTATTCATGTTGCAGGAATGTCTTTATGTTACTGTTACACAATTCTTTCTCTGGAATTGTGTCTCGGAGGTCCATTGAAACTGATGTTACGTCACGGCATGTCAGCGGCTTCAGTGACAATGTCTCAAAGGAGTCAAATCTTGGGAAGAAAAAAAACACTGATGCCTTAGTTTGTATATAGAAAAGTAGCAAGATTTGTAAATAGTTTTAAAGAAAAATTATTTACAAATACGAGGTCTGATGCCGCTTTGTGTAAATTAACCCTCAGGAATACTCACTCACATTGGAACAAAAATGTGACCTACATTAGGAACGATTTACAAGTGGAGACAAATAGAGCCTACTGGTCATGAAATTCATAAGCTATTTTAATATTTCACACTTAATGATTAAGTTGAGATTAAGTGAATTTTAGAATCAAGTGGGCGTTTTATGACTCTTCCTTAGGTTCATTTACCTTCAAGTTTGAAATATCACATTTTCCATTGATATGAAAGATATAGGTGAGTTTTAATTTATGTTGTCCAAATAGATGTTCAATTTCCATTGTTGTCCTTCTGTGAAAAATATAAACCTGGAAGTTTTATCATTCTTTTCAAGCTTTTCTCCTTCAACCCATAGTGAAACAAATAGTTGTGAGCATATACCTGTATGCGTATAACGATAATTGAGAATCAAAAATGTTCACCGAACAATTAAGGATAAATAGACCTGCCGTTTCCCTAGAGTAGGCCTACGCTAGGCAGTTGGTCCAGTAACCAAGTTACACCACCACAGTTTATATTTGGACTCGACAGTTCCGCATTGGCTGGAAGAAAGTCGTTCAGCCTGGAGGCTGCTGGAGCCCGCGCCGCGCCGCGTGTATCGCCGTCGCATTACTGTATGTGTGGAGGCGATGCTGGCGTTGCGTTACGTCTACACGCTAAAAGCTAAACACGTCCAGTCGCGCCTTCCTCAAATTACCATAGTTGGCACAGTTAATATGTAACTGACCTATCCTAAAAATGCAACCTAAAACTCGCTTTCCCAAAATTTACTTTTGCATACGTTTGTTCCACTTTCTTGCCTATGAAGAAATTCTTGTAAGAAGCGAATTGAAAGTTTTCATGTCTAGTTAGATAACATGTTAGTTGATTCGCTTTTTGGCATCTTTATGGTCAAGTGTAAGGTTTTACATAAGTTTTGCAACAAATTACTGTGTATTTTTGCTAAAAGTAAATACAGTAAATTTTGGGATGGGATTTACAGATTTCCAAAATATAATAAAAATTAGCAAAACATTCTTTCCGATAAGTTCGTGTTGAATTTTGCATCGCAGTCAACGATGACATGATACTGACCGACTTAATGATCGTTTGGGGTTTTATGAAAATCTTCCCCCCCAAAGACATCTATAAAAAGCTCTAATAAAGTTATTTGCTGTAAATGTATCATTCATTTCGCCATAATCATCATAAACAGCTCTCTCTACCAGTGGGTGGTCACTTATGGAACAATGGTCTCAGATGAAAGCAGACAAGACATCGGTCCGTCTATATTAAATCAGCTGATGTGGGCGCAGGGCGATCCCATAACCATGTGCCCCGACAACAGCGACACCTGGTGACGTCATGTGTGGTTGTGCAAGACTGGGTAGAGCCGGAAATTAGATTGACGAAGTAGGAGTACTCGACATCGATGTGTGTGTGACTGGCTTGGCCGTCCGGGCTACATATCACGCTTGTTACCTCTCACATCTGTGTGTAAAAATGTTATTTCGCTAGAATTCATTATTAATTTATTTTGACATGGATATGTCTTAGCTCTGGGGGATATGCCTTAGCTCTAGTAATGAAAAATAAAATATAATGACAATAGTTCACTTTTAATCATTTTTTAGGAAAATCTTTTAAGTAATCTAAACAAAAAGTACAAGAATTATAAACTATATATTGTGTCACTAAACAAGTCTAAGACAGAGAGTACATCCTGACCATTACGTCAACAGGTGAGTTGTGCCCTAACAAAGTTATTTGATAACTGTTCAAAGATTATTGTAGGTCTGTTGTAAAAAATTGGCTCGTAAGTATTAATTTGTGGCAGTAGGCTATTCTACATATAAATCAAGCACCAAAGCATTTAAAGTCCTGTAAACTGGCATTATGAACCAACTAGGGTTTATCTTCTCCCAGAAAGACTTTTAATTTCAAATACCTGTAATAGTTCATGATATAGTATTGTAAATTTTTTATGACTAATACATAAATATAATGCATAAATTTAATGTCCGGACTATCAGTGCTTTTTCCATCGTTGGTGAGCAGTGGGCCTACAAGGGTACAGGAATCCATACTACACTAGCATATTCTAAAATTGACCTGGCTACGGTTACATATAGTAGTTTTAGAGTTGAAATACTTAAAAAAATATCGCTCTGTCTCATCAAAGAACCTAAGATTTTATAAGCTTTATTTGCTGTACTGCGTTGTTTACATGGTGGGAAAAAGAAAAAAAACACAGTTCAATTGTAGCCCTAGATCTCTGACAGCATTTGTGCATTTTATATCCTTATTATTATGTTATTAATATGTCTTATCGTTTCAGTATTGTTATTAACTATGCCGCAACCCAGAATAACTAATTTTTCACAACGAAGTCGTAACGCTATTCGACTTCAGAACATGGCCAATCTGAATGTTAACACGTATTTAATGTTGGGCGTTACGAAGTTCGCCGGGTCAGCTAGTAAAATATAATAACTAACTATATATTATACTGGCAGTAAGCCCCGTCCTTTGTACGGGTTGTAGGACTCAGTTTAAAGAAGAAAGATCATAGAAAAATGTAAACCTGAAATCCTAAACAAATCAATACAACGAAAAAAAATCAATGCCCAGCTTTATTGTTTAGCAATTAAACTAATTATCTTAAAATTAACTTAATTAAATTGACTTTACAATTAAATAGATTAGAACATGTATTTCATTATTATTAGTAGTTATACGTAAAACTAACTTTATAATATAGTATGATTTCGAAATGGGTTTAAATCAATAACCAATATAAACTACCGGTAACTAATATTGCTTTTACAGCTGTTTGTTTTTTTTCTATTGTATATATTCTATTGTTCTATATATTATTAGTGTTAATTAATTCTTCATTGTTTACAAAATGACAAAACACGAGTGTCTACAACATTTCAAAGTAACATCTGTCAAATATTGGGAGAGGATAAGGATTAATGTAATAGAGACAGTCGTCGGAAAAAAACTTAAAATCTACCATTCCACTATTTCAAATAATTCACTAATTTAGATCCAGCAGTTTATCGGAAAAATCAACTTTATTTCTTCTTCTTCCCGAACTGTCAAAATATAGTGCAAACGGATGTTGTCATTAGAAAATGTAAACATTGAAACCTAGGACGGCCACGGCAGCTCTTTCTTCTTCTTCTTCCTGAACTGTCAAATTTTAGTGTTCACAGCTGTTGACATTCAAGTAATTTTATGTTTTCATTCTTTGAAAATGTAAACATTGAAATTTAGGACGTTCATAGGGCGTAGCCTGAGGGGATTTTAAGGGAACTAATATGCCTGCCTATGTGTTGCATGAGTCTACCTTTGTGTAGAATTTCAAACCGGTCGGTTCAGTATTTTTCGCATTTACTTGCCACAACAAACCCACAAACAAACATACAGAAACCACCTCTTCTTTATAATATTAGTACCTGGTGACCGAGCTTTGCTCGTTTATAATAATACATGTATTATAAAAATTAATTAGAAAAATTAAAACACATTTATTACTCAATGAAAACATTTATGTGGTTTAAATAAAACCGATTTAATACACCATAATTAATATAGCACTGAACAAAAAGGTAACCCCTGATGGGGTTTGAACACGCGACCTTCGTGTAACGAGGCCAACACACTACCGCTGGACCACGGCGCTTGATTAATGAGCAACGCCGGTGTTTTATCCAACCTCAATTGTTTTAGCCGATCGTTTACTGTTAAACTATCCATACAGTTATTATTAGCCTGTGACCAACTGATTTTGATATAAACGGAATGAGGATTGAACAGCAAAATAGAAGTTTTATTTACACATATTAATTGGTTTGTTACAGTGGCTTCAAGCAATACAACAAATACGTTTTCTATCAAAAGACGGAAGATTTTGGAAATACTCTTTCCTGCTTTTATTTCGCACAGTTATGTTACCCTTAAGTTTTTACAAATTGTTTAGTAACCTGATAATTTTACATTTATTACATACATAAAATAACTATTTATGAAAACCTCTATTCACATATTGTTCTTTGCCGTCTTCAATCAAGAACTGTCAAACGGTTATAAACAGCTGTTTTGGTTTGTATTGTTTACATTTTATTCTCCATAAGCGTAATGTTAAATTTTTAGATTTTAAATTTAATATTACAAGAAAACACGAATTTTCCTGGACATTAGACCTATCTAGAACTTATTTTCTACTCGGAAATTAGTTATTTCCAAAATTTAAAGAAATTCCTTAGTGCCGTTTTCGAGATCCGTGTGCAAATATACAAACCTTGCTCGTATTATAGTATTGGATAGATTAAGGGTCGGCAAAAACCTTCTCTGGAATGTAGAGAATGTATGAAATAAGTTTTATTGGTATCAGTTTTCCCGTTTCTTTCGGAGAAGACGGCGTAAAATGCCTCCTGGAGCGTCACAGACACAAATTGAGATAAGTCTTTTTTCGGCTTCCCTAACGCATGAAACGTAAAAATAGCTAAAAAATGTATTTAGTATTAATGCATTAAAAAAAGTATTATCTGAGCAATGTATAGGCAAAACTCTAATTTTATTTATATAGATAGATATACTACAGCAACATAATATTAAATTATTATTATTATATTTTATTTTATTCACGAATGTCGTCTACAAACTCAGCTGAATGTAAGAAGTACTGTAGTCACTTCAGGCTATACAAATTGGGCATTTTCCGAGATTAGGGATCCCGATCAATGGCATGATTGATAGTCTAATATATGACTTTTTAAGATTATTTCACAAGGCACAATTATAATATAGTTTTAATTTTCGTGTTTATTCTTTCTTTGACATTTTTTTGTCATTGGTGTGTCTTTATAGGCCTGTTGGATATTTTCGTTTTGTTGTTTTGTTTCAGTTACTTATACGATAAATGCTTCCGTAGTTAAGTAGAAGAATCTACATAGAAGCTGTTATAATTATAATTATTGTAACTATTATTGTAATTATTGGGACAAATCTAAAGCCACGATCTTGACACGGGCATTCACTTCCTCAATAAAACCATATCTCAGTTCCCCACGCTTACAATTATGGTTTCACGGAAACACTTGATAATGCAACTTGAATTGTAAAACAGTGCGTTGTGGAGCGAATTTGACCATTAACTCTTCCATTCTCGACAAATTGGGGGTAAATTTAGCTTCATTTGACTCAAATTGCTCTCCATAACACAAGGTACCTCACACCGCACGGGCCTGGTTGCGCCACAGCACCGACGCCCACCGCTACTGTATGCTCAGCTCTGGAAGGACCTCTTCACGGGGGTTCCAGACTCAAATCTAACTACTACTGACTAGGAGGAACTAAAAAATATCAGAGCATAAAGATGCTTTACCATCCTCTCATTATACTTATACGCTGCACATTCAGGATGAATATTTTGGAAGATTTTGGAAGCGTTGAAGATTTGCCTTCCTAACCTCTTTGTAAATTCACTTATTCTTAAATTGATTGTTTTCAAGATTTTATAAGCTCATTACCGATTCGATATCAAAACTGTGTTGTATTTCAACAGTTACTGAGCAGAACTCAAATGCTTTATATACACAACTTTACTGGCAGCTATAGATCTAGTGACCGGCATTTATGGCATTTTATGAAAACACATTATGTTGAAAAGATTTTTTATCTGCCGTATTTTACAATATTCGCCAACCCTAACAGTTTTCATCGAATTGCATAAAAATTAACAATGTAAAAAGTGCATTTCCCGCACAAATTTTAAGGCTTGCTAACCTGCTGATTTGGCGAGAGCGGCCAGTTTCTATCTCGACGAGGCTCGAGATAGATTATAGGCCCTTGCATATAATATAAACAAATGGTCAAAATATCACGGGTATCACAGAAAACATATAATACATTTAAGTAGATTTTAGTGGAATAGAAAATTTTACACGTACTAATATGTTACGTTCTCACATTATAGGTTAACATTCTAAAATACCAATACTCAGTTATAATTGACGAAAAAAATATTGACTGCTTAGGTTTTAACTTTAAAGGCTTAACTCAAATCCTTGATCGAAATATAAACCAGCCATACCATATTTTTCTATCCTCGGAAAATCTTGCTAACTGCGTATCACTAAAATAGCTGATGTTATCAAAACAGGATGCTTTACCTCTGCAACACTAGTTTTCCATATCTTAGTATTTATTTCGTAGCGACAAAGTGGATTTTCTGTAGAGTAGACCTCGACCGGTGCAGCGACAGGAGAGGGCCGATACACATATTGAACACGCGTTGTATGTTAACTGTAATATTTTGTACACTCGAATACGTACCTTGTTCCATTCTACGATATGTGTGATTCAGGGATTCCTCTCGCCCCGCAACCTCCGCAGGATTAGCGGTCTCTTGGGTCCCACACATTGACGTCGGCCGATCCATTGCAACAGGTTGCCGCCGCCCCGCGTTGTATAACAATACAGAACAGCCCTCCCGTGGGCGCTTTGTCTCTTATGTAATTATGTGTCTCGGGGCGCGCCGGCTCTCAGCAGGTGGGGTTCCGCGAGGCTGAGACCTGTAGCACAGCGGCGGCGGCGGCGGACCCCCGAGACTGATTAACAAAGTGACATGTAGCGAAGAACATAAGAGGGGATTAAGCGTAGAATATAAGGATTGAGAGGAAAGGAAACGTAGATTATAATTTATCAACTAATCAAATAATTAGCCAAAATGAAAATCTTTTGTAACTAATCGTCGGGAAAAGTTTCTTTTGGTTCGAATTAATTCAAATGTATGCATACACTAAAAGGTGGCACTAACTATACGAACCTGTGAGAGGTGTTGTTCATTAAATACATCCTTTAAAATTTGATACAAGAACCACCTTGAACAGTGTTGTGCTAACACAGTTTCAGGCCGAAGGAACAGAGAAAGCCTGTGTTTATATAATGTTTCTGACATAACGGAACACAAAATGTCAATCGGCTTCCAGCGACAGTAATTACAACTTAGCCGTGAGCAGGTTGCGCTGCTGTGGGGGAGGGTGAGGTGGTCAGATTACTAACTCTTGCTGGAGGTCAATCGTCCACCCGCTCCTCGTACAGTCATACAACATATCCGTGAGCAGGTTGCGCTGCTGTGGGGGAGGGTGAGGTGGTCAGATTACTAACTCTTGCTGGAGGTCAATCGTCCACCCGCTCCTCGTACAGTCATACAACATATCCGTGAGCAGGTTGCGCTGCTGTGGGGGAGGGTGAGGTGGTCAGATTACTAACTCTTGCTGGAGGTCAATCGTCCACCCGCTCCTCGTACAGTCATACAACATATCCGTGAGCAGGTTGCGCTGCTGTGGGGGAGGGCGAGGTGGTCAGATTACTAACTCTTGCTGGAGGTCAATCGTCCACCCGCTCCTCGTACAGTCATACAACATATCCGTGAGCAGGTTGCGCTGCTGTGGGGGAGGGCGAGGTGGTCAGATTACTAACTCTTGCTGGAGGTCAATCGTCGCTCCTCGTACAGTCATACAACATATCCGTGAGCAGGTTGCGCTGCTGTGGGGGAGGGCGAGGTGGTCAGATTACTAACTCTTGCTGGAGGTCAATCGTCCACCCGCTCCTCGTACAGTCATACAACATATCCGTGAGCAGGTTGCGCTGCTGTGGGGGAGGGCGAGGTGGTCAGATTACTAACTCTTGCTGGAGGTCAATCGTCCACCCGCTCCTCGTACAGTCATACAACATATCCGTGAGCAGGTTGCGCTGCTGTGGGGGAGGGCGAGGTGGTCAGATTACTAACTCTTGCTGGAGGTCAATCGTCCACCCGCTCCTCGTACAGTCATACAACATATCCGTGAGCAGGTTGCGCTGCTGTGGGGGAGGCGAGGTGGTCAGATTACTAACTCTTGCTGGAGGTCAATCGTCCACCCGCTCCTCGTACAGTCATACAACATATCCGTGAGCAGGTTGCGCTGCTGTGGGGGAGGGCGAGGTGGTCAGATTACTAACTCTTGCTGGAGGTCAATCGTCCACCCGCTCCTCGTACAGTCATACAACATATCCGTGAGCAGGTTGCGCTGCTGTGGGGGAGGGTGAGGTGGTCAGATTACTAACTCTTGCTGGAGGTCAATCGTCCACCCGCTCCTCGTACAGTCATACAACATATCCGTGAGCAGGTTGCGCTGCTGTCGGGTGGTCAGATTACTAACTCTTGCTGGAGGTCAATCGTCCACCCGCTCCTCGTACAGTCATACAACATATCCGTGAGCAGGTTGCGCTGCTGTGGGGGAGGGTGAGGTGGTCAGATTACTAACTCTTGCTGGAGGTCAATCGTCCACCCGCTCCTCGTACAGTCATACAACATATCCGTGAGCAGGTTGCGCTGCTGTGGGGTGGTCGGATTACTAACTCTTGCTGGAGGTCAATCGTCCACCCGCTCCTCGTACAGTCATACAACATATCCGTGAGCAGGTTGCGCTGCTGTGTGGGGGAGGGCGAGGTGGTCAGATTACTAACTCTTGCTGGAGGTCAATCGTCCACCCGCTCCTCGTACAGTCATACAACATATCCGTGAGCAGGTTGCGCTGCTGTGGGGGAGGGCGAGGTGGTCAGATTACTAACTCTTGCTGGAGGTCAATCGTCCACCCGCTCCTCGTACAGTCATACAACATATCCGTGAGCAGGTTGCGCTGCTGTGGGGGAGGCGAGGTGGTCAGATTACTAACTCTTGCTGGAGGTCAATCGTCCACCCGCTCCTCGTACAGTCATACAACATATCCGTGAGCAGGTTGCGCTGCTGTGGGGGAGGGTGAGGTGGTCAGATTACTAACTCTTGCTGGAGGTCAATCGTCCACCCGCTCCTCGTACAGTCATACAACATATCCGTGAGCAGGTTGCGCTGCTGTGGGGGAGGGTGAGGTGGTCAGATTACTAACTCTTGCTGGAGGTCAATCGTCCACCCGCTCCTCGTACAGTCATACAACATATCCGTGAGCAGGTTGCGCTGCTGTGGGGTGGTCAGATTACTAACTCTTGCTGGAGGTCAATCGTCCACCCGCTCCTCGTACAGTCATACAACATATCCGTGAGCAGGTTGCGCTGCTGTGGGGGAGGGTGAGGTGGTCAGATTACTAACTCTTGCTGGAGGTCAATCGTCCACCCGCTCCTCGTACAGTCATACAACATATCCGTGAGCAGGTTGCGCTGCTGTGGGGGAGGGTGAGGTGGTCAGATTACTAACTCTTGCTGGAGGTCAATCGTCCACCCGCTCCTCGTACAGTCATACAACATATCCGTGAGCAGGTTGCGCTGCTGTGGGGGAGGGTGAGGTGGTCAGATTACTAACTCTTGCTGGAG
This sequence comes from Nephotettix cincticeps, assembly GCA_023375725.1. Classification (NCBI taxonomy): domain Eukaryota; kingdom Metazoa; phylum Arthropoda; class Insecta; order Hemiptera; family Cicadellidae; genus Nephotettix; species Nephotettix cincticeps. Next base: position 118,015,600 of record CM041786.1, on the reverse strand, counting down.
GTCAATCGTCCACCCGCTCCTCGTACAGTCATACAACTTAGCCGTGAGCAGGTTGCGCTGCTGTGGGGGAGGGTGAGGTGGTCAGATTACTAACTCTTGCTGGAGGTCAATCGTCCACCCGCTCCTCGTACAGTCATACAACATATCCGTGAGCAGGTTGCGCTGCTGTGGGGGAGGGTGAGGTGGTCAGATTACTAACTCTTGCTGGAGGTCAATCGTCCACCCGCTCCTCGTACAGTCATACAACATATCCGTGAGCAGGTTGCGCTGCTGTGGGGGAGGGCGAGGTGGTCAGATTACTAACTCTTGCTGGAGGTCAATCGTCCACCCGCTCCTCGTACAGTCATACAACATATCCGTGAGCAGGTTGCGCTGCTGTGGGGGAGGGTGAGGTGGTCAGATTACTAACTCTTGCTGGAGGTCAATCGTCCACCCGCTCCTCGTACAGTCATACAACATATCCGTGAGCAGGTTGCGCTGCTGTGGGGGAGGGTGAGGTGGTCAGATTACTAACTCTTGCTGGAGGTCAATCGTCCACCCGCTCCTCGTACAGTCATACAACATATCCGTGAGCAGGTTGCGCTGCTGTGGGGGAGGGTGAGGTGGTCAGATTACTAACTCTTGCTGGAGGTCAATCGTCCACCCGCTCCTCGTACAGTCATACAACATATCCGTGAGCAGGTTGCGCTGCTATTTTAAGGCTTGCTAACCTGCTGATTTGGCGAGAGCGGCCAGTTTCTATCTCGACGAGGCTCGAGATAGATTATAGGCCCTTGCATATAATATAAACAAATGGTCAAAATATCACGGGTATCACAGAAAACATATAATACATTTAAGTAGATTTGAGTGGAATAGAAAATTTTACACGTACTAATATGTTACGTTCTCACATTATAGGTTAACATTCTAAAATACCAATACTCAGTTATAATTGACGAAAAAAATATTGACTGCTTAGGTTTTAACTTTAAAGGCTTAACTCAAATCCTTGATCGAAATATAAACCAGCAATACCATATTTTTCTATCCTCGGAAAATCTTGCTAACTGCGTATCACTAAAATAGCTGATGTTATCAAAACAGGATGTTTACCTCTGCAACACTAGTTTTCCATATCTTAGTATTTATTTCGTAGCGACAAAGTGGATTTTCTGTAGAGTAGACCTCGACCGGTGCAGCGACAGGAGAGGGCCAATACACATATTGAACACGCGTTGTATGTTAACTGTAATATTTTGTACACTCGAATACGTACCTTGTTCCATTCTACGATATGTGTGATTCAGGGATTCCTCTCGCCCCGCAACCTCCGCAGGATTAGCGGTCTCTTGGGTCCCACACATTGACGTCGGCCGATCCATTGCAACAGGTTGCCGCCGCCCCGCGTTGTATAACAATACAGAACAGCCCTCCCGTGGGCGCTTTGTCTCTTATGTAATTATGTGTCTCGGGGCGCGCCGGCTCTCAGCAGGTGGGGTTCCGCGAGGCTGAGACCTGTAGCACAGCGGCGGCGGCGGCGGACCCCCGAGACTGATTAACAAAGTGACATGTAGCGAAGAACATAAGAGGGGATTAAGCGTAGAATATAAGGATTGAGAGGAAAGGAAACGTAGATTATAATTTATCAACTAATCAAATAATTAGCCAAAATGAAAATCTTTTGTAACTAATCGTCGGGAAAAGTTTCTTTTGGTTCGAATTAATTCAAATTAATGCATACACTAAAAGGTGGCACTAACTATACGAACCTGTGAGAGGTGTTGTTCATTAAATACATCCTTTAAAATTTGATACAAGAACCACCTTGAACAGTGTTGTGCTGACACAGTTTCACGCCGAAGGAACAGAGAAAGCCTGTGTTTATATAATGTTTCTGACATAACGGAACACAAAATGTCAATCGGCTTCCAGCGACAGTAATTACAACTTAGCCGTGAGCAGGTTGCGCTGCTGTGGGGGAGGGCGAGGTGGTCAGATTACTAACTCTTGCTGGAGGTCAATCGTCCACCCGCTCCTCGTACAGTCATACAACATATCCGTGAGCAGGTTGCGCTGCTGTGGGGGAGGGCGAGGTGGTCAGATTACTAACTCTTGCTGGAGGTCAATCGTCCACCCGCTCCTCGTACAGTCATACAACATATCCGTGAGCAGGTTGCGCTGCTGTGGGGGAGGGCGAGGTGGTCAGATTACTAACTCTTGCTGGAGGTCAATCGTCCACCCGCTCCTCGTACAGTCATACAACATATCCGTGAGCAGGTTGCGCTGCTGTGGGGTGGTCGGATTACTAACTCTTGCTGGAGGTCAATCGTCCACCCGCTCCTCGTACAGTCATACAACATATCCGTGAGCAGGTTGCGCTGCTGTGAGGGAGGTGAGGTGGTCAGATTACTAACTCTTGCTGGAGGTCAATCGTCCACCCGCTCCTCGTACAGTCATACAACATATCCGTGAGCAGGTTGCGCTGCTGTGGGGGAGGGTGAGGTGGTCAGATTACTAACTCTTGCTGGAGGTCAATCGTCCACCCGCTCCTCGTACAGTCATACAACATATCCGTGAGCAGGTTGCGCTGCTGTGGGGGAGGGCGAGGTGGTCAGATTACTAACTCTTGCTGGAGGTCAATCGTCCACCCGCTCCTCGTACAGTCATACAACATATCCGTGAGCAGGTTGCGCTGCTGTGGGGGAGGGCGAGGTGGTCAGATTACTAACTCTTGCTGGAGGTCAATCGTCCACCCGCTCCTCGTACAGTCATACAACATATCCGTGAGCAGGTTGCGCTGCTGTGGGGTGGTCGGATTACTAACTCTTGCTGGAGGTCAATCGTCCACCCGCTCCTCGTACAGTCATACAACATATCCGTGAGCAGGTTGCGCTGCTGTGGGGGAGGGCGAGGTGGTCAGATTACTAACTCTTGCTGGAGGTCAATCGTCCACCCGCTCCTCGTACAGTCATACAACATATCCGTGAGCAGGTTGCGCTGCTGTGGGGGAGGGCGAGGTGGTCAGATTACTAACTCTTGCTGGAGGTCAATCGTCCACCCGCTCCTCGTACAGTCATACAACATATCCGTGAGCAGGTTGCGCTGCTGTGGGGGAGGGCGAGGTGGTCAGATTACTAACTCTTGCTGGAGGTCAATCGTCCACCCGCTCCTCGTACAGTCATACAACATATCCGTGAGCAGGTTGCGCTGCTGTGGGGGAGGGTGAGGTGGTCAGATTACTAACTCTTGCTGGAGGTCAATCGTCCACCCGCTCCTCGTACAGTCATACAACATATCCGTGAGCAGGTTGCGCTGCTGTGGGGGAGGGCGAGGTGGTCAGATTACTAACTCTTGCTGGAGGTCAATCGTCCACCCGCTCCTCGTACAGTCATACAACATATCCGTGAGCAGGTTGCGCTGCTGTGGGGGAGGGCGAGGTGGTCAGATTACTAACTCTTGCTGGAGGTCAATCGTCCACCCGCTCCTCGTACAGTCATACAACATATCCGTGAGCAGGTTGCGCTGCTGTGGGGGAGGGCGAGGTGGTCAGATTACTAACTCTTGCTGGAGGTCAATCGTCCACCCGCTCCTCGTACAGTCATACAACATATCCGTGAGCAGGTTGCGCTGCTGTGGGGGAGGGCGAGGTGGTCAGATTACTAACTCTTGCTGGAGGTCAATCGTCCACCCGCTCCTCGTACAGTCATACAACATATCCGTGAGCAGGTTGCGCTGCTGTGGGGGAGGGCGAGGTGGTCAGATTACTAACTCTTGCTGGAGGTCAATCGTCCACCCGCTCCTCGTACAGTCATACAACATATCCGTGAGCAGGTTGCGCTGCTGTGGGGGAGGGCGAGGTGGTCAGATTACTAACTCTTGCTGGAGGTCAATCGTCCACCCGCTCCTCGTACAGTCATACAACATATCCGTGAGCAGGTTGCGCTGCTGTGGGGGATGGTCGGATTACTAACTCTTGCTGGAGGTCAATCGTCCACCCGCTCCTCGTACAGTCATACAACATATCCGTGAGCAGGTTACGCTGCTGTGAGGGAGGGCGAGGTGGTCAGATTACTAACTCTTGCTGGAGGTCAATCGTCCACCCGCTCCTCGTACAGTCATACAACATATCCGTGAGCAGGTTGCGCTGCTGTGGGGGAGGGCGAGGTGGTCAGATTACTAACTCTTGCTGGAGGTCAATCGTCCACCCGCTCCTCGTACAGTCATACAACATATCCGTGAGCAGGTTGCGCTGCTGTGGGGGAGGGTGAGGTGGTCAGATTACTAACTCTTGCTGGAGGTCAATCGTCCACCCGCTCCTCGTACAGTCATACAACATATCCGTGAGCAGGTTGCGCTGCTGTGGGGGAGGGCGAGGTGGTCAGATTACTAACTCTTGCTGGAGGTCAATCGTCCACCCCGCTCCTCGTACAGTCATACAACATATCCGTGAGCAGGTTGCGCTGCTAAAATTTAACTTGCTTTGGGAAATGTACTATTTCAAATCACAAAATATTTCGTGCATTATAAATGGTTAAAATTTACAGTTAGGATTTTTAAATTTCGAAATGAGATCTTTTACTTTATTATCCTTATTCCTTTTCTGTACTACTCAATCTAACGCCTGCCGGAACTAACTGCAACCATATAAGCAGGAATGTAGAGTTCGGGCAACATAATTTTGTTGAAGGAGTTACTTAATCACAATCGATCATAGGGGTTGATAAAATACTCTTCTCTTGTATTTCAGGACTAGTTGACCAAAGCGGCTCTATACACCACAAAAGTAATAGATGTTATTATAGAGAAACAAAATCATTTTCAAATTCAACAATACAATGAAAAGTTTAAATATATGTACTCGTAATATGTGATTGTCAAAATAATATCTTTAGACCAGCAACAATAGATTCAACTACTAGTCCGATTATACCTCAATTGTCCTAGGCCTATATTTATTACTAGTTCCAGATACTTGGGAGATTGGTTACCTTCAGCTTGGAGTGGATGGTCTAGGGTCTGTGGCAGGACGAGGTTTTCAAAGAATATTTAAGACTTTTATAAATGTTTTGGTAATTTTAGCGCATTTCCTACAAGGGATGAAGCTATTACCGTAGATCTCATGGCGACTTAAGCCCGGGACCATGTTTTTCTTCTTTAAGTGCCCAGAGACCAAAAACAATATTCGTTAAAATTATATGTGTGTGTGTGTGTGTCCGTGTCCGTGTCCGTGCCCGTGCCCGTGTGTCCGTGTGCCCGTGTGTGCTGCGATGGGGATTTTTTCTTCTTGGTTCAGGGTGATTACGCCGAACTGAACGTGTAACTTGTAACGAACATAACGGCTTGTAAATAGTATTATGCGGATACATGATCAGTCATTATGGACGATTTTAGAAAATTTTTAGTTGCAATATTTTAATGATACATAATTAACGGCTGGTTAACATAATGAATTAATTAACATCCTTTTTAGTCCGAAAATTAACTCCTGAGCCTTTGAAGTGTCGCTTCAGCCCTTCCTACTCCATGACTAGAAATGGTTGTGCCTTTAGGGGTGGTATAGGTTGTAGCACAACTAGGTAAGAGTTTGTAGGGTAGAATCATGAAGTCGTCGCCCTCGAGCTGAGAGGTGTCGCTTAGCCGGCGGGCCACGTCCTCGACACACTCCGGCGAGATGGAGGGCTCGGCAGAGAGCACCACGCACGGGTCCACCCCGTCCACGGGCTCCACGTCCAGCATCCAACAGTGAGCTGAAACACACCACCTCAGTATGAGTGTGGTAATGGCGTCGTCAAGGATAGACATAAGGGTTTATTTAAAGGAACACTCCCACTCCTTCCGTTCCTATTAAGCTTAAGCTTAAGCTGAGTAATTCAAGGCACACCTTGCATAGGTGTACCGAGTAATTTATACTCAATCTAAACAAGTGTATCCAAGGAATACATACAAAAATAAACAATAAGAGTTTTATCTCTATATATAAAATTCAATGTGTGTGTGTAAGTATGTCCTTTATGCGTTGCCAAACTACTCATCTGATCGCCATAAAATTTTAGGAAGTTGCTCTATATGTTTCCGGGAAGGTTTTAGTGAAATAATTTCAAAAACCCCATAAGTTTCCATTTTATGGTGTTTTAAATGTCTAATGTTAACCTTATGGAGAGTAAGTTTGTTTAAAAATTTTCTACAATGAAAACATTTGATTTCTTAGCTACAGCTGTTTGGTTTACTTTAGCAATATGCTTTACTGTGCCATCTGAATCATTCATTAATGATAAAACTATGAAGTAATTATGTGCTGTACAAAATGAACAGTTTTATTCGACACGTTAATAGTTTACGGTTTTGGGGGAATATGCATTTATATTTTTATTTTCTGTCTGATTAAAATGCACGTGTTTATATGTTGCCCAAATAAAAAATCATTACAATGTTTATACATATATATATATATATATATATATATATATATATATATATATACTTATATATAAGTTTAACTCCATGAAAAGATTAGTTATTGTTTACAGATGTTTTGATTTTACTCCAAAAATTCTTAAAATCTATGTCTTTGAAAAGGTGTTTATTACAACATATTTTTAAAAATTAACAACATTTAAAGTAGCTTTTAATGTTTTAAACAATCATCTTCTATATCAATATTCAACACAAACACCAAGTATTTGGACCCACCCATATTGGATTCTATCAAAACAGTATTTGAACATCAAACAAATCGAAGGTACATGTCCAAGATGCCGTATGTAAATTAAGCTGCACATAACACACGTAACACAACCATCATAATCATAACCTATTTGTCTCATCACATAGTTTTACCAAATAAATGTAACAAATGTTAAGAATACTGGTTATTAAAATAAGCAAGGTACAACATGTTTGCTTCAAAAACACAACATGAACAACACATATAAAAATAAATGAACACGGAGTTTTAAAATTATAAATCAAAAACATACGCCAGTTACAAGATTCTATAAGTAATTAATGATACTAACAAGACTTTTTTGAATAAAAATCCTCATGCCTTATTTAAGATAAGAGTGATAACATTGGAGCAGAATTATTATTGTTTATATCTACAATTTTATTTTTTCTTTTGTTATGTTAATTATTTTTTTATTTTATATTTTATGTTGAAACCAGCGAAATATGATGAATACTTTTATTTCTAATTCTTTGAAATATTATATATAATATATACATATATATATATATATATATATATATATATTACGTTTATTATAATAATAAGCCTTTGTATATCTTCCCTATAAAATCCGTATTGCAGTTAAGTTTAGTTTGGGTTTAAATTGGATTTGAAAATTGTGAATTAATCCACTCAG